>SSNP01000023.1:3782664-3799072 GCA_006937955.1 Pachypanchax playfairii
GGGGGGGGGGGGGGGGGGGGGGAAGGGCAGGGAGAGGGGGGGAGCGGAGGAGTGTACATCGACAACCAGTCCCCTAAGAAAAATACTCGAGGAAGGAACAACTCGGGAGATCCCAACATGGAATCACATCTCAGCGAACATATTGATCTGATTTACAAAACCTTCGCTCTAATGCGAAACAAATGGCGTGGGCGTGAACTGGTACTTAACCATAAAACCCCAGCATTACTCCGTCTCCGATGAAATACCACATATATCCCTCACCAGGGCCTAATGTGCTGTTTTACGGCCAGATACGACTGAGGTTGACCCAACAGTTTGTTTGACAATTAGGGGAAACCTAATAAGGATTGAATGAGAGGGAGAACCTGCCAAGAGAAAGAAAAGGGACCCTTTTTTTTAAAGAGGAAAAAAAAATAGCAGAAATAAAAACAAAGTTTTGGGAGACCTAAATGTGATTCACAGAATCGGGAGCTGTTTGACAAAGCTCCCGCGCTGGTTCATTACCACTTTAAGAGACCAAATAAAATCATCAAAACAACTGCAATGTTTAATTATAAAGAAGTGCTTCTAAATATTTTAAGAATGAGTGCTGTGTTTTATTCAGCTCAGATTTAATTTCAATAATGGAAGGTTTCTCGCCACTGTGGCTTGTTGCAACACTATGCAAGAGGAAAATGAATAAATTTAAACAGATTGTTTTCTTTCATAATATCAAAATAGATCACTTACATTGCTCCACAGCTGGATTTAAATCACAAGAACGCTGCAATAAACCATGTCAGCAAATGCAGCTGAAAACTGTAAACTTTTAAGAACATATAAAACATATACCAAAAAAAAAAAAAAATCTTTTAAAATCTAACTCTGCTTCAGTGTGTGTGTGTGTGTGTGTGTGTGTGAGTGTGTGTGTGTGTGTGTGTGTGTGTGAGTGTGTGTGTGTGTGTGTGTGTGTGTGTGTGTATACAAGGTCTGGTGTTGCTTTTGGCCCAGAATTCATCTCATCACCCCGACTCTGGCCTTGTTTCTGTCAGCAGTGAACCAGGGGAGTAAAGGATTTGGAGAAGGGGGGGTAGAGAAGGAAAGGAAGAGAAGGAAAAGAGGGAAGGCGAAGGGGGTGGGGAAGGGGGGGGAGGGGTTGTCTCCATGGACAGATGGACTGCTCTTTCTCAACACATGTGGAACCATGTTTCGTCTTTCACTGCCGTCAAGCTGGAGCCGAATCCGTCGCTCTGTTGGCCCGCGCCACTCTTTCGTATTGCACACCTCTCTCTTTAGCACAGACACACACACACACACGAAACGCACAAACATCTCCGTCTTTCTCTCTGCACACATGTTAAAGTCATCACCCCTGCTCAGCGCTAGTAAAACACAACACCCCCGGCTTCTCTGCTGTTGTCAAGTCTTGCCATTAGCTGATGCCACTGGGGAATCCTACCCCAGTGAGGTGGGTGTCCCTCGGGAACATCAGGCACCACGTTACATTCAGCCGCCACTCATGTGAACCCAAACATGTGAGCATAATTTGGAAAATATCATTTATACTGTGCGTCTTTGTACGTGTCTTGACATTTACAAACTGCGATAAAAACCGACATGAGGGAGGAGGGAATAGAAAACAGGGCGAGAATAATTTGAGGTAATGTTTTGCTTAGTGAACAGTATTACCCAATCCTGGATGTTGGAGCACTGGGAAGGAGGTTCTGGCTCTGGGGCTGCAGAGAGGGTCTGGGTTTCATTTTTCGGCAAGTGCAAGCCAAAGGAGAGCTGCCAAGTACAGCTTTCGCTCTCAACACTTCCTGTTCTTCCTACTCTGGCTTGGGAGGAGACAGGCTTCACTCAAACATCGCATTCACTTAAGCAGGGGTGGCCAGTTTATTCTCCCCTTTCTCAATGGGCGTTAAAAACTCACATCTGTCTCATGAATTACCCCCAACACATCCATAAATAAAACATCAGGTTATTAAGCCAGAAATAATTAGGTGTTTGCAGGTGTTTGCATGCATGCAAAAAGGGGAAACTTCCTGTGCAATTTAACAGCTGTAAATGACTCATTGTTAAACAAGATAAATACTGTAGTGTAAGTCTCTACACACAGTGGGATAATACAAAGAAATCTAATAAATCCAAACAACAGTGACCCTATTGACTGTATCTTTTTCATTAGAAATCTTTCAAACTTACTGACTGAGTGCCATCTTAATTGCCCCTCTGCAGATGCAGTGAAAACATGCCATTTAGGTACTTCATAAACAGACTTCTTTTGCAGGTTATCAAGGCAGCTGCTCAGTGAAAACACACCCCCTTTTCCAATGCTGATGTGCAATTAAAATGGTTTTAGAAATCCTCTTTGACAGTCCAGGGCTTAGCCAAAAATGTAAATGACATTAAAGGAGACAATGAATTTAATTTTGTTTAATGTCCCCTTTCGCTGATTCTCATTTACATCACATTTCCACATAAAGGGCTGACCTTATAAATACTGGCATTTGTTCAGCTTTTGGAGGTAATCGCAGTTTTGCAAAAACCAGATGGGAGCACGCAAATTTTCCGATTTGTTTCTTAGAAGGCTGCGGGAACCACATGCGAGATGTTCTAAGGCTGCAGTCTTTTGTTTCTGGTAAACAACTTGACAACAAGTCAAGTGCACTCTGGGAAATGACCTCGTAGGTGTTCCACAAATGAACGATAACGCAAAGTCATTTAGAAAATACAGGCTCACTAATGAGGGACATAACAGAAAGCTAAGCAAAATTTACATTAGGCCAAATTTTAATTGCATTAACACACAAACAGGTGCAGCGAGGCCTTTATAAATGAGCTAAATGAATAAAAGCCTCCCACTGCACAGCCATGTGTGCTGACCAAAAAAAAAGGGGGGCTGGCAAGGGGAAAAATAAGAGAAAAACAAGTCAATGTCATGAATTATTCAGTGGCTGGGCTGCACTCCAAAGGTCAGTGCTCTTTGACCTTTGTGACAGGAAGTGAAAGGGAGTGCCATTGCTCCTGAAAAAAATGAAGCTGACATGTTTAGCTCTCATCCACAAACTATTTGTGAATGGCAGCGTAAACTGAGACAGGATGTTTAACTCTCTGAACATACATTAAACTCAGAATTCACATGGGTAAAAAAAAAAAAAAAAAACGCACATTGATTCCACATTCTACATCTGTCTGTCTCAATTCTAGTCACATAAATTGGCCGATCTTTCCCAAAATAAAATGTGACCTCTGAACCCCGACAAGCAGAATGAGTCATTTTCCCTCGTCTTTCAACAACATGCGCAGTCTTATTACAAAATCCATGTGTAAGCCTGGCCAGTGTATCTAATCTTTCACACAAGAGAGGACAAAGTCAATATGCAGAAGAGTGAAGACAGATTCCAGACCAGAGGAGTCATCGTAAATTAAGTTATGTTTGGATGTACACTACATGCACTGTAAATGGGAAAACCATCTAATCAGATATTGGGTACCTCATCACTATAAATCTAAAGACTTAAATTACTGACTAAATAAACCTACACCCCCAGTTACTTTAAAGCTCCATTAACTTATAAAAGTGACATCTGTAGCATTGCCAAATTGACGCAAACTGCAAAGTGATGTGGCCATGGCAACAATACAACAGTTAGTGTGTTGATGAGTTTAATCTGAACACCAGGTTTGAATTTTCTCGTTTTTATGTCTGATATGGAAATAAAAGACAAAAAAAATGATGCGTTCATGTTACTGTTAGGTGATACAGATATATATATATTTTTTTGTAGAGCAAAATGTCTATGTTCTTTTTCAACAGATTTTAAAACTTAACTCACAGCGCACATAAATCCCCCCCCCCCCCCACCCCCCCCCCAGAATGCAGCAAAAATAGAGCTTTTCTTCATCCAAAAATGAGTATGAATAATGCAGCGGCATCAAATGTTATTGCTGAAATATTTAAAGACCAAGTAGAGCTGAAACTTTGTGACAGCTGTTGGGCCTATATCTAACTAACATTTTTTTTTTTTAAGAGAATCCTTCCTCTTCAAAAATCTGAGTGAAAAATCTGTATCAAAACTCAGAGAAAATAGGGTAAACAGATGTCTGGCTTGACCGCAGGAAAATAGGACACATTTGGAATGATAAGTTTCCCAAACTCCGTTGGATATGCCAGATCCATGGGAACGCCAGTTAATGTCTTGCTAGATGCCAGCTAGCTGTGTGTGCTTTCCCCTCTTACCATCTGGGAAAATGTTACAGAGACTGAAAGCCATCAATGATTCACTCCAAATCTGTTTCTTAAGGTTCGGCCATGCTACTGTTTCTCTATGAAATGTGGCAGTGCTAGCCGGGTTTTCATGCTGTAATTGTAGACAGATGAGACGTGCTTGATTCAACAATCAAAACCTCTCCTTCTAGGTTTATGTCACTCAACTGTGTTCTAGTCAATTGGAAATAATCAGTTTCTGCCAGCAGCGACCACAGCACAGGTGCCTCTAATGATGTGCATGAGAAAATGACAGATGTAACAGAAATGACTGTAAAACAAGGAGGCTTAAACTAAACGTTTGGCCATATGCACTGCAGGAAGACTCAAGTAATTGCACTAAATAATGGTACAGTAAGTGAGTCTACAGCGTGCTCGGGTCATGTTCGTAACTCTTGCTACAACTCTGCAACCTTTCACAAGCACCTTTCTCTCGCAGCTTCAGTCACAGGGAACCTGTGTGGGTCTGTTAGGGTGAACTGACGGGCTCATAGTTACGACATGAAGACAATGGGAGGGTCTAATGAGGAACATATGCTTTTGTGTTTCAACAGAGCTGCTCATTGTGCAAGGAAAGGGATACTCTACTCCTATTCAGACCCGTCACAATGAAAATCCGAGCCCTCCCTGAGCCAGTTGAGCTCACAATATCCATCCGCTTCTTTTTACCCTTGTTCTTCTTTTTCTTTTTCCCACCCCTTTATCTTGACTTTAATTCTACGCGCATTCATTTTGCTTATTGTACTTAAGTTACACCGCTTTGTCCCACAGATTGAAGAACAATGGCCCGCGAAACTTTAAACAGCAGAAAGGCAACAGAGCAACACAAAGCAAACATGAAAGCAGCGGAAATCCGGCGCGGTAGATGTCTCAAGTTATATGTTTCATTCTGCAATCGCATGCCATCTTTCATAAAAGCACCTGACTAATAAAATTAGAAATCCAACTTTGATGAGATAGAGATACTCGCCTCAGACTGCACTCAGCTTCCCATAAAGACTATGTATTCAGCAACAGCATGGACAGCATACACAAAATGTGCAGGCGAAATGTGTGGACAGTGTCTGTCTGCATTTGTGTCCTCGTCTGAGTGTGTATCTGCATTTATCTACATGTGTGTCTGTGCTGAGTCTGAGTTCAGACAGCAGTAGCTCTGGTAATCCATCCAGGCTCCCAGGGCAGCCAGCTCCTACTTCCTGATGCATGAGAAGCTGCTGGAGTGGAGTGGCAGCAACAACTGCTCAGCCCTATTTGATTACTAATAAGAGAGTTGTCCCCTCTGTCAGATACCAGGCATTCTCCGCTAAGCAAACAGTGATTCCGGCTAGTCAAACATTAGCATTGCTGTCTCTCCTACTACGTGGTGAGAGTTACATAGAGATCCAGGCTCAAACTGCACCCCCTATATCACCTCTATATCCGCCAAACACACATACACACACTCATCTGCCAACCTTAACATACTCCAACTGAGGAGAATCTATAGTTTTGTTATGTAAAAAAAATATTAAAATAATGTAAGTACTAAAAAGAAAAGCATTTACTTTTCTTTTTTATTGGTAATATAGATGTTGGAGATGTAACTCTCCTTAAAGTGAAGCAGAAAACAGCAGACATCAAACATTTATCCCTTTTAAAATTAACTTTTAATGCTACCCAGATCGTGGAAAGTCAGTGAAACACTGTTATCGACGGTGTCAAAAACAAAGACAGGAAGCCAGCCAAATAAACGCAAAGATGCCCAAGCTAATTAGTTGGATTCCCAGCATGATCCTCTGGTGATTGAACCACCTGTGATTGAACAAACCCTATCCAGGTGGTGACCGCCCCTCAGTGCACAGGTACCTGGGAAAGATGCCCCTCAGCCGCTCACATAGAATTACCCACAGTTCCCACACTGCAGGGCTAAAAGCTGCAAGTCAGCCCAACTGGGCCGTCTGGTTACACTGGGAGGGAACCAATTTGTTCACAAGCTCATCCATTTGCCTGCTCAAGCACTCAGTCAGTCATCCATTTGGTCAGTGTGACACTCACTCATTCACTCACTCATTACCTCACACACACACACATACACACACACACTGAGAACACCGCACACAGCCTACCTGTCAATGATCACCGGGTCTGACGGAGTCTCGTTCCTGTTTCCACAGCTTTTCTTGTCACAGCATCGGCTGCAGAGACATAAAAAGTGTTTTTAAAGATAAGAAATAATTTGTAAATATAAAGGATAAAAATAAAAACACATTCCTAAGAGCATCAGTGTGGTTTTGATTCAAAGCAAGAGGGGGTTGCCATGAAATTTTCCTTCACTTAATTTATCTAATTCCATTGATGCTGATGGCTGATAAAAAATGATGCAAACAACATGTTGTGTTGTTTGGCTTACTGCTGGGAGGGGAGTGGGGATTGGGCCAGGAGGCAGGGGAGTCACTTTTCACAGCTTCAGCTTTTGTTTACCTCTAATTGCCAAGCTGCTATTTCTGAGGGAGATGCAAGGTGCCACCCTCAACCAATATTTCTGCAGGGCATTTATCAATTATGGCCTCAAAAGCACTAATCTATCTTCCAGCACATGCTTCAGCCATCTCCTCTCTAAAAAACCTATAGCTTTATCTGCTTCTTTCTCTCTTTGATTAGAACTTGGATCAAAACCGCCAAAATAAACAAATACATCATCTCAGCTTCCATTTGAAATGAAAACACAGAAACATATGTGAATAAGATTGATTTATGCCATATGGTGGAGGAAGGAAAAAAAAAAAAACAAAGATTTTGTCCAAAGCTACTGTCAGTCAGCCACACACAATCTGATTATCCCTTATTTACAGGAGGAAAAATTAAACGTGCGTTTTGGTATTAAAAAAAAATATATGTAATTCAAAACTTCAGTTTTAAAAATCAAGAAAAGAAAAATAGATTTTTTTTTTTATTCATATCGTGTATGTGTTAATTGGCTTCAGTCCTAGTTTATTCAGAAGTAAGAAGCACTTCTTCTTAACAACAGCAACAAAAAAAAAAAAAAAAATTACCTCCACAGCGCGACCATATTCAGCATGTCACAAATAAGTGATGGATGCATGTATAAATTGAGCGTGAGTGATGAGTTTATGCATGAAAAAAGACAAATCATTCTCAGCTCTCATGCAGCTCCTGCTCTCCACCAGTAACTTGAACAATGCACCGGTGCAACAAAGGAGAGGTTAACCGACAGTATCCAAATTCAATGTTCACAAAGCTCATGCTGAGCTCAACAATAACAACAAAAGGAGTTTTTCCTTTTAGTATCAGTGACACCGATGAATAGCGGTGCAACATGAGCAGTTGAGATTTATGTGGTTAAATGACACTAAAAGGCTGGCTGATCAGTGTTGACAGGTAGGATCAACCGAGAAATGACTCTGTAGTAAAGAAGGAGAGAAAAAAAAAATACATTCCATGCAGCATTTATGCATGGCAGGATATTGTCTCTGACAGGCTTATTTAGTGGCATGCAGTTCTTCAAAAAAAATAACAATAAACAACAATAACAACAAAAACAGAAATCAGGACTTGTGTGCTTTGTCACTGGCTGTTTATTATATTTTCAATTTCCCTTCAGTGAAGAAGACAGCCAGTTCATTTCCACTGTCACATTCATATCAAAGTTGAGTCATATCATATCAAAGATGGAAATGACAGCAGCTCTCTTTGTGTGTGTGGATGCTGAAGGACCACAGAACAATTTAAACTGCTGCATCACATCATAAGTGTCAGAACTTATTGTGGGGAAGGGAATTACATTTTGCCTGGATCTGCAAAATGGACAAGAAAAAAGAAAAAAAAAAAATATATATATATATATATATACACAAAAATATAATGCTTACCTGCACATAATTTCGTGAGTGAGAAGAACTCTGCACATTTCTGGATTCTTGTCCTGACCCTCATAAACAATGGCCTTATAGGAACAAAATAAAACAAGACATAATGAAAAACCACAACCAATAATTTATTTCTAATTTGATCAATAATTTGACTAATGTAAAATCTTAAATTATTGCTCTAAATTAAATAAATCTGAAAATTCATATATGCAAAACAGGCTTTGAATTTGATATAAATGTTATTATGAAAATATTCTCTGAAACAAGATTAAGAAAAAAAAAGCCAATTTAAAATTATTATCACTCAAATAGAAAAAGCAACATTTTGGTAGCAACATTTTTTTTTTTTTAAATCTGAATAAAATTCATAGTATTTCTAATTCTACAAATAATAATAAACTGTATTTTTCATTAATCTCGATAATATCCTGTGGCTCCCACAGACAGACAGAGAGACAGAGAGATTTTCATAAGGAGAGATCCAATAGAAGTGTCATCAATATGCTTATAATCTGGGGATATTTGGGGGAAAGTGTTAATGGGCAATCTGTTGTTTATTTTGAGCCGCTAACAATGATCTTTCTGTGGATAAAAAGCGGTGTCTGGCGGTACGGTTGAGTAATTTTTGAGCATTGGCTGAAACAGATGGCGTGGAGCTATCAGTTCTGCCGCTCTTCTCTCCCTCCCTCGATCCCTCCCTCCTTCTTCTATTTCTAAGGATAGACACTTTTACCCTGTCGGAAGTGTAAAATACGAGCAAAGCACGACATTATTGACAAAATACTCAATATATTAACCCGAAATTACAACAACTGATAAAGATAATATTTGAAGTAGTTTTCTTTCATTTTGTGTTATTAATAAAATTTTCTGGCACGCTTCAGGCCAGCAGGATAAAACGAGTTGGAATAAGTGACACATCTAAACCAGGTCGCATCACTCACAATTTGACCTGGTGTTATATGTTTTTCCTCTCTTTCTCTCCCTGTCTTTTCACTTTACCTCCTTTTCCCCTCCTCCTTTCCTTTCTCTTCTTTTTGGGAACTAGGCGATTATCTATATTGGTTTGATTTATGTGGCGATCTGCAGCTGCAGAAACAGAAATCCATAAATTGCTTGTTCTGCGTCATTGACTCGGATCATTCGCGCAGGAATGTTGTCTGTGACCAGTGGTCCAGGCTTCACGGCTCTATCCTGGAGCCTCTACCTAAACCCCTTGTTTAATACCCCAAAACCCTGACGGATCAGCGTGCAGGTTCAAAATCAGGGTGCGTGTTCTTTTCTTTTTTTTTTTTTAATCATCAGTATTATTTACATTTCTCCCGTTCTGACTGAGTTTGCGAATCTTTGCGCGGGATTAAACTGCAACATGTGCGTTTGGGCGCTGAGGTACAAACGTCACTAAGAGACATGCACATGCACAATTTATATAGATTATAATAATAATAATAATAAATCAGTACTTTAAAAAAAATAAGCGTCTGGAGCGTCACCTCTGACTCTGTCTGCGGAAAGTCAAATCAGATCATATGGAGCAGAGGTAGTGTTTAAAATTTAATGTTGGACAAACTGAGCCTACAAAGAAGCCAAACTCTAGAGTGACATTGACTTTAGAGTCTTGCAATGTGATAGGGTCAAACGTAAACAGTCAAATGGAAGCTGTCTCTTCTTATTACACCGGTAATTTGATTTTATTTTGTGCCATAACTGTATATTTTTGCAGGCAGTTTTTTTTAGTGGGGGAATTGTGTGTGTGTGTGTGTGTGTGAGTGAGTGTAAATGTGCACCTCAGGGGTGACGATTTGCAAGACGTGTTAAGGTTTTATGCAAGTGGATGTGAGCAAGGTTGCGCTGTGCGGGGAGAAACAAGCAGCTCACCTGCTTCGTCATGGAATCGATTAATCGTATGTAAAGATCCTGTTCTGTTCTGACGCCTGCGTGAAGGAGAGAAAAATAACACATGTTAGTTTTCAGTTTGAGAAAATTACCCCAGAAATTAAAGAAAAATAAATACAAAAAAATAACTAAAGACTTGAAACACTGACAACTTCAAATCGAGACAATTATTATTGTTGTTATTATTATTGTTGTTGGTTTTACGCGCACAGACAAATGAGTGTTGGATGTTTGTCTCTTTCACTCACCGTTGCTGTACAATAACTGTAGTTTGTAATGTATTCCATTGTTAGTTTTTTCACTGGTTGGTTCCTGTAGAAAACAACAGTTTTGGGGGGAAATCAGCAACAACAAAACAAATGTCCAGAAACTCCAAAATTTACGCCTGTAGACAAATTCTTGTCTCTTAATTTTTCTTGTTCTTTTTTGTTAGTTTTTTTTTTAGAAGGAAAAAAAATACAAAACGGCTTTGGTCGTTAAAACGACACTCTGTCATCTAAATTGAGTTTCTTTTTTAAAATCAATATTGCACGTGACTTCCCCTTAGTAACCCTTTGCCATTTCAGTGAACATAATTTCGATGCGTGTGCTGATTATGTGCAGGGTTGCATTTATTTCTTTAAGCAAAAAAAAAAATTAAAAACAAAAAAAATTGCAGCGCTTACTTTTTCTTTTTCCACAAAGTCCACAAAAGCTGTCCTTTCGATCTCCACGGGCTGACCCTGCCTGTCATACAGCGCCAGGACGAAATGGAAAAAATTGGATTTTCTGAGGTTGGAAGGGGGCTGCTTTTCATAATGTGCCCGTGCCAAGCCGACACCGCTGCGGGGAGAAAACAAGAGACCAGCTCGGTTAAGCACCGGACACCGGGGATACTAGATGATGGAGAAGCTGATGGAAACATTGAAGATGCAGAAGCACGCTTGAGTACGGGGGAGATTTCTTGATTTGTCACAATAATGGCTAATCTGATGTAATGAAAGAAGGGAAAGCCGAAGGGGGGGCATTTATTGGGAGACCGTAATTGATACAGAGTATTCAGGGGATTGAGGGGTCGATATGATGAGGAGGGAAATGCGTGAGAAAAATCAGATGCTTTTGGCATGCGTACCTTTGGGCGGCTGTGTTTGCATCCACCACCCCAGCTGTGTGCATCCAGGAGCGGACCGAGTTCAGTCCACCCAGCGGTTCCTCCTTCATCGTCGTCCCACCCCGCGGTATAGTTTCCTGAATCCCAAACATTTAGGACAATTTGCGTGGAAAAAAAAGAGCCTCCTGCGAAATTAGGGAAATAAACGTCCAAGCGAGTTATCCTTCAGGGTTTTATTTTCGCGGGAGAGGAGCCGAATCAGACTTGCGAGGGAAAACCCGGTCCACAGGTCTTGCCTCCCTCTTCAGTCCGTCCGATGTGAACAATTCTCAAAGTGCTGTACTTAGTTAGAGCGGTATCCACAGACTGGAAAAGTGAATTGTTCAATAGACAAGATTTTTTTTGTGTGTGTGTTGCTATTGTTCCGCTTTTTTTTCTTTTCTCTTTTTTTTGTGCTATTCACAGAAAAATCGATGGCAGTTGTTTGTGTTTGTGGGTGATGCTGCTCTCAAAGTGCCCACATCCCTGAAGCACCGCATCCAAAACCTTCAGGACTTCTTGCTGAATAAAAAACCCACTCCTGAAAAGGTGCTGCTGCTTCTCCACAAGACAAACACAGGCAGAGGCTGATCACCAGTGGAGGTGTTCCTTGTACACAGGAGAGGTGGATAAGGGGCCCTTTCGCGTCGTGCAGGATGGATGGGAACATGCAAAACTAAGCCCTCTTTCCCCGAGGACTGAAATCTTTCCCGGGAGCCAAAACTCTAAACCCACGGGAGAGGCGCTGTCAGAATGTGACGCTGAAGAGGCGGAGTTTTGACCATATATGGCGCTCTGACGGTTCCTGTCAGGCAGCGGCGCTCCACTCATACGGGTACAGCCCTATAGTGCAGCAGCATGAGAACACTCATTCGCTCCACTTTTCCTCTTGCTTAGGCCCTATATGTGGTGAGTTTGCTTTTTTTAATGATATGGAAAATTCAACCGGGTGTAACCATCACACATAATGAGGAGAAATAATAATAATAACAATGATAATAATAATAAAAAAATATGTCTTATAATATCTCCGGTTTCCGAATTTATTGCTTGCCTGTCATTTTTAGCTGACCTGATGATCGCAGTGTTTGTGATTAATTGTATTTTTATTGGATTAAAAGTGATTAGTTTTAAATTTTTATTATTTTTTAATGTTAGCAATAAGACAAATGAACTTACTAAGTGTTTGTGGATGTTTTGAAAGCGTCTCAGTGTTTGTGAGAATACAGGCCAAAAAGAATGTTTCAGTAATTGCACATCAAGTTACTTCACGTGACTGATGTATTGTCCCTTTTTTCCGTAATATTTAATTATCACGACGCGGTTCATATTATAATAATTATGATATCAATAATTTAGGATTGATTTTAGAAGATTATAAAGTCAAAATGGATTCATTTGCATTATTTGTTTTTATCTAGAGATTTCAACAAATGACAAATTGCTTTTAATTGTTTTGCTGCGCGTGGTGGAAAAACAAACACACGCACATGCCTTGAATTTTGCGTTAAAAAATAAAGTTCAAATATAAGATCCCACTTTTTTTTTCAACTTTTCACTTTTATTCTGTAGAACAAAAGTTACAACAAATCCTAACCTCTTTTGTGCACTTAAACAAAATAAAAATCACGAGACACTTTTCGTGTTTCATTAAACAAACTTCAAGACATCCATGTCTCTGTCTCTTCCTCATTTCATGCACGTCCCGTAAAATCAGTAATAATCAGAAACATCTTAATCATTTTTTAAAGAGCCAACTGCCTTTTCCATGTCCGACTCTGTCCGAGAGGGACAAGCAAGCAATTCGGTTCATTAGTGGTGAAAAGGGGGAGCGGATGGAGGGCGAAGAGAAAGGGGGGGGGGGCGGAGGGGGGAGGCGAGGAAGAGAGATGTGTGCTATATCCTGAGCAATCTATCTAGCTGGTGCTGAGGGTTAATAGCTGCTGCCAAAGATAAGTGAATTATAAGCTGTTGCTTTCACCTCTACAAAATCTATTGCCAAATTGTTCCGTCACAAAATGATAGTTTTTATAAAACAAACCAAAAAAAACTTTGCTTTCATTTAAAAGTAACACGTGTTTCGATTTGTAAAATAACAATGTGATAGACGTGTGTTTGTTTAATCTACTTTTAAAGGAGGAACAGGATCTAAATGTTTGGTCTGTTCTGACAAGACTGCAAATATCTGCTTTTTGTTCCTCTTTTTCTGCACAGAACTCACTGTGCTGTTTTTGCACAGTTTCAAGTCGCTTATTAGAACTTAACCCCTGATTACACGCACCAAGGCGATTTAAATCTGATTATCAAATTAGAAGACTTTGAGACAAATCCTCTTAGATCTGATACTGTTGACTGGAGAGGGAAAATGGATCTCCACACCCGTCACGTAGGTAACGATGCTGTCCTGAAAGGGAGTTTTAAACCGTATTTGACAACAAATGCAGCTGTCCCGCTATTTCAGAAGATATTAAAGGAAAATGAATGCAAATCTGTGTGCAGGAGCCATCTGGACGTGGAGAGAGGGGAGTCAGCTGCTGCTGCACACACTGAGGCGCGGAGCCTGAATCCGTCTCAGCTCATTCTGTGGGATCATCTGCGTGGTGGGCTTACACCGTGGAAAATGCGCTCTCCATCATTAGGTGAAATGTTAGCGTCAAAAATCAAAAGAAAAAAAAAAAGGAGAAATGCTGATGTGTGTTTATTTTAACGCTTACACGCACGGGCGTGTATTTTAGAGGACCCAAGTCCAATTTTCTACTTATTAAGTCTAATAAAAAAATGAATTAAAATAAAGAGTGGATCCTGTTTCTGAACTGCATGTTGGAGGTAAGTGGAGGGTGACAAGAAGTGCAAACTGGATCTGATCTCTCGCGTCTTGACCGCGTCGATTCAAGCTGTGCGCTAGTTTAAATGACCGGCTGATGACACGGGGGCCTGTTATCTCACTCCTCTATTCAGTGAGCACAATGAGTGAACCCCCAAAGATTTGAGCCCGTGCGCTGATATCAAACCAAACTCCTCGGGACGGGCGCGCGCGCGCACGCGCGGGCGGGTGGGCTCACGCTTTCCAATAAAAATGTACAGGCCGACTTCGAAGACCTCCCGTCTCGACGGGACGTGCCTCCTCCGTATTGAGGGTGACGTCTTCTTTTTTTGTGTGAATTTACGGGGCGAGGCCCTCATGATCTCCCTAAATTTGCATGTAAATGGCGACATCAGCCTATACGCGTGCCAGGGGCCAGCGGGCCCCCCAGATGTCAAAGCAAAGTCAATCAGCCGGCCGCTGCCCAGCTGTCCATCGATGCACTTTATAGGGACAACACTTTCATTACGCTCACCTGCATTGTTTCCTAATGGATTGATTGGTGAAAGCAAGAGAAGGGGGGAGGGGGGGTCTTATTAACACCCACCCAAGAAAGCTTGCTCACGGCTTTATCACATAGATTGCTTATAAGTGATACTTTCTCTTTTTTTCCGATTTAATATTAATCAAATCCGCCTACATTAAGCGCATCAGTTCAAATTCCATGTGGATAATAAAATAAATAAGCAAACAAATAAATAAATAAATACATCAGCCCACTTATTGTTTACAGCGATTAACGCTGACTCGTTGTACGCAACTGTTTAGACAGACAAACAATATTTTATGTATGTTTTAATAATATCATGAAATACTCATGGTTTGTTCATCTGTTCGTTTAACTTTGTATGCAAAGAGTGACGGGCAACGTTTTACAAACCGCGCCAGTAAATAAGTAAATAAATAAAGTGAGATTAAGGCTTCGCTGTTGTCTTTGTTTTATGTTTTTTTTTTTGTGACTTCGAGTTTTTGCTTTTCAAAGCAGATTTACATCCCGCTTTCTTTTGTGCATTTTTTCTACCCAAATTTCCCCCGAATTTAAAGAAGGCCTCCTCAATCTTTTTATTTTTATTAAAACAATTCAGCAAATTTGGCGTCAGAGTGACACTCTCCGCTCAAACTTTTGCTCCAAGAGCCCATTTCTTATCACGCACGGGCCTGATAAATGCGCGTCCGGGAGGCGATCAGGCAAATTCGGGTGTTGTAATAAAATCGAGCTCGCGCGTCAGTTTTAATTATTGGGGTTTTAAACCCCCAGAAATGGGCGAGGAGTGATGAGATCAATCACGCAGGTTTCACCCGCGTCAAGTTGTTGCAGCTGATAGACGGACAGCGCCCCTCGTTGGTTACACTGGAGATCATCGTGTCGATGTGAGGAGGTTTTAAGTTGACAAGAAAGCGAAAGCTCAACTTTCAACCTTTTCTCAAGGACAAACTTCCAAAAGGAAAAAGACAAAAAGAAAGCCTGGAAAAGAAAAAGTTTTTTAATGAGAAATATTTTACATTTTTTCAAAAAAATTGTAATAAAGGTGCAAAATAATTTCAAATAAAGCAATTTTTCAGGTTATAACTGTTAAATAAACAGAGTGTTATTATTAATATTACTTTTATTGTTAATGTTTTACGTATATTCGTCGTTGTGTGATTGTCCCTGATAAAAACAGGCACGTTTTCCGACTCGCTGCCGGTGTGACCTCACATTTCGTCACCAACTTCTGTCAGAGTGCTCATGTTAATTGTGTGCAGTGGTGAGTTCTGTCAAGGGCATTGCCCGTGCGCACAATTTGCATTTCCATTCTGCTGTGGAAATGATGAGAGCGTTTCTGCGCGGTTTAGAGCCTCGCGGCGCAGTCTGTGGGCGAATTACATTTAAAGAAGGGCGAGAGAAATTAAATAAGAAACTGAAACCACTTCAGGGCTATTAACATCTAAAATATCCCCTGGAAATTTAGACCAAAATACACATGACCAAATACCCAAGGTACCTCTGCTCTCTGGTGCCCCCCCTCCGCCTTGATTGTGTCCATCACTGTTTTGTGGGCCCATCTAAATTTCCTTATTTAAAAAAAGTTATCACGCCGCCTCACATTTCTCGGTGGCGTTGATGAAAGTGAGGCATATTTGATTACTCAGCCTTAAATCGGAGCATATTATAATAAGCGCGCCCTGCTGCCAAGCAGGCTGTGACACTTCGAAAATAGGTGCAAAAGAAAAAAGAAAAAAAAAATCTGACTTTGAAAATCATTTAAAAATCTCATCAGTAAGTATGACATGGGCACGTGTTGCGTCCGGCAACGTTGCCTCAGAGACGGAGAGGGAAACAGCTTTAACCTTCAAGATTTGAATCATATATTTATTTAAATCTTAAAAAAAAAAAAAAAAAAAAAAAAAAAAAAAAA
>SSNP01000023.1:3799082-3837376 GCA_006937955.1 Pachypanchax playfairii
TTAAAAAAAAAAAAAAAAAAAAAAAAAAAAAAACACCTGTGCGTTACCAGCTGGGCACTTTTAATTTACCTCATAACCTCTCTTATGGATCACTGTGAGAGATCCCAATCATTTTCAAGTTCAAGTAAACTTCCAACATGTTGCATCAGCTGATGCTTGAATCACTGGATGGTGATGAGAAACAGAGGACTTTGTTGTCACAGTCTGGATGAACTTTGATTTCTCTCAGAGATCATTATCAATATTGAGCTGTGTTGCTATTAACATACATGTTAATTATTACAGAGTCAAGGTGAAAGCTGCACAGCAATAGCTAAAAATAACCCATGCCAGTTAGTATGAGCCTGCAGAGGTGTGTTACTGCCAAGGGACCTTTTTGCTGTAACAAAGATGTGGAAAAGAGGAAGTAAATGAATTAGAGTACAAGCCAGATTTTGTCATTGTCTCATCCACACTTGTCCTGTCCCTAATTTCCAACATCTCCCTTTTCCTTGCTTTTGGAAAGTGCTGCAAATTGTATAATGCTGCTCTTTGTTCTGCCGAGTCGAGCCACATGAATAGCCGTCCTGAGCGCACACAAAAACACACTGACAAACTGATCATCTTAAAAAAGCAACGCCCTGGTGCTCACTTGGCCTACTTTCCACAGCAGCACTGGGACGTGGGAAGAGGAACAGAATTCAGGGGAGGATGTTCTTGCACTCTGGGAAACATTCAGTATAGCAAAGTGTGATGCACATAAACATAGCCCTTGCATTGTCAACCTTAGACCGCATTTGCCCCAGATAACTAGTCCCCGTGTGCTCGACTATTCTCTTTGACTTTGCAATTGAAATCCTGAGAAGATTATGCAAAAGCTAAAAGAGGCAAACTCCAGGGTGGGATTTCAATTGTCAATTCCTGTTGGATTTTATAGCATTATGACATATAGTACACCATCTGTTACACTTCCTGTGAGTCTACAGCTGCACAAGTGGAGTCTATTGATGCGAACATCAGTATAATTAAAACCTGACGTGGAAAGGACGGTGAGATTCAATCTAATATTTCCCTCTTAAACTCTTTTTTTAAAACAGATGTAAGGCTAAGCAAACAGGTCTCTGGGTAACACAACACTAGAGTAAATTAAAAAAGGGTTCAGGAAAGTAACCACTCCTAACTTTAGCTAAACAGACTTCCTGAAGCGCTAGATAATCTGGGGCTTCTATGTACACCGCCTAACCAAATGTCGACATCTGTGAGGGTGTGCATAAAGAAAAGCTCCTCTGAGAAACGGGGGATAATAATCTTAGTTCCCTTCACCTTCAGCTTGCCCACAGGGGTTTAAAAAGGGAGATGAAGGAATCCTATGTAAACATGCCAAGTCAAATTTTCACTTGAAACGTGACATAAAGGCAAAGGGCAACCTTGGCGCATCACTAATGTGGTTCTGTGCATGAGTGTTCAGTGCCCCTGGATGTAAACAATTGATGTATTCAGAACATGGTTTGAACACTGACTCAGAGTGCGCACTTCATGTGTTTGAGCATCTTTTTTATCCATAACTCTGCGTTTTAGTGCACATAGGTGACGAGCCCGAAGAAGTCGACACTAAACTTGTGCACAGACAGAGTCTCCATACTCAGCAGCTCCATGAATGTGAGTTTTGCTCTCTTGAGAAACATACAAAGTTCGAGCATCTGTTCCATCATGTAGCCTTTGTTGGGAAATTAAATATTGAACTGATCTAGTGTACCATGAATGTTTCACTCACATAGTGATTAGACAAACCGAGGAGGCAAGACATCACAGCACTTTACACTCAACTTCAATATACTGTATTTGTTGGTCTTGCCTTTAAGGGTTTTGTGCACCAGATTGCATTGTTGGTAGAGAGAACGGTTTGCGTCAATTACGCCTGACATGCAAGTATAACTCGACACACAGCCACATTTATATGCATGTCACATTATGCTCACAAAACAATCAACTGTATGAGAATCACTGTGCCGTCCAGCTGATACGGTTCAAGTAAATATAATTAGGAGAAAAAAAATGAAGTTGTGTTTTGTTTTTTATGATTTAATAATGAACTTGTGTTTTTATGTCAAATTGTTTTTCTTGTTTCATATCCAAATAAAAAGCAAAACCTTTTTTTTTTTTCCCTACATCCTCATTGCTTCCTCTAAATCAACAGTTGTCTCAAAGGAGAACCCTCAATTACGTTTTTCTTTTTTTGACAAAACATTGTGGATTAAAACGAGTCAAAGAACATGTGGGCAGGAGAAGGAAACGGTATCATCACAGAGATCATAAAATGGTGTCGTGAGTAGTCTTTTGTCCAGGACCATAGGAGAGTTCTGTTGCTAAAAGGAAGGACAAAAGCAAAAGGCACCACGGGTATAAGGTTCCCCCGAGCAACAATACTGAAAGTTTCAACTTGCAGCACATGGGTGTAACTTTAACTGGAATACTGTGGATCAAAGAGTCACAAACAAAGTGGGTGGAAATGCTGAAGGAGTGCTCAAGTGAAGGACAGGTTCACTAGAGAGAAAGCAGGAGTGACAATTTATCAAACATAGACCCAGCAATCACGGCTAATTACCGAGACGGTGTTTTGGTGAACTCGGAGGGCAGCGTGATTCAATTGACAAGACTGACACGTATTCTAATGTCGGGTAAAATTACTTCCACAAAACCCTGATCCAAAAACAAGCTCATGAGATGTATTATAAAAAAAAAAAAGAAGAAATCAATGTGTTTTACATTTGTCACATTCAGTGGATTTTCCTTTTTTATTTATTTATTTTTTTAGGATCTCAGACATTCATTCCACACTTGTGTCTTCACCTGTCATCTTTTAGAGAAAGGGAGCATTAGTCAATTCTGCTTCTTTTTTTTTTTTAAATAAGAAACACAGCCTTGAAATTTGTGAGGCTTAAGGCAATTCATCAGGTTAGATCAGTACAACGTGGATGTGTAACCTTTACACTGCACTGGAACCTGCACATACAAGTGTTATGAAAGGTCCCTGTGGCACTCTGCTCCTCTGACATGGATTTGAAGACTTGCCACTTTATTAGCTGCTAAGCCCCCACTACTTGTTCTATATAGAAGAGGCCTATGTTATGAGCTAGGATCTCATTGTCTAGCTTTATTAGAGGAAGAGTCTGCAGCACTCCCTTGTTCCCCCTGAGAGAAAAGCCTGACTGTTTGAAGGGAAGCTACAAGTGCAATTTAACCCATCTTATTTACAATATGATCTGTTACAAGGACATCATCGCTGGAAGGATTCACGGCTAATACGGCCCTGAAATGTGATTCTTTTCTGTTTTCATGATTCATAAAAAGTGTTTAATGTCAGATGTTCAGTTAAGCCTTTAAAAAAAAAAAATGCCCGTGCTCAGAGTTCAGCTGAAAACTTTCATGTTTTTTTATTATTATTATCAGTGTGAAATTTGGCAAATGAAAATTAAAACACTTGCTTTTTTTTCCTTGTGGGTCAACACTGTTCAGTATCTCTGTGTGGAGGGTTTTTTTCATTATAACATCAATTCAAAAAAAAAAAAAAAAAAAGACAGACTGCGATCATGACTTGTCAGTAACACAGATTTATAATATGGAAATCATCGACAGGCGCTGAATAATAAGTGCCATAGTGCCATCTAGTGCACATATTTGCACACTGAAGAGTGACAATCTTTGCATGAAAGAAATTACACATGAAAGTATTGTAAATGTACATAATTATATTAAAAAAAAGTAAAAATCAATGCACTGGTTATGCTGATCACATGTGGGCTGCTCCAGATGTCCACTATAAAGATGTCCTCTTATTTTGGGGGTGGTGGGGTGTTGGGGTCTGTATAAACATGTAAAAAAAAGGTTCCAAACCAGGTCTTACACAGACCTTAGTTGTAGTGAGCCGCAAGGATAATCTCTTTCAGAAAAATGAGGCAATGTTGAAGGCTGTGCATGCAAATTACATATCTAAATTACAAAGACAGACCTCTAGTCATCAAGCCTCATATTTCACTCATCTGGCCTCCTGGCTGTTAGGTTGCCAGAAGATGCTGCAGAAGAGACAGAATCGGAAAAAAAAAATAATAAAACACATGGGCCAAAACAAGAGTCTTGAATAATTGATTGTGTTTGTCTTTGCTGTATCTGTGTGTGCATGTGAGAAAGAGGTGTGTGTGTGTGTGAGTAAAGACCGAGGGCCTGGTCAGAGCTTTCGCCTCAGAGCAGTGCAGACACATCCAACGGCCAATAGTTTGTGTTAAAGACTGTGTGATGGACCTAGTGTAGGGAGGGAGTATGTTTGTGTGTGCTTAGTGTAAATAAAAGTGTATGGCCATTATCATCCATGCCTCTTTGTGTGTGTACATCCACAACAAAACACTTGAGGACAGTCATATCAGTTGTTTTTTTTCAAAGAAAGTTAGATGATGGTATAATCTGTGCAGCTTTTGTGTTCAGCAACACAAGAATACAATGAAGTAAAGATTTCCAGGATAACAAACACTGGTTGTTAAACGGCTCAGGAATAGGTGTGCTGTAAGATGTTAAAAAGTCAATATACCTTCATTTTGTCTGTGCTGGTAATGAGCCATATTTTCTGGGGAAAATGGCTGCTTCTCCGGAGGCACCATGTCTACTGAATGTGGCCCTGATCCTGGATAAAACAGAAGGCTCACCAATCAATCTCTCCAGGTTGCCCACAGCCAGAGAAAGCAGCTGCACCACATGTTTGCCTTGTGCGGTAGCGACAAGTTAACATACGGGCAGCACAGTAACCATCCACAAGCAGCCTCTAGCTGTCTTATAATGAATTCCCACAGGGATGGGGAACTATCAGAGTCAGTGGTGTTACTGGAGGCTCGGAATAAAGTCAACACCTCTCCTTTTACCTGATGAAGCTACGGCACGGCGCTCACACACACAGTCCTTGCCAAAAGACTAAACTTGTGAAAAGGTACACAACAATTAGGTTGTGCAGTTTATTAAACTGCAAATTTGGCTTCATTCAAACGTTTTCTTTTCATGTTAAACATGCAGGAGTTTTTTTTTACCTTTATTTGTGATGTATTATAAAAGTAAAAATCAGTATAACTCTTCTTTAAAAAATAAAATTCAATAAACAGTATTTAGTACGTTATTTTCTGATTTAGGTGTTTATTAGTAATTATAACCAGTCCTGCTACTTTTCTATTAAGATGTGTTTAATTTTGTCAGAGGTAGAAAACACAAATCTATATCTGTACAGAAACATCAAGGAGGTTTTAGAGACAAAAATTCTTAAAAGATCAATTCATCAACAGAATTTGAGGTGAACTAGCTGCAGACATTCACTTCCTGTTTACAACAGCAGTACAAAGACTGATGTAAAAGTAAAGACATCTTCTGGTTAACTGTGTTTCTCAAGAGCATCATTTTCAGTGATTCTTCAGATTTCTTCTTTTTATTTCTCTATTTCTGTGTGTGTGTGTTTGTGCGGATATGCGTGCCTAACCTCCAGGCCTCGGCTCTTCTTCTTCCCACGGGACCCACCGTGTGATTGATGAGAAAGATGCGTAGCTCTGGAGATACAGGAGAGCAGGTTTTGGTCAAGTTTGGTCCAGATCTTTTAGGCTGCATTCCTATTTATTGTCTTGACACCTTTAGGACAGTGTGGAGTTAAAGAAAAACATGTAACAAAAAGTGTGTCACAGCACCATTTCTGTATTATCACAGTTACAATGGAGGAACTAGCTTAAAAAAATGTGTGAAATATAACATTTTGTTGGAAAAACAAGTTTTTTTTTTTTTCTTTTTTAACCACTGTGCAAATTTAAGAGAAAAAAAATCAACTGTCAGGAAAAAATAGTCAATTTTTTCCCTTTTCAGCAGATATAATATCTTAATATGCGCATAAAAGTTGTGTTTCTATCAGCTCGAGCACTCAAAGGAACAAATGTGCTTATTCTATTTAATCCACTCAATATGGCCCAGATATCACATATTCCCACGCTCCATGAGGTTTTTTTTCCTGCTCATAATTTTTGGAATGCAACTTTTTTATAGCACAATCAACCCCAATGGGCAATCATTTTATTCCCAATTCATGACAGCACTCACTCTACAGAGAATACTCCACAAAGACAAAAAGTATGCAACAAAAAAATGAATAGCACAGCTCTAACATCTGTTTCTGTGTGTGTATTTTTTGCACTACAATGGTGAGAGAATCCGCACAAAGTAAACATACTTAATACATTAAGGTCTGTTCTCAGCGTGACATTTCTGATGTTTTTTTTCTTCTTCTTTTAAAGTTAAATCCACTACTTGATGGGAAAACTTCAACCAACCAGTAAAAACTTGGAAGAATTCTTTGAAAGATAATAAATGATGTACCAAAAACATCACAAATCACTTTAATGGCCAGAAATATTTACTTTTTGTACCCACTATAATAACTAAATATAGAGAGAAATAAATGTTTGCAGGAAGTGGTCTGGTTTTAAACATTTTAATATTTGTTATATAACATGTAATTTATCTTCTTTTTCATGTGGTCACTCAAATACAAAAATGTTTTTCTTGTTTTTTTTAATACAAGAAAAAAAATGAGTGTTCTTTTGTAAATGATGGGGCGAAGCTAGTAGTTAAACTTACCATGTCATAATCTCCACATTTTGTTCTGTTTCATAACCTTTGTACAAAAACTTTGAAATAATATCTTTGAAGGTATTTGAAATTATGGATCATTGTTTGTGAAACTGCAGATTTATGAGATGAGAAGGGCAACACACACACACCTGGTTAAATAGTTACCAGGTTTTATGGTTTGATCATAAAGAATCTTTGCTTAAACAGATTAAATGTGGAGTCCCTCAAGTTTGTGTGCTTGGTCCTTAATTCTTTCTTATTGTATGTATTCGTGACATTTGTTCTGTGTCGAGAATGCTAAAATTACATTTGTTTACAGATGACACAAATATGAATTTGTTTGTCTCAGCTGAGGAAGAAGTTGAATGATAAAAAAGCTTGTAAATTTAAGACAAAATCATAAAATTTTGACCAAAAAATTGTTCGGAATGGACAAAGATTGAGTTGTTTTGTTTACAAAAGGGTATTTAAAGTTTATTTATATCATTCCAAATTGGAAGCATCATATAAAGTGAAACGTTTGAAAGCTTATTACACATCTGCAAACAAACTGTGTTTTAAAACTATCAAAACTTTATATTATGTAAATTTTTCTTATTGTTAACAACTGACGAATAGTGTCAAATTTAAGGAACACGTTTTAAATCTTTCTTTGTCTTACAAAAAAAGAGTTATAATTTTACATGAAGCAGCTGTGAGAGATTATGCAGACAAAAGGCTGATCAAGTCCATAAAATTGGAATATTCTTTTAATTTAAAACTTTCATTATTTCCACAAAGCTGAAAAAACAGCTTACACTTATTTTATACAGATGGTGTTTGTAATAAAATCAAATTATAAAGATAGAAATTAAATTAGACCTTTTTATATTTAACTGGAAGAACTACATTTAAAGCAGGTTGATCTAAGTATGTGGAGTATATTTATTTAATGATGAATTAAATTATATTTAATGATGAATGATGAAATTAATTCTTGAACTATTTTTTCAGGAAATGAGATTTTAGTGAATTTCTGCTCTCCTTTGCTTATGAATAATGTGTAGTTCTTCAGTTTCATCTGTTTTTTGTTGTTGTTGTTGTAAATTTCAAATGGATATTTCTAATTACTTAATATTTTAGATTTATTTTATTTTTCTATCCACAAACATGTGTTTAATGTAGATATGACTGTGAAATTTTGGCAAGAGATTTTATCAAAATACAAAATCATAACCCAAAATATTTTAGAAACTATTTTAGTGCTTCCCGAATTCCTTGTGTAAACAAATCTATGTTCAGCCACTGTGCCTTTTTTTTTTCTAGATCTGATAATAAAAACATAAAATTTCCACTAAACAAAATAAAAAGCCAACATTATTAGTATGCTTGACTTAAACTCAGTCCAAACGTATCTTGATTAATCCAATATCAAGACGAGTGAGAGCAACCAAGACCATGGGAGGAAAAACATATAAATCAAAGATACATTGAGTTAAGGCACAGTTCAGCAAGGGGGCAGAAATATATGTTAGGAGAGCTACAAAAAAGGAAACAATTTCTGAATGGACCTGAAGTGCCAAAATCAACTCTGATAGGGCGATTAGCAGCAAGCCCAAAAATATGGTCTAAATTATGCACAAAATAAACTTAATCAATGACAGAGACATGCAGTCTCAGTCGAAAATATTCCTTAGGGGTCAATTTAAAACTTTAGTCATGCCACACCTTTAAGAAATCCAATTATATTTCCTCAGTAAATATTGGAATAGCACATGATGAAGATGTGCTGCAGTCACAGACAACTCAAATACATAACATCTATGAGGCATGCTAAAAAACTTTTATAGCAAATGGTTCCTATTGGTTTCTCAAATTTTCCAAATCATCATACAAAACACAAGAATAAAGCAATGCGAAAGAACAAACCAAAATACTTGAAGTGAAGTTAGAGTGGTGAAGGTTCTTAGTCACTCTGGTCATAGTAATCCTGGTCAATTATAAGGGATAAAAGGGTAACAGAGCTTTTATTTTTGAAGAGGTACAATCGAGCGTGTCATGAATTGGAGTTCTGCATTTTAACCACTAGATGTCGCCATTTGATCATTAAATAGAAAGAACCAGCAGCACCTAATTTTATCTCAAACGTTTATTTCCCTCAAAACTGACTCTTCACAGCATTGAACATAGTAGCTAGAAGGAATTTCTTATTTTTTCCTAATTTTGTAAATAAAACAATGAAAATTCTTTTGTTGTTGTTGTTGTTTTTTAGCATGCGCTTGTCAAATACTTTAAAATTAGATTTATACACACATATGCCCTGTGATCATAGTCAAGAAAATATTCTAATTATTTGAAAAATACTGTTATTATTATCTTTTATCAGATAAAAAGAACTATGAAATGACTGAGATGACAATTGTCTCCTTCAAGAAAGACAATGTTGTCTTTACAAAAAGAAAATAAAAAGACACGAGAAGCAAGTGTTGACTTTTAATTATGTAAAATTAAATAGGTAAAATGTAAGTGTTATAAAAAGTGACCCACAGCAGGATGGATGGATGGATGGAGCCAGGATGTGGTGTGTGTGCATGACGTCATTTCTCCATGTACTGTGCGCCATTTTGGAAGAAGAAAAAAAAATCACGGATAATTTCCGTGGTCTTGACAGATCTGAACCCCAGTCTTCACACTGATTGTGGATGCTATCTGTTTCCTTAAGCAAGCCGCATTGTTTGGTTGGGTGTTGGACGCTGTGCACAGCAAAAGCTGCTAAATGAAGCAATGGCGGGTAAGATTTTTATTTAAAAAAGGATCCACCTTCTCTTCTTGGTGTGTGCGGTGGCCTGAATCTGCAAGTTAGCCAACCGACGTTAGCTCTGCGGAGCTAAGTTGTCAAACTGTGTCACTGTCATGTCATTTAACCATCCAGGAGGCATCAGAGCCGAACTAATACCGCCTTCTTTTCACAGGAGTTGCAGGAGGAAATGATTTTCAGTGGTGTTTCTCCCAAGTGAAAGGAGCGATAGATGAAGATGTTGCGGAAGGTATGTGGCTAACGTTAGCTCGGCGGCTAAGCTAAAGCGGTGGTGGTGATGATGAGGGTGATTTTGATGATGGAGCTCCGTGGTTTGCACGTTTAACTAGACGTGGACGCTCAAGTTTCAGTAAATAAACAACAAAACGACAAAAAGAAAGTTGTGTGGGACTGAAGGTGGCGCGGGTGCGCAAACGCCCTTAACCTGTAAATTAGCTGCATGCTAGATAGTAGCTAAACTATTAAAGGGGAGCGACCATGACGTCAATTTGCTACGTCCATAAATTGTGGCGTGACATCATGTCTTGTTTTGATTCATACGTGCGTAAATGAAGTTAGTAAATTCCCGATTTCTGACTGAAGAAGCCTAAATATTATTTTACATTTGGATTATTCACAGTTTTAATCAAATCACATTTCTTTTTCCGTATGACTTTACTATGTATCGATATCATCACTTCTTCAAGTCAGAATTAAACTATTTGTCTTAAACGAACAGTTCTACTTTTCTATTTAGATTTCAAGGTCTTTGTGACTGAGAATGTATCTTAAAAATACTCTTCTATTATGCTTTCTTAAAAGCTTTTATAAATGAAACACCTGTTTTAAAAATTGAAGGGTTGTTTACTTGACAAGAAAACATTACAGATATCCAGACAGGTTTTGTTTTTTCTCTCCACAGTCAACATTTCAGATATTGTGGCTGTCATTCTTCCTTGGAAAAAAGTTGTCACTGTTTTCATTCATACATATGAGGGTTTGAGATCCGGTTAGCCAAGACTAGATTCTTCCTATCTAGAAGGAACAAGGTGGAAATCTGAAAAAAAAAAAAAAAATAATAATCCAGATATTTCGAATAACCCTAAATACACTATTACTAGTCGTAATACTAATTCCACCTGTTTTCTGTTTCTCATCCAGGTTGTAAAACCTCAAAAATAAAATTGTAATTACATTGTTAGAAGCTCTTACTTCAGTCACTGATATCTGGATTTGCTTTTCACCTACTTATGATTTAACACTTTCATTCAATGGCATTTTTACCTGTTATGTTTTTTGTATAATAAAAATTCTATCAAAGATGCCTGAAACTGTTTTCAATTTAAAGATTCTGAAATCAAACATATAATCTGGACTTGTGGGTAGTTGAAACATTCGTTTTGACCTGGTAGAATTGAAATCATGTCTTATTATTAAATGATAAAGAGGTTTGCCATATAGCATTTACCAGCTCTCGTTATTAGTCTGATTTCATTCATATTTTTCTCTATTCCAACATTCAACATACATATTAAAAAATAAACAACAATTCACAAATTGTACATTTCAATTCAGACAGCAGAGCTGAGATATTGAACTTTTATTCTTGATGTTTCTACAAACCTAAAGTGTCTATAGTGTTTATTTCCCGTGTTTGAAGTTATTTAGTCAGAGCAGTTCTCTGGTTCTCCTGAAAAGAAATTCATGCATTTCTATCATATATTTGTGATTGTTACTCTGAGAAGCTGCTTTAAATCCAGAAACTCTTTTCACCTGTGTTGCTTTAAATAATCAGCTGGGTCAGTATTAAAAGTGAAGCCTCGTGCACAACTGTTTGTATGATATTTGCACCGTTTGGTCCAAATTTGCTTAGAAAATGTACAACTCATTTGCATGGAATTTTGACTAACGCGGTCATTCGGATTGACTGTGGTGTCTTTTCTCAGCGGATATAATCTCAACTGTCGAGTTCAACTATTCTGGAGAATTACTTGCAACCGGAGACAAAGGAGGGCGAGTAGTGATATTTCAGCATGAGCAGGAGGTAAGATCAGACGGGATGCGTCATGTCGGACATGAACTGCTGCTCCTGTGTTGCACATCTTCTGGACTCCTAACGTTATTCTTGTTCGTTTCAGTCTAAGAATCGTCCACACCTGCGTGGGGAATATAATGTCTATAGCACTTTTCAAAGTCACGAGCCAGAATTTGACTATTTGAAAAGTTTAGAAATTGAGGAAAAAATTAATAAAATAAGATGGCTACCCCAACAAAATGCTGCTCACTTTCTACTTTCAACAAACGGTAAGAGCTTCTGTTTATTCTCATCATTTTGGGGCATAAGAAGCAGGGAACATAAGTTGACCTTGAAAATGTTGCTTGTTGTCAGATAAAACTATCAAATTGTGGAAAATAAGTGAACGAGATAAACGAGCAGAAGGTTACAACCTGAAAGACGAAGATGGGCGGCTCAGAGATCCCTTTAGAATCACCTCTTTACGGGTATGTGGAGTCGTGCTCAAGATCTGTCTCGCTTTTCCAAAAATGACCAGAAATTTTAAAGAGTTCGTCGTGTGTTGTCGTGTTTCAGGTACCAGTACTGATGCCAATGGATCTCATGGTAGAAGCAAGCCCTCGGAGGATCTTTGCAAACGCGCACACCTATCACATTAATTCCATTTCTGTAAATAGTGATCACGAAACTTACCTCTCTGCAGATGACCTAAGAATAAATTTATGGCACTTGGAAATCACAGACAGAAGTTTTAGTATCCTTTTTTCATGATTTGAAAGCAGATTTTTAGGAAGTGGCTTGTTTTCGTACCACAATATCATCTTAAAACTCATGGCGTTGAGTTCCTTAACGGTGGGTTCCCAGATATTGTAGACATCAAGCCCGCCAATATGGAGGAACTGACAGAAGTAATCACAGCTGCTGAGTGCCATCCACACCAATGCAATGTATTTGTGTACAGCAGTAGCAAAGGCACCATCCGCCTGTGTGACATGCGAGCAGCGGCGCTCTGCGATAGGCACTCAAAGTGTAAGTAACCCCACCCCCACCCTCCCGTCATTCTGTATCGATCGATCCTTCAGTGTCAAAATAATAAAATATTCTGACTAAATGATTGATTTTTTTTTTTTTGTGTGTATTTTTAGTCTTTGAGGAACCCGAGGATCCAAGCAGCCGATCCTTTTTCTCTGAGATCATCTCCTCCATCTCAGACGTGAAGTTCAGTCACAGTGGACGCTACATGATGACGCGTGACTACCTCTCTGTCAAAGTTTGGGACCTCAACATGGAGAACAGGCCAGTGGAGACGTATCAGGTACGCAAACTGACATCGCCTTCTCTTTGCGAGCATTGTCATTTTTTTGAAGCGATCTCTCTGATTTCAAATGTTTGATTTCAGGTCCATGAATACCTTCGCAGTAAACTCTGCTCCTTGTATGAAAACGACTGTATCTTTGATAAGTTTGAGTGCTGCTGGAATGGTAGTGACAGGTGAGTGTCCTTCCTGTTGTTTTTAGTTGTTGTGACGAGGCAGGTCCGATAATCGATTCTTACTGTCTCCATCAGTGCCATCATGACCGGCTCCTACAACAACTTCTTCCGAATGTTTGACCGCAACACCAGGCGGGATATCACACTGGAGGCGTCCCGGGAGAGCAGCAAACCGCGAGCTATGCTCAAACCACGTAAAGTGTCCACTGGCGGCAAGAGGAAGAAGGACGAGATCAGCGTGGACAGCCTGGACTTCAACAAGAAGATCCTCCACACTGCCTGGCACCCCAAAGATAACGTGATAGCTGTGGCAGCCACCAACAACTTGTACATTTTCCAGGACAAAATCAACTAAAAGATTTTGGGCTTCAGAGGATAGGGCTTTTACCATACCTGTGTAGTTAAGCCTACTACTTGTCTATCTGTATAAGAAGAAACAGCCTTGTTGTCCTCCTGGTGAAGAATCTGAAAGCACGTGTCTACTTTTTTTGCCACAGGAGGTCGATCCACAGGCCTGTTTTATTTTGAGTCTAAGCTTAGGTTGTTTTTTGCCTTTGGCACCAGGGCAATCAACACACACCCCCACCCACCCCACCCCCTGACCCAGAAAGCCCAATTCGGGTCTGATTGACGGAATGGCACTCCCCAGATGTCAAACTCTTGAACGTTGGTGTTTGTGTTGACATTTTAAGCCTTCATTTCACAATTTAACAACAGAACTCTCGGAAGTCCTTACAATGACGTCTTGTCAAGGTTATATTCATCATTCAAAGATTTTGGGGCCGCGTGAAGCTGGGATGACTGGCCAACAAGCCTAACTGTAACATTCCCCCACTGGCCTTGTCTTCAAGCCAAACTAACGGTGGAAAAGGCCATGAATTTAAAAAGTGGACTTGTTTCTTTTCCTCCTTTCCCTTCTCTTATTTTACCCCATTTAATACAGTGGCATCATTTCACTGACTGTATCTACTCGAGTACATCTTGTCATCCACATAATAAAAAGAAACTAAAACTACAGATGTGTTTTTAAATTTAGAAGTATGGTATTAAAACATAATTATTGCTTTGCATGTTTTTATGTTGTAGGGAGAACGAGAGGAGAAAAAATAAACTGTCCAGTCACACCACTGTCTTTTGAGCAGATCTCAAGCAAACATGTCAAGGGAATAACATTTGGAGCGATCAGTATGAGAAACATCAATAAGTTGACAATGTTTTAGGATGCAGGCTGGAAGCTGAAAGGCACAAGATGGGAGTCCAGGACCAAGGGAATCTGCAGCCTTAATACCTACTTCTATCAGTAACGGCTCCAACTTGCGTGTCCCCAGACGTTTTACGAACCTCATGTGCATTATTTGTAAATCCTATTTTATAGAGTTATGTCCTCATACGCTGCTGCTACATGTGGCTGTCTATGAAAACACACCAAGAAGGAAAATTGCACATCGTACAGTTTTATGTGAAATAGAGTGCCTCCGAATCTTGTAACAAGTAGGAAGTAAAAGACAGGCCTCGTACATGTGCCCTTTTTTTTTTCTTCTTTCTTTTTCATGTATTAGGGATGCCACCCAAATTTGAGTCGCATATTCCAAATGGTTGATCTTATCTTTGTAGTTGTGAATGCAGACATGGCGGTTGGCTACACAAAACGTATACTGACGTTAAAACACACATAATAATGCATTGTCTTTGTCCATTGATTCCTAACATGGTGGCAATGTATTCACTTGTTTATTATTTTGACCAAAGTTCAATAAAATTTTAATTGTGTTCATCTGCATGTTTTGCTTTCATTTATTGTCCAGTCCACTGTGATTTCACATCAGGGTCATAAGAAATGAGAGCAAATCGACGCTAAACAAGCAAAAATTTGATTTTAACACAGTCACAGTTCACTAATATACAAGTGTGCAGTCGGTAATATGTGAGACTTGCACTCGAAGTAAATACTTCTTAGGAAATGTATGCATATTAACAAATATCAACAAATTATCTCGTTCCACCGCTGATCTAAAAAAATCGTAGTAATATCTTAAACCTGATTTGAATTCAATCAAAGAGACGATGAATCAAAACATGTATCAGTTCTATTACATGCAGATTTAAGGAGCTATAAGCAGCGAGATGTTGTCTCCAGGACGGGAACTACAGAAAGGAACAGCGGATGGGTCACTGCTGTGTTCAGTGGAAACAACACAGCAATGAGAGATCCTCGGCTCGTAGTGACGGCACACGTAATCAGAACTGCGTGTCACATGGCTACATCTCCCTCAGTCATCAGAAGGTCCCACTTTAAGGCATGCCAAGCTGGTCGTACAGAGGTGCCAGAACACCCCCCCCCCCCTCCCCGCCGCCTTCGTCACAATTAGTAGGTGGTATGGCATGTTAGGCGCTTCCCAATATATATCCTGAAAGAGAATAACAAACATGCCAGTTTATAAACTCTAAAACAAACATTTGGCTATTTATAGATAAATCCACAAAAAAGGAAATAAAAAAACACTTAAATAATTTTTTAACCAATTACTTCTACTTTTCCAAGCTTCAAATTTCTTGTTCACTGTTGAGAAACTAAACTTGAGAAATCCTTAAAGCCTCAAAAAAACTGCCAGTTTGATCACTTAAATAGTCATAACACACACAGAATAGCTGATTTTTGTTTGCGAACCGCTGTATTAAATCCAGTTGCTTACCCTAACCCAACAGCAAGAATGTGAGAGATGATTAACGAAGGAAGGAAGAGCTTCAGAAAGTCAGCAGAGAGGATCCCTCCCTTCTTCATGACGCTGGTGTTTCTTATGCTGAGAGAAGCTGAGCGCTTGGGGTGCTTCAGCAGGAACTCCCTGCGGAGGAGCACATTAATATTTCACTCTCTTTGAATAGATTAATGATCGATGAGTTCTAGTTTAATGTCATGCTAACACTTTAACAGCGTGTCCTAAAGTCTATAAATCATACATAGAAATTACAGCATGAAGATCTAAAAAATTTCTGTTTCTTTTTTTAAATGTTGAAACAGCTGTGATCCTGAAGACGACTGATTACTTTGGTGGACTGTTCTCGGGTCGGCTGGACCAGTCCCAGATCCAGTCAGCGTTTTTCTTCATCAGGTTTTCCACTTCCCGTCTTCTCTCCTGGAAGTCCTCATCAGACTGAAAACAATTTTAGGGATAATCAAATGACAGTTAGAACAAACCGGAGCATTTAGTGATAATTTAAAACAACATCTCACTGCACAAATCATATTCACATATTTACGCATGTCATGGTAAGAGAAACAGAGTCTTAATGATCACTGAGTTGAATATCACCCTGAATGTACAAAGGTTAGATCTTTACTTAGTGACATGTAGCTAGTGTTACATACATGTCTTAATACAACATGTCTAACTGTTTATGAGAGGCACATTTCATACCTGCGAGCTGTTTCCTTCTGAGCCCCTCCACAGCAGAAGGGGGGTCTGTGATCTCAGCGGGCTGTTGAGAAGAAAACAACACATTGAGAAAACTAACACTCCCTTCACAACTTCTTTGATGATAGCCTTGTATTGTCTTGGCCTTTTCACGCAGACCTGTTGCACTGAGAGCTCCCCTTCGAGCTGCTTCTGCCCGACTCGCGTTGAGCTTCCAGCAGCATTTTCTCCACGTCACCCTCCTCCTGGATGGCTGCGGGGATTTGTTCCTGACTCCCCCGGTTACTGGGACCCTGAGAGCCGTTCCCACTGAAATGCAACTCAACCCAGGAGCCTTTAAACAAACACAGCATATATACACGTATGCTAGTATCTATCAGCACGTAAACAAACATGGCGCTGCTGTTTCTTGAAAAGATTTTGGGTAAAACTCCTCTCCTTATAGCTTCACTAAAGTTTTAGAGTTGTGGAATTTAAATTATTTTTTTCTTTGTTTATCGTTAAGCTTCTAACATCTACTCTTCACCTTTCGTCAGAGCTAGCTTAGCTTTAGCGCTAGTTTTGTCCCCTGTTTAGAAACTTTACCTTGCAAACTCTCGTCAGATGAAACGTCCTTCTGAAGCGACATTATGGGATTTTTACAGGTTTAAACTTTTCAAAGGCCTGATAGACGGCGAAACGTTTCCAAGCAGCCGAAGGTTCAAGTGGCACAATAACAATGACGCAATATTTTGTTTATCTAAATTGGGATTGGCTCAGAAAGGAGGGCACGTACAGCACGCAGGGCCGAGCTGGGGTTGACCGGTGACGTCAGAGAGCGACTGCGTATGCTCGCACCTGAACGCGTCCTAATAAACCTCAAACATTCCAGTAAAGTAGGACATTATTAACAAAACATTTTAGTGTTTTTTTAAGTACTTCATTTGTAGATGGTTATTTTTACACCAAGGCCAGTCTCGTTGAATTTGCACAGTTGTTTTTTACACTCTTGTCTGCAGATGGCAGCAATAATTCATAAATCTCAGCAGAGCATCATTGATCATTGCTGCTTGTATTTATCTGGTTTAACACTTTCAGTTGTGCTCAGTCCATCATAGAAAGGATGAAAAATGTTTTTTAAAATATGTTTTCCGAGTTGTCTGAAAAAGAAACAAAAAAGCTCAATCAAATAAAATACTTGGTTTCTGCTCTGCTTACATTATTTATCACTTTTCTATTTGATCATCATTTGTTGCTTTACATCACCTCATTTTGTTTCCTCTCTATCTGGCCTCTTGCATCTCCTTGTGATTTTGCAACAAACTGTGCAGACTCTGACTCCTTGGGCCCCTGGTCTTTTGACCTGTTGTTCTCTATGTTTTTCAATATTCATATTCCTTTTATATGGCTGCCTACCCAACGTATTGAAGCACAGTTTTGTGTCTGACCAGGCTACTACACTCAAGCTGTATTTTGATGACATTTTTCAGAAAAGGTCCGAAATGGCCAAAGGAAGAAGTGTGGAGATTTGAACCATTGAATCCAGGAATGTTTTTAAAGATTCTTCATCATTGTGAGATAAGGCTGTTTTTAGCATGTATTTCCACAATAAATGGTCCAGGTGCTGGTAAAAAAGAAAATACAGGTTAATTTTAGGTGTAAATCACAATATGGGGAAACTGAGGTGTTTGATGAGGTCCGTGCTCTCCAAGTGCCTTTCTAGTTCTTAAATGCAGGACAAAAAACTTCAAGGAGCCTTCCTGAACTTCCCATAGACCGTCTAACACACCTCATAGTAAATTGGTTTACGTATAACAGTAAATTTTTTTGTCTATCAGATTTTTTTTGTCCACCAGTTTTCATCCTTGCTTTTACAAACATCTGCTTCAATGACTAACAGCATGCTGCACCATGACAAGCTAAAACACAAATTTACTGTTCAAAAATCAAGTCCAAATTTGAGGCTGGCAAATGTAATTATTTCTCCACCCCATGGAGATGATTGTGACTGATTGTTCTTTGAAAATTAAATTACTTTGACAATAGAGGAAGCTTATTATTCTGGGATGTGTTCTCTTTTCAGACAGGAAACAATTTATTGGGGATATGTAGAGATTTCCGAATCATTTCAAAGAAAACAAGCAAATTATAAAAAACAGGGACGTCATGTGGCAAAAAACTTTCCAGCTGCACAAGTTATATTCATGGATATGTTTTAATAATTTTACTTTTTATTTTATTTTAAAATGTTATTTCAGTCAGTGCATAGATATTTCAGATCCAAAAGTTGTAACAGATTGTGGTTATATATATTTTTTCATTGATAAGTAGGTGCATGGTGGTACAGTGGGTAGCTCTGTTACCTTGCAGTATAAAGGTCCTGGGTTCAAAACCAGGCTGGGACCTTTCTGCATGGAGTTTGCACGTTCTCCCTGTGCATGTGTGGGTTTTTCCCAGGGACACCAGCTTCTTCCCACAGACTAGAAATTGGCAACTCTAAATTGTCCCTTGATGTGAGTGGCTGTCTGTCTATATGTGACCCTGTGATGGTGACCAGGTGTGACCTTGCCCCTTGCCCAATGACCACTGGAGAAAGACACCAGCTCCCTACAACCCTAAACAGGAATGAGCAGGTATGCATGATAAGTAATCAATAGAATTTGAAAATGCTGCACACACACTTAAAAATCACTATTTATAATGACAATTTGAGCCCTGGACCATTTGTACCACCACATTGTTTCAGTTTTTCCACACCAAATATTAAGATTCAGTTTCAGGAGTAAATCTATTTATCTTCTTATTTAACAGTTTTAAAATCAGGTAACATATTGTTGACACCTCTGTCATAGTCAGAGTCAGGATCTTTAATTGGTCTCATCTGTATGTAGGTGTCTAACAGCTGATAACACACTGAGGGACAAATTGCTTTCCACAACAGCTGGCTGATAAGGAAAGAGAATATACAAAGGGGCCGTTTATTTTTGTGCGTCTTTTTTTATGTGTGTGTGTGTGTGTGTATGTGTAGGATGACGTGTGCCAAATAACCAGGAGCAGGCACAGTGCAATCAGAAGAACTAATGAAAACTCTAATTGACCAGAACACAGTAAGCACAGGTGTAGATGGTAAAATTTAGATGATGAACAAAAAACAATTTGAAAAGTATTTTTTTTTCAAATCATTTGTTGTGAAAGATGTTTAAAAATCAAAGATTTGGGGCTTTTGAGGTCTGAAACAAGAAATTTAACATGAAATCAGCTGAGTTACTTAGAAAATGTGGAATTTACTAAAACTGAAAACACATCCCATCAGATGGATTGTTGATCTGGTTTTTGTGTTCACCCAAAAAACCCGCAAAAGCTCTGCAAAAAAACCAAACTGACTTGCATGTGGTTCCTGGAGAGGACTGACTGCATGGAGAACTGTGTGAGAGTTGTGGGAACTCCTCCCAGAACCATGTTTTAAAGTATAGTTTTACAAGTTGTGATGTCACAGACAAACTCTGACCTTTAAACGGGGAAATTAATCACTGTGACAACCGTGAAGGGAGATTAGCTAGTTTAACTAAACAGTTAGAGTTAAAGTAAACTCTTTTCCACATTAATATAGAATATATTTTTTTTATTTTTACTCTTTCTAATCTTTGGTGTCGATGCACTTTGAAGTGTAATGTATGAAAGCAGCTGCTTGAGTGTTGCTGCAGATTCAAGGAGAACTGTCATTTTAATTAAAGCAGCCAGTGAGACGCTGGTCACCTCCGTTTCACCTTTCTGGTGTGCAATAAATCAAAGCAAGGCCAAGATATTTGTTTCCAAATTTCTACAGAATATTGAATATTTCAGCTTGTTGGTTGCTCACAAACAATACAAGCAGCCACTTCTTTGGAAATGTTGAAAAAAATCTAATAATAACGTGTCTTTGTCCTTCTGCAGGCCAGTCAGAAATCTGTCCAGTCCAAAGCCTTCAAATGACTCCATGCTCAAGTAGGAACAGATTTATGTTTGTAAGATCCTACTTTACCGCAAAACCTCAAATATTACTGGTCTTTATTTATCTCCCGTCTAGTTTTTTTGTTTGACATTTGTGGTGAGTAACATCGTATCTGTAACCCTGAGAAATAGATGAACCACAGGATTCTCAAAATCCTCGAGTCCCAGAAAGCAGTTCATGGGAATCACGTTATTATTCACATCGTGAGTGGAGAAAATGTTTACTGAGTTAAAGTAATATCCAATTTTTCATTCAATTATTTTCTCCCAGAGATTGTTGATGGCCTATAAGTGAATTTGTGAACAAATGTAAGTTGTTTTAGAAGTGTGAAAGATGAGTAAAAATGGAGAAGAAACAAAAGGCTGATAAGAATCACCGAACAGCGAAACACTGATAAGCTTGATAATATGAAGCTCACAGTGAAATGTGCAGCAGCCACTCATATTTCTACTGCTGCATGACTTGTGTTTGACTCCAGGGGAGAGTTTAATGATATTCTGATATGAGGGGCCATAATTCATGATAAACTGTGTTCAATATTGTCATGCTGCCCCTATCTCCCAGCCATAATTTTCTCTTCCTATAATTTGTCTGTTCTTGTGCTTGTTATGCAAGAGTGAAATAGTTGGAAAGGAAGATAGTAACATCCTTTTTGTCACTGATTGCTTTCATGGGATATTGCAACCATTTGTATGACTATACAAAAATGTATGTGATGTTTATTTAAGCAGTTTGTGATGCAGCTGGATTTACAATGTCTCAGATAAAACGAGTCCCTGCTCTGCAGCTGTGATAATCTCCACATGTCATACAACAAATCGCAGTCAATAAATTTGACTTCTTCTCTTCTGTCTATGTTCATGTGCCTAATTGTTGAAAATACACACCTTTTTATCAACACTGGACATTGGAGACATCAATCGAATCAAAAGAGGCCATATTCCTGTCATGAACGGTTAATCCAGTTTAAAAAATTAGCAAAATAGTAGAAATTAAGGACCTTGAACTCAACACTGATGGTGCAGATTCTTTTTAATTGTGCAATTTAAAAAAACAAACATAAGAAGTTTTACTTTTATACGTTTCCAGGTTTTATTTGGCTGTTTTTATACAGCTGATACGAAACTGGTGCAGCAATAATACAAAATCATTAGAGGCTGGCTCGTACGATCATGACACAGTGATTATGTTATAATTGTGACAGGTCTACTCAGCTTTCATCATGCATCACTTTGGCATGTAATTTCCGTTTCCAAACGACTGCTGTTGTGAGTACATTAGTTAGTTTTCAGTAAGGATGCTGCTGCTGGTCATGCATGTTTAAAAACCTTCGACATTTCACGACATTTACATTAATATAACATGTTGAACCTTTGACACAAGTAAATATCTGTTTTTACTCAAACGGACTGTTTGTAACAGTGTAAAACAAACAGAACTGCACATAGTTTATTTTAATATATTTCAATAAGGGTACGATTTACTTAAAATCCATCTCTATGACTTCTGCAGAGGATTTTTTTAAAAGATTTCCTGAAGTCTTGGTTGAAAATGGTGTATATAACAGGGTTTAGTGAGCTGTTGCAGTAACCAAACCAGAAGAACATTTTGAACAGTGTTTCTGGGATGCAGCAGGTGTCGCACACAGTGGTGAGCGTGTAGGTGAAAAAAAAGGGGAACCAGCAAAGAACAAACACTCCCATGACGACAGCCAGGACAAATGTGAAGCGCCGTTCTCTGTTCTGTCGTCCTTTCCACTTGCTCACTCTCTCAGATGACGGTTCCTCGGCCTTTGGAGAGGTTTCTACAGGCTTCACCTGTGTCTCTTTGGGTGTTCTTGCACTTTTCCTCTTTCTCTTGGAACACAGAACAGTTTCATTCCCTTCTGAAGACGAGGGTTCTTCCTCCACATCAAGCTCATTGATCTCTTTTCTGCCTCTCTCGTTCTCTTCATCTCTTTCTCCATTTTTAATTCCTCGAGGCTCCAAACCAAACTTGTCTTCTGCTTTCCCGTTCTCCCTTTGCCTCTCACCTGGTGGGGCTCTTGTCCTTTTCTTTGCGATCTGGTAGATTCTGATGTAAACCATAATCATAATAACACAGGGTGCGAAGAAGGAGGCAGTGCTTGAGAATATAATGTACCACTTTTCCTCATTGATCTTGCACACGGGGCTGTCCTTTTTACCTTCATCTTTTTTTATCGTTAAAAGCGGAGGGAATGAAATTATGGCTGCTATCACCCAAACTATATATATGGTGCATTTAATCCTGCGAGGCGTCCGTCTCAGATTGTACTCAATGGCTTTGGTTACAGACCAGTATCTGTCCAGGCTTATGGCACACAGATGTACGATGGACGAGGTGCAGAAGAGAACATCCAAAGCCAGGTGGATTTCACACCACACTTTGCCAAAGTACCAGTAGCCCATGAGCTCGTTTGCTAAAGAGAACGGCATCACCAAGGTAGAAACCAGGATGTCGGCACATGCCAGAGAGACGAGGAACAGATTCTGGGGTGCTTTCAGGGCTCGGCTCGTGATGACTGCGATTACTACCATGACATTCCCAAACACAGTTAGCAAGATTAGCATAACCACCAGGATTGTAAGCATGACAGAGGTTTGCAGTGTAAAAGGTTGCTTCCCAGGGAAAGTCTCATTCCTGCTGGTCAGATTGAGACAACCCATCAGGATGATGGAGGTTACAAGCTGTGCTTTCCAGACAAATTCATTCATTTAACACCACATGCAGCACTGAAGAATTAAGTCTTTTCATGTTGCTCATGGGACGAGATTGTTGAAGAAATCTTTTCTCCCCTGAGAGTAAAACAATTGAGAATAAAAACCTGTCTTTACATCAGATGTATAGAGTTTCTTATGTTGTTTTGTTTTTAAATGTGTTTGTTAATTTAAAAAATGTGAATAATAAAAAAAAGTAAATCTTCATTCACCTACCTTTAAGAGTGAAATGTACATTTAATATTTAAATCCCCAGAAAGACATGTTTTAAAACAAACATTTTGCAGGTAGAGTTGGTTCAGCAAGGTCTTTTCATCTGCTGTAGCTAAAGTGAAGTGGGTTTGATCAGACTCTGCAGGATCTGTGATACTCCCTCCACTTTAGTGAGAACATGAATGGGAGGAGTTTATCTAGTGAGGATTTAAAAATAGACTTGGTACTTCTTCCACACACCTAAGCCATTGGCTGAATTTGATATTAACTTCATCTGATTTATGGATGTAATTTCTGTGGACTATTAGATTAGAGAGGTGTGAGAGTACTGATGGTCTTGTAGTTTATTTTGTATTATATTATATTATCAGCAAATAGTACGTCTTGACTGAAAAAATAAAAGGAAATAAATCCCTTGAAGGTGAATGCATTAGAAATTAGGAGTACTCATTATAGAAAATATTCCTGTTTGAGATATTTTCTGGATATCATAAAGGAATATATAACTTAATGAAGGTTTTGTGTAGTGTTATATGTTTTTATAGGCTTTTTGCAATATCTCTGTTTGGGATTCTAGTGTAATATGTGACACTAAGGGATAGTTTAGGGTTAGTCTGCCAAAGATCATTATTTTACTTTCATTTTTATTGATCGTTGCACGTGCTTTAGTGGACTGGCCATGGCTCCGATTGTGATCTTGTGTTGTGATATCTTAAGGCAAATACATATTCCTCTCATAAATATTGAAATTGTTTTGCCACGAGACTTGAGTAAAAACATCTAGAGTAAAACTCCATGAGGAAAATCAAAATCTATCTTCGCTGGAAAATGCATAGCAACATTAAAAGTGTTTTAAGATTAATTTTTTTATGTAATGTAAAATAAGTGCGCTCAATTCAACATGTAGGCCAGGGCCTACAGTAGAAGCTAAATAGTGTTGAACAGAAATTCAAGTGGAGGACAGTAGAGCAACGTGAATATGTTGGAGTTCGCCTCTAGGGGCGCTAGTCAGTTTTTAGACGATGACGTCGTCTAAAAAACGTACGTATTACGTATTATCGCGAGGAAATTATCGACGGGTTAGCTAGTAGCTACTTGTTGGAAAAAGGATAGCGCTTATAAACAATAAACAAATCTACCGTTTTGAAAAACGACTGCGTTAAAATCTAAATTATTATCGCTGTATTAATCGTTCAACTGCATTTCTATCAAGGTAAGAACCAACGCAATCCTTTCACAAAATAATCCGCTCTGCCGCTAATTTAACTTCAACCAAAAGGCCTAAGAAGGATCATGCTAACTGCATGTGTTTTATACCGTTTATCGTGCTTTTTAATTAAAGAACTAACGTCATTACGTGTTTAGTCTAGTTGTAATGTGTAGTTATCGTGTTTGTGTCTACAGCTAACTGTTTGAATCTGGATAATATTCTGTCATTTGTAGCGCACATATGTCGGAGGATCTGTTGAAACAGCTGAGCAGCTACAAAGCCCAGCTGCAGCAAGTAGAAGTCGCTTTATCAACAGACCCAGATAATGAAGATCTTCGCAAACTCCAGAAAGATTTGCAGGTTTGTGTGTTTGTTTCAGTTGGATATGAAGCCTCAGACTATATGGAAATTTGAAAAAAGGGGGATTCCACTGAAAACACCATAGCGTTAAGCTAATTAAATATAACTTATATAAGAGTTTGGTGGTGCTTTGATGTTTGACAGCTTTTGCTGCCATATAAAATCATGTAAAGCCAAAAGATGTTCAACTATGCGGTTTAAAATTCAATTTAAAACATTTAAGCTATTCAGATGTGCAATAACGGTACAAAAGACAGTTTCACAGGTTTATTCACATGTAATGATATATTTGGTTATCAGCGGAGGTTCAAATAAAGAAGATTATCTATAATTTTTTAGCTTGACTTATTTGTAAAAGAAAGGCCTGACCTCACAATGAAACTTTTTTTCCCCGCAGGAAGTCATCGATCTTACAAAGGATCTCTTGACTTCGCAGCCTGTCGATGGGGCTTCCAGTACTAGCGGTTCAGCCACAGTGCCTCAGAAACATGGCTGGAAAGTGGGAGACAAGTGTTTGGCTATGTGGAGTCAGGATGGACAGTGAGTGTCATCTTAACATTCAGTTTGCAGATATTTTCCCACCAATGATTGCTGTATGCAAGTATATACATTGTTTTTGACAAATGTTTTACATTGATAGCAAAGACTGGTTAGGGTTTGTCAAGTTAATCCCACAGTGTAAAGATCTGTATTCATCATTTTGTAGTGTATTAAGTTGAATTAATTTAGAGCTTGAGTCTTTGGCTCATACTCACCTGCTTACAGACGTGATTTTTTGACAGGGTGTATGAGGCTGAGATTGAGGAGATAGACCGAGAAAATGGCACTGCAGCCGTTACCTTCTCTGGATACGGGAATGCTGAAGTGATCCCTCTGCAGAACCTCAAAGCAGCGGAGGAGGGGAAGCGAGTTGAAGATGATGGAGGTGTAAAGTCTAAATCAAAGTATGAACAAACTCATTCACCTTATTTGTAAAAGGCTAGAATTATTTCATCCTTACATTCTGTTTGAGTTTGACTGAACTTGCATGTGTTTTGACTTCTTATCCCTTCACTATCTTGGTAAAGGAGCCAAAGGAAAAAAACAAAACACAGTGGTGTTATAAGGGCTAATTCAGAGCCCAATTAAGTCCCATTGTTTCCAGATTCCTTCTTTTTTTCTTTTTTTACCCAAATTCAATTTTTTCTGTTTTTTGTCTGAATTCCATGTTTTTGGATGCATCCACATTTCTTCCACCTTAAAACTGGTGTAATCATATGGTGGATGAAAAGAACCAAAAATATCAAGTCAAAAGCAAATAATAAAATCTTTAAAAGTGTAACAGAATACTGTTACCGGTTAAATTTGTGCAGAGTGGTCTGTTAATGGCATGGTACTACAAGGTGTACTACTGTATGTCTGATTGAAGCCTATACTTTTTCCTTTTGTGTAATTTTTTTCTAGGAAAGAGCAGATAGCCGAGCAGCGAGAGTATAAGAAGAAGAAAGCTCAGAAGAAAGTACAGAGGATGAAGGAGTTGGAGCAAGAGAGGGAGGAGCAAAAGTCAAAATGGCAACAGTTCAACAACAAAGCTTACTCAAAGAACAAGAAAGGACAGGTAATTTGTCTTTTTAAAATATTTTCAAATGCTTTATTTTTTTTCTGTTGCTAAGAACTTAATTTTTTTTTGTTTTATATTTGTATAGGTAAAAAGAAGCATATTTGCATCTCCAGAAAGTGTAAATGGAAAGGTGGGAGTTGGAACTTGTGGTATTGCAGACAAACCTATGACCCAGTACAACGACACGTCCAAATACAACGTCAGGCATTTAATGCCACAATGACCTCATATATCTTGTACATAATAATCCACTGTATACTAGCTATATCAGTGTTTTCCATCGTGTTTATACATCATTTAAGTTACTCAAGTAAAGAAAGAGCAGACTAAATCCACTGCACACTAGTGTTTGAAATATTGTTGGAATTTCTTCCTATATTCTGAAATTACAACAACAGAAATCCACATGAGGGATTTTTACATCTCTGGAACAAGGTCACTTGTTATGTAAGGAAATTTAGTTATGGAAAAGCTGAAACAAAAACACCCTCCGATGTCTGTGTGTGCGTGTGAACCTACATCTGTAGATTTGGCTTGTACATTCAACTCTGGTTTTTTAAACTCATCAATAGGAAATTTGAATATTGATGACAGTGTTTATTTGAAATGGCAAAACTTGCATTTTAATTTCTGTGTGTGTATATATGGTTAAATAAAAAATGCCTTGTGTTCAGTTTTTAGAACTCCTGCTTCCTTTTTTTTGGATATTTGTGGGAGTGTTAGATCCTGCAGATGGCAGTAAAGACTTTTTTACTGGTACTTATTGCGACTTTCGAATACTTGGCATATTTACAACACTTTGAGCAAAAATGTTTTGGTTTTCCTAAATGTCCTACAAAATTTAGTGACTGTACCAGACAATAAATATCACATGTTCAGTTTAAATCACTGGTACTTGTTCCAGGATCAGACATTATGTGTGTAACAAAAGACAACAAAAGTTTACACTTGGGTTCCAAGGTTTATTGGGATTCCAGGAATGGTTATTAGGAGCTCTAACAAAATATTAGCAGGTGACCGGCAGCATATTTTGCACAGAAGTCATCTTGTATTGCTGATTAAACACAAGGCTGGGGGGATTCTGGGTTGTGCCTTCAATGTATTTTGATTTATTTTAAATAGTGCATTTAAAAATTTTCCCAAATGTGGTGACAGGAGGTAACAAGGAGCTTTGTGCAAGAGTCAATCCCCGTGTTAAGACACAATTTGGCGGTGATTTACGTAGGACAGAAGAATGCAGATAAATAGTTTTATTCAAGTGCCTTATTTGGTTTTAAGTATTTAAACAGATCAACAGTGCAATTTTATTTTATTTTGTACTAACAGAGAATTATCCAAATTTAAAATATTCAAGATTTGACCTTTTTTTGTTTACTTTCTTTTTGCTACAGTACAAAAGAGTATTAAACACTGAAATATAAACCAAAACCAGTATTCTGTAGATTATACCGTTCATGCTACCGACATCATTATTAGACTGGTCAATCCAAAGCACAATACAATATGAATAATAAAAAAAAAAGCTACATTCAAGACATGCACCATAGCTTTTTAGGTCAATTACAATCACTTTACTGATTATTATTAGCTGAGATTTCTACAGAAGCAAGAGGAAATCTTGTTTTTTTTTTTTGGAATTGGACAGAAAAATGATTAAATCCAGTCACAGATGTGATCAAACTAGACATTATTGCTTGAGCTTTGTGCTTGGACAAGTGCGAGATAGCTTATTACTGACTAAACTCACTGAATCTGCACACAGTGTGAAAGCATTCAATCAAACACAGTACTAATTAACTCATAGCACAGCGTTATACTTTAGTGGGGATTTTATATCAAGTATGTTCGGTAGACATTTAAAATTGATGAAGAAAATTATTTATATATATATTTTTTTTCCCATTCAAGCATGACTGAGACAACTAAAGTACATTAAATATATCAAAAATAAATAGAATCATGCAAAATATATTACCGTGGTTTAACAAAAGGTGGAGATATACCACCAGCTTTGATTGGACTGTCTCCTTGAAGAAGAGGGACACCACATGAATCAATGATGGTTGTGGGTCCTAAAGCAGAAGTTAAATGTATAACATATTTTGGAATGCAGATATTATAGCCCTTGTCGGTTTGTACATTGACAAGAAGTGCTGTCTGGATGTATCATCCAATGAAAAAGGGCTTTTTTTTTTCTTTTTACAAGGCATATGGCGCAAATGTTCCCAATGGTGAGCTTCTAGCTGGTATTATGTGTGAGTGTTTTGCTGGTTTATAAGGATCAGCTTGATTAATGAAGCGTCCCATCGTCAGCGTTTAACACCGGTGCAGTAATGGGTCCTCTACTGGATCAGTATTTGAAGTAGTTGATTTTGACTGACGGGTAAAGGGAAAGGTGACCAGTTAAGTCAGCCTTGAAAATGAAACGTATTGCTAAAGATTAAAGACTGGGATGAAAACGTGTCAGCGCTGTCGAGAAAGTCGAGGTTTTGGAGGGAGGCCGGTATAACTGAACTTAAGGCTGGTTCTTTTGAGATGTTTGGAAGATGCGGCTGGTTCTTTTGAAGAGAATAGGGTGGGAGAATGGAGCTGTAGGCTGGTACTTAGGTGAAAGCCATAAAAGGTTGCAGCTTCAGTGAAAACGTTGGCTGGTGTCTTAAGCAGAGAAGGCCAGTTTTAGGCTGCAGGTGGAGTAGCCCTCATCGCTGGCTAAGCTCTGTCTGCTGCTCTGGTCATCCAGGTCGCTCGCACCACTGGTGCTAACGCTGTCCATTTCTCCATGGGAGAACTCAGTGCTTTCCACATCAACTTCAATTTCCTCTGCTCACACACAAAAGAAAAAACAACACTAATGAATACAGATTTAAAGATCCGAGGTCAGAGTGTGGGAAAGCGTTCCAACTGGCACACTGACCTCTGTCAGACTCCGACCGATCCGAGTCCATGCGGGAGCCTACGCTGTCTGTGCGGACCCTCTCCCGTTCACCACGAGACTGCAGCAGAGCTAGCTGCCTCTGCAGGTGCCTCTGCTCCCTCTCTAGAGTCTCTAGTTGGTGCTGGCTTCTCCGATCCGTCTCTTCAAGTTTCTGAAACGGAGAACATGCATTTGAGTCAAATCTCTTGCAGTTACCAATCACTCAACCTAATGAATAAGCCTTCAGCTGCATTAGCACTATTAAAATGAGCAATCGCTAGTTCCTAAAATACAGAACAAAGGCATTTCAAAAACTTATTTCCTGGACTTCGCATAAGCCTAAAGTTAACAGCTGATATCACAGACACTTCACTCTTTAAACTGATAAACTCCCACAGACTGCTGCCAGGATTACTTTCATATTAGAGCCCAAACACTTCAGCTGTTACGACTGCTCAACTGTGTTTCCTCCAGAACTCGATTTGACTTTAATTGCAACCATCAGGGGAGCCAAAGTGTTGAATGTTGGAAGCTTTTATACTTCAGAGTCTTTGATCTCACCACCAGTCTCATGTAGCTCAGACAAACGGTCTTTGCAATCAGAGCACATACAAAGCCATTGAAACCATAGTGGTAAAAACACAGTCAAAGATAAAGTGATGCTAAAAATCCTACAGAGGGCAGCCTGCAGCAGCCCCAGGGAGATGTGTTCAAGAGGAAACCAACGAGCAGCCGTGAACACAATGTTCTGACAGTGAAGCCAAAACGCCCAAAGGTACACTTTTGTTAAGGACTTTGGGACTCTTCAGAAGTCACCCATTGTTTCTGTACTGTTATTATAGTTGTTAAAGCATTGCTAATGGTAAGCAGTGAAATGAGTCAGTGTATCTAGACATTTCTTTTTGTTTTTAGCTGTTAAAAGGCAGCCATTTTGATTGGAAGCAGCCACGTCAATCGATTAATTAGGTCTCCTAACGGAATTGATACTATATTTTGTGTGTTTTAAAAGCTGTATTTGAAGTACTGGGGTCCTTCATCTCATTCCATTTCTCTGGTGGAACCTAGAGCTAATAAGAGAACAGGAGAAGATATTTTCCTCCTCATGACAACCATAGAAGGGAAGTTATTTCCAATCTATACTGTGCTTTTAAGCTGAGTGGAATTGCAAAATACCTGGGGCCAAAATACATATTTTAGGAACTTGGAAAAAAGACCAAGACACCTGTGGTTAAAACAAAACTTAAAGAGTGATTTTGGACCAAACAGTTCTATTAGTTTTTTGGGGGTTACTGGGCCTCTAGAGGTCTTTGTAGGACTTTATCATTAAGGGTTGTTTCTATTCGCACTGCAGGCAGGAACACAGAATTGGTGGCCAGTCGGTTGGTGGTAGACAAGGGAAAATGGACCATTAACCTACAATTTTGAACAATCACCTTCCAGCTGCGTCACAGATGGTTCCCCTCCCACTGAGGTTCCTATTCTGAAGTAGAAGCCAAAAAGGCTGTATAAAGTGGTTCTTGCAGTGCATGGACACACGCACATGATAAAACCTGCCTCCTGTAGTACGACACCCAGCTCACCATGATGGCTAAAAGTCCCAAATCAAAAACAATAAGCACCATTTCAACGAGAACATTTGAAAGTTGTAAAATAAAAATGCAAAACACTTGGTAATAGCTGTGGTTTTTCTTTTTTTCCTCGTGGCAATGTTAGTTCCTGCAGCTCTCCCAAAAATGAATCACAAACTCGACTAAATATGCACTGAGAACTAAAATGGATCTGAAGTAGCGCCTGATTCCACATTAGCACCAAACTGCTTAGACTACGACACCTTGATGTGTGCTTTGGCCTTGTTGAGTAGTCCCAGTGTGGTGTGCCGACTGCAGTCTGGTCCCAGAGGGATGAGTGACTTCAACCTCTCCAAACATAAGCGGAGATGTGCTCGCCTGGGGGAGGGAGGGAGGGAGACAAGCTCAGGGTCATTTCTCTTCAGAGAAGGAATAAACCAAATGCATTAAAACAGGTTTGAAAATGTCAGATTATGATGATTATTTGAAACATTTTTAATCAGACACTGAAACATGAGACTGAAGCTACAAATATTGTGGTTTTAAAGCTTCTGAGAGCCTGAGCTTCTCTTTCTAACTCAGTATCAGGAGTCTGCAATCTGAATGATACAGTAACTGTCAAAAAACTCACACACCATGCTTTCATGCAATGGAGTAAAATGTGGGTCAAATTATGATGTCATCTCTGCATTGGCCACCATTTTGTGAGCAAAAACCTCCCTTTCCAAATGTCTTTTCTCTAGTTATTTATTTCTTAATGAAAGATTCAACACATACAAGGTTGGACATTTGAATAAAGAGTATATGTGTCCTGACTTTTGGATAAAGCAAACCGCCCTCATGCTGGAGAAACGAAAGCAAACTGTTTGGTGTGCAGCTGTGAATCTTTCAGGAAGAAGCCCTTGTTGTCTGGAAACAGACGGTTCCCGTTGGCTGACTGGGGAAATGTCTGCATGTCCTCCAGGAACTGTGCTGCGACTGAAGCTGCATTTTATTTGCCTTGCAAAAATGCACATGTAATCCTGTACAAAATATACATTTCCAAGTCTTTAAACAAAGTGCAGTGATGATAAGCTCGTTCAAGGTGCTGCAGTACATGATGTTTGAATATGTGTTCAACATAGAACTAACTGGCTCAGTGGTGAGAACTTTGGGTTTTTCTTTCAATGGAGAGATTTTAAAAGAAACTCCTACCCTGGCAATTTAATGTTACAGATATTTAATCAAAGTTTGATTGAAGCAGGTGTTTTGTGAAGATTGTCATGCCTAAAGAAAACATTTCTTTCCTTATTTTTCAGGGCTGTTTGTTTTTGAGACAAGCACATGATGAAATGACTCACCTGTTCTTTTCCAATTCATTGTGTGCAGACCTGTTGAAATGATGAAGATAAAAATATCATTCAGGCTTATGCTGTATTATAATCCCTAACACAGCTCCATTGGATCATTTAACGTTCATGTTTCTTTCATTTAGCTTGAAGATATTTTTCCTACCTGTTGTGAATATTGTCCAGTTTCCTGTTTTTGAATTTACGTTGTTTCTGCTGATGTGAGATCTGCGTTGCCGGGTATGTCGAAGCATATCCATGTTCGTATTCTGGTGAAAAAAAAAAAAAAAAAGATTAAATCCAACATATCGTCATAGGTGTCAAAATCATAATACAAGATGGATTTTACCTCATAAATGTGATCTTGTTTTGACCAAAAATATAAGAATGCATGCACAGAATTAATTCTAAATGATAATTATGTTAAATACTTGTTTTTTGAACTGTTGAAACTGATTGGAATCACCAGTCAAAACTTTGCATCTTGCTTCATGCAAATTAATTCTCAATAAATAATATATTTATAAGAACACCACAATAAATGTCAAAGTCTGTAAAAACAAACAAACAAAAAAACTACTTCCGTTTAACAATGGGGTCACTGTTCATAGTAAAAGACTACAGTTCCCATAAACCCCCCTTCTCAGTAACACACGACGTCACACGTAGACCTGAGCGTGATTGGTTCCCCACAGTGACCCTCGCGCTGGGAACATGTTTCCAGACCAATGAAAACTCCACAATTTGTTCCATGTGGAAACCATGTGAACAACACATACAAGGAAGCTGCGGTTTCCCGAGAAGACAAATCTGAACTAAAAATAGGACATTTAAAAAGGGAATAAAAATCAGAATCCAGGTTTCTCAGACCAGGACGGACCGTCGATCCGATAGTCTATTTCTTAGCGGATGCGACGTTTGAAGGAAAACATTAGGCTAGATTTGCTCTGATAATGTGAGCTGAAAGGTTAGACTAAATCGGACTCTCTGAAATATTGAGGGATTACCCCCCCCCCATCCCCCCCAAAAAAGTCCAGACATGCACACTTGTTCTAAATGTGAAAATACTCGTGCGTCTCTCTCACACGATCCGCTAATGAGCGCTTTAAATGATGAATAGCTGCAGGCTGGTGCAGAAAACTGAGTCTCCAGTCATCTAATAGTCCCCCAATTTACAAACGTGAGATCTTTTCCAGTTGCGTTTTAAATTATCACATTTTAGTTAGTTAGTTTTTGGGATTTTTTTGCAGCTGCAGCAGCAGGTGAAATTTCGCAGACTGCTGTCGGGCCAGTGTTTCTGTCCGCTGCGCGTCTTTTGTCGCCCTCGCCTCTATTGTTGTCTGCACGGCGCATTAATCTCCAGTGTTTACTTACTTCCGTTGCTCTTCTCAACATTTTCAATGTAACTGGCTGCATCGAGCAGCACCTGCACGTTCCTCATGAAAGTGCCGATTTGGTCCATTGCGGAACATTTGGAGTACAAAACGTCGCTGAAAGAATAGTCGGACATCTCTCCGAAATCCTGCTGGTCCTTGGACGCGTCAGACTCCGACAGGACCTCTTCGGGTTTCAGCTCGCTGGACTGGCGCGCGTACTTTACCATTTCCCCCTCCCTCTCTTATATAGGAATAAATAAGGTATGGCTTTTATTGGAGGCAGGGCTTTGACAAACGCGCAGCGCTGGAATTGCTCCCCTTGCCCTGTGTGTGCACTGAGCGAATGACTGAAATGAACTAGGCTGGATGGAATTGCAGTCCTTAGCCTTAGCCACTTGCCCTACTTGGTGGATAATCCCTCCCACTAACGCATGCACATTGCATTCATTGTCAACTGTTCCATAATAAATCCTCATTATCAATACAGCAGGAGAGTAGCAAAGTCTGGAGACATTTTCAAATAATTTCTGATTCACTTTTTCATAAAGCCAGTTTATTCTCTTGAAACGTCTCAGTTATAAATTCCCTTCCTTTGGTCCTGTACACATGTTACATTTGTGAGAAGTGTGGTGGCAGACAGTATCAGACCTAATCATCAGTTCAACCTGGATATCAACTGGCCTTAGTAATAAATATGTAATCACCTGGGGCTTTTGTGTTGCCGAGGGCCCCACGTGGTAATACTTGAACAATAAATGCTGCACACAGATGTCTGATGTGCTAATTCAAGGTAATTTGCTTCCTCCTCGCTGTATCGCCCGTTTCCTTTAGTGATGGGAGGCTCTTCTTGAGTGTAAATCCAACATTTGAATGATTTTCAGATAGTTTGTCTTTATTGTGAATGATTGCTCTGTCCTAAAACAAATAAGTATGATAAACTATTAAATTAATGGAATTATGTTTGGTGTCTCACTGTCAATTCCTTCCATTTTCCATAGTATCAATGAACTTGCTAATGTTTAAAGTTGTCTATTATTTGGCAAAGCTAACCTTGAGATTAGATCTTCTGCTTCGATGATCCTCCACTGATTTTTTTTTTTTTCATTTGGTAGATTAAGAAGTCATTTTTACTCAGACTGTGAGGGATGGAGGAGAGCTGAGGGGAATAGACTGGCTTTAGAAGGCCAGCCATGCGTGCAGGACTGTGTTGTGGCTCTGAGACAAAAGGTGCAGATGGCGTGCCCGCTGCAGATGTGGCCAGGCCTGTAACGGACGTCTGCAAGGGAGAACACCCACACACTGTGCTCATACAAAGCCTCCAACTGAGACTGTTTTATCCAGGTAATAAGTTAAATATGCACAATCTTCCAGGTCTTAACATCTCATCCACTGCTGCTAGCTCTACAACCACCATTCTCAAATAAAGCAGATAGAGCCAGAAATGAACAGAGAGGTCAGTGTGGGAGGGAAACTAACAGCATTTCACTGAGAAAAAAGTCTCATCTGTGCTTTGAGGCCAAGTGACCACACGTGCGCACTGATAGCAACACAGTGGAAAGCTGACCCGGGGTAGGTTGGTGTAGAATGTGACCCCAACTGGAGTAATCTGAAAAGCCTGCGGATTACACCAGTGGCTCGGCTGTCACAGGAGACAAAGTCACATCTATCTATCTATCTATCTATCTATCTATCTATCTATCTATCTATCTATCTATCTATCTATCTATCTATCTATCTATCTATCTATCTATCTATCTATCTATCTATCTATCTATCTACAGTGGGGCAAAAAAGTATTTAGTCAGCCACCAATTGTGTAAGTTCTCCCACTTAAAAAGATCAGAGAGGCCTGTAATTTTCATCATAGGTATACCTCAACTATGAGAGACAAAATGAGGAAAAAAAATCCAGAAAATCACATTGTCTGATTTTTAAAGAATTTATTTGCAAATTATGGTGGAAAATAAGTATTTGGTCAATAACAAAAGTTAATCTCAATACTTTGTTTTATAGCCTTTGTTGGCAATGACAGAGGTCAAACGTTTTCTGTAAGTCTTCACAAGGTTTTCACACACTGTTGCTGGAATTTTGGCCAATTCCTCCATGCAGATCTCCTCTAGAGCAGTGATGTTTTGGGGCTGACGCTGGGCAACACGGACTTTCAACTCCCTCCAGAGATTTTCTATGGGGTTGAGATCTGGAGACTGGCTAGGCAACTCCAGGACCTTGAAATGCTTCTTACGAAGCCACTCCTTTGTTGCCCGGGCGGTGTGTTTGGGATCATTGTCATGCTGAAAGACCCAGCCCCGTCTCATTTTCAATGCCCTTGCTGATGGAAGGAGGTTTTCACTCAAAATCTTACGATACATGGCCCCATTCATTCTTTCCTTTACACGGATCAGTCGTCCTGGTCCCCTTGCAGAAAAACAGCCCCAAAGCATGATGTTTCCACCCCCATGCTTTACAGTAGGTATGGTGTTCTTTGGATCCAACTCAGCATTCTTTCCCCTCCAAACACGACAAGTTGAGTTTCTACCAAAAAGTTCTATTTTGGTTTCATCTGACCATATGATGTTCTCCCAATCCTCTTGTGGATCATCCAAATGCTCTCTAGCAAACCGCAGACGGGCCTGGACGTGTCCTGGCTTCAGCAGGGGGACACGTCTGGCACTGCAGGATTTGAGTCCCTGGCGGCGTAGTGTGTTACTGATGGTAGCCTTTGTTACTTTGGTCCCAGCTCTCTGCAGGTCATTCACTAGGTCCCTCCGTGTGGTTCTGGGATTTTTGCTCACCGTTCTTGTGATCATTTTGACCCCACGGGGTGAGATCTTGCGTGGAGCCCCAGATCGAGGGAGATTATCAGTGGTCTTGTATGTCTTCCATTTTCTAATAATTGCTCCCACAGTTGATTTCTTCACACCAAGCTGCTTACCTATTGCAGATTCAGTCTTCCCAGCCTGGTGAAGGTCTACAATTTTGTTTCTGGTGTCCTTTGACAGCTCTTTGGTCTTGGCCATAGTGGAGTTTGGAGCGTGACTGTTTGAGGTTGTGGACAGGTGTCTTTTATACTGATAACGAGTTCACACAGGTGCCATTAATACAGGTAACGAGTGGAGGACCGAGGAGCCTCTTAAAGAAGTTACAGGTCTGTGAAAGCCAGAAATCTTACTTGTTTGTAGGTGACCAAATACTTATTTTCCACCATAATTTGCAAATAAATTCTTTAAAAATCAGACAATGTGATTTTCTGGATTTTTTTTCCTCATTTTGTCTCTCATAGTTGAGGTATACCTATGATGAAAATTACAGGCCTCTCTGATCTTTTTAAGTGGGAGAACTTACACAATTGGTGGCTGACTAAATACTTTTTTGCCCCACTGTATCTATCTATCTATCTGCAGCATGTTTATGCTCATTATCTTCTGCATGCCAAGTTTTAAGCTGGTAATATTTTGGAATCGCCTCGTAGGTGCTAAAAATGTGTGAAATTGTGAGGATTTTTTCACACATTCAGCTAAAGAAATTGGAACAAATTGTGTCTTTCTGACAGGTTCCTGAAAATTCCATTTACAGTAAAATAAGTTCTGACGTTGTGCTGACACAACGCCGGTTTATCTCTAGAGTTTTGGAGCATTTTTAAGGTCTGATTGATTTATTTGTCAAAGTGAAGTAACTTAACAGATATTTTTAGGAAGTTGTTAGCTACTGGTCTGAAAAAAGCTCCAAAGTTCAAAGAAAAACTTTCTAAGAAACTTGAAAAACTATCTACCAAGATCTATTTACATTAACATCTGGCTGCTTGGAAGTAAAATATAAAGAAACAACAGAGGGCTGAAGATTTATGCACACTCCTGTGTCTATTTGAAGATGTCCTCGCACACGTTGGTAGTCTGATGACTGCCTGGCTGCTTTTAGAGAACAGTTGCACTTTGTCCTCATGTCAAACCACAACTCAGCAGGTCACGTGTCACCTGCTCTTTTCTGTTCTTTACACTTTCAGTAGCATTAAGACTTCATCATGGATGCAGGATAAGAGGTGAGAGGAAAAGGTTGTCATGAACTCACAAAAAAGAAGAGAAAAATTTTGGGGGACAAATAAAAAAAGCACTTGTTTTTATTGTTCATAAATAATTCAGAATAATTGTGAGCCTTGGTGAAAACCAACATATTTGTTAACACCAGATGTAATTTAAGTGGAATTGGTTTTCCTCTCCATATGTTGTCTCAGAAGCGTGTTTGTGTTTCAGGGGTTGTATAGGTACAGATTGGGCCACTGCCCCCACCCCCACCCTACAACTTGAACACCTGTTGAAGAAACCAAGTACCCTCTTTGTCTCCACAGCCCCCTCTTAATGTATCACCATGGAAACGCTCATATATCATTTGCTGGAGGCTGATCACGCAGCTTCACAGTTAGTTATCATCAAACCAAATCCATTGTTTTTTGTGGTTTGCACCCTTTTAACCTTTTACACTTCCCAAAATAAAGACATTGCTATTTTAAATAATGTTGTTCAATAAAGATTATAATGAATTATAAGGTAATAACAATATTAGGTAATAACAACGAAAAATCAATGAGCCAGAATCAACAACACTGCCATGGAATATATCTAAACTTTTATTACTTCAAGTAGAAGGGAGTTTTAAATGACTGACAGTGAAATAAAGTGACCCCCCCCCCCCCCCCCCCCCC
>SSNP01000023.1:3846809-3925792 GCA_006937955.1 Pachypanchax playfairii
GGGGGGGGGGGGGGGGGCAATAAAACTGACAATCATTTTTTACATCGAGACCAGCTTGTGAATCTTGAAACAGCACTGTTTTCCTGTAAACTGCAGCTAAGCCCCGGCATTCTGCTTCATCTTGTCCACGGTTTCCATGGCGACGAGTCTCACTTGTTGGGTCTGTTATGCAATTGCAGAGAAGAGTGTGGGCTTGTCTTATTTCCATGCACTTCATTGGCATGCTCATATTATACCTTCTAATACTCCAAACCATGATGCGTTTGTGTGCAGGTTCTCACAAGATGAAGCTGTTTATGTCAACTCATAATCCAGTAGCATTTCAAATCAAAACAGTAAACAACAACAACAACAGCCAGATAAGGACCTGAAGCTATCTTTAAATCCCTTCTACACATTAACATGAAACTGCTTATTCATGGTTAAAAGCTTGGACATTCACACTAAAAGCAACATGTTGTTGAGAAAAAAATAACAAAACATCAGCGCAGCAGGTTTTACAATAAATAAATAAACAATATAACTAAATAAAAATCTATATTTGGTGTGTACCTGTGTATGTAAATGCCTCTGTGGTTTTAAAAGCTTTGCTCATCACTCACACACACTGTAAGCTTTATTTACGTGGGAGGACACTCATACAGAACTGAGCACTACATACTGGACTCTGCAGGATCTGGGTGACCCGTTTCTTCTGCTCCATCATGTTGAAGTCCTGCCTCAGGTCAGGTGACAAAGTCCTGCTCCGGAGGTGCTCCGGGTCACTCTCATCCCCACGGTCAAAGTAGTGCTCCTTGGAGTTGTTGCTGTTCAGAGGCAGGGTCAGGGATCCGGCCGACGGCCTCACGTCCACCAGACTCATGCTTTCACTGCGGGGGCCTCCGAGTCCGCTCTGAAAGGGAGGATAAGACTTTCTAGCTCAGCTCACATCCAGGCTGTCAAGGCAACAGATGTGATTTTAGCTGAAAAGATTACTGTATGTAGTGACTCACATAATTACACAGATAAAGAGAAAAGAGGGGCGAGCATTGTTGTGAAGAATGACACTGCTTTGCAAAGGCATTGGTGTGCAAAAAATGAGGAATTAGTCAGAGCTGATTTCAACATGAAGCCTGGATTCTTTTCTCCCTGTAGAAATACAACATGCATGTATCATCTTACCTCTCAAAAACAACCAGCTCCCCTCCACAACTTATCTTAAGTTCACGAACTACTTCATGCTCCAGATGTGAGGCAGAAACATTTTTCTTGTTTCAACAATTAAAAAAAAAAGAAAAAGAAAGATAAGGGGGAGGGAGGTGGGGAAGGAGGGGGGGTGTAAAGCTTGATCGACAGTAAACAAAGGTAGGCCTCTTGTAAATGAACTCATCTGAAAAAGAGTTTTCATGCTGCAGTGAGTGTAACCTCAATGTGGGGGTGGGAGATGGGGTGGGGGTGGTATGAAGTTGTTTTACTACAGCAAACTAAAGCAACATTCTCATTCCATGCAGCCTGTTATCTCCACGCGCCACAAGACATCAAAAATACAACTTTAAACCTCCTGCAACAACAAAAAACGCGCCAGTCACGAAAAAGCTGAATAAAAAGCGAGCAAACGAACTCATGCAAGCTGAGTAAATTTAATATTACCTTAAAAAGTCCTCCCAACTGCCTTCGGTGCGCGTGATGTCGACAGAGATGCGGATAAAAGGAGAAGCGCGCGGATGTTTATTCCCAAATCGGATACATTGTAACGACAGTAAAAGCTCGCGAGGCGCAACTTGTGCTGCTCCAGTATCCAGACGGAGCGGACTGCCCGCTGCGGGGAAGCAGGGAGTGAGGAGAGGCTGCATGGAGGGAGGATGTGGGTGTGTTTGTGTGGGAAAAAGGAAAAGTGGCCATGTGACTTCACTTATCCACCCACCAGGCCTTGCAGCGGGACAAAAGAGCGCTCAGGACTAGTTTTTACAAAGACTCGGCAGCTTTTCTAGATTATTCCAGTCTAAGTTTGTTGTTCTCAGACAGGCAAAAGTTTGTATTTTCCTGTTATTAATCAGTTTACACACAGTCAGTCCCACTTGCTACTTCATAAAAAAAAAAAATGGCTCCCTGCTTTACCAAGTTGTTCCTCCATTAAAAAACCCAAACAGTGTCATAATGTTGCACACTGAAAATAATGAATTGCAGATGTTTTATCGAGGAGCAAAGGCTTGACCATTTTCTAAACATTTCCACAAAATGCAGATTAAAAAGCAGCAAAAGACCAAAAAAGACTTTAAAAGTCACAGAACTAGTGATCTTGACCAATAAAAGACTTCAATGAAGTCTGGCTTCTTGGAAACATATATATATATAGCCCTATATATATATATACATATAGTATCCTGCTTTGTTAATGTTATGCCCATTCATTTTCCAAACCCATGTTGTACAGGGTCACAGGAGGCTTTCTTTTTTTAAGGTTTAAACAGATGTCAATCGATTGATAATACTGTACTAATAATATATTTGAGTGTAGCTTTACTAGAACCTTATTACTAAGATTTGTATGCATTCTTTTCTTCTGGATGTCTCAGTCTAGATGGGAAACACGAGCAAGATTATAATGCATGTAATAGCTGTGCAGGTTAATGCTGAAAAGAGCTGTGCTTCCACCAATCCCAGCCACCTCTCCAGGCTTTTATGTATGCAGGTTTGGAGAGATCATTATAGCCTGTTAAAATGCAGCCAGTAATAAAAGAATGCAACTCTGGAATCTCTCATTTTGTCAGCAGTCATTATCCCTTTAAGGACACACAATCAGCCACACTCACACGTATGTGCGTATCCCGACTTGAGGAGTAAGAAAAAGAAGCAATGGATCAAAAATTTCAAACAAGAGAGCAGAGTTTGGGAGGCGGGGCAGATAAGTGGACCTACTCGTTGATGTAATGAAAAGCAGAACTTTCCCACTCAGAAGCAATGTGACCCTTAAAGCCCCAAAAAATAACCTGCCCCTTGTTTTTTTGGCCGAGTTCCCAGCGAAACCACATGCAGGCTCAGATGCCTGCGAACAACAGCCTCCCATCTTCCAGCCCCCACATTCTTTCTGACTACTTGAACTTTTAAAAAGGAGGGAGTGTACGTGAAAATCACTGACCAAATGTCAGTTCTTATAAGCCGACACTTTGTTCACACAAATGACTGCTGAGAATAATGATGCTCGCAAATAAAGCACACTGTTTTCATGTCAGTAGCTATTGTACTTTTAGAGCCACATATGTTCCCTGGATTAATCAAACAATTTACACATGCAGGCAAAACTAACACAGGAAAGACTCAACAATCTAATTTTTATCTGGTTATATGTGAGCGGAACCATATTAAAAAGCAAAATATTAATCTAACTTTGAGTTATTGATTAGAAGTATATGAGTAAACTACATTTTATTGTGGATAAGAAACTCCAGAAGCTGCAAAGAATGTCAAGAAAAAAATAAACTGTCATCATCTGGGTTTAGAAAAAGGGGAATCTGTCAACTTGTCATGCTCAATGAGCCGTTGCTGTTTGGGAACAAGAGATATCAGGAAAAAGAATCAGTTTCATGAAGTGACTGAACTCTCGCTCAGCTTTAGACAGCACAGGAAACTGGGATGCATGCGTTGACCTTATGACCTGAGGGATTGTGGTTTTTTGCTGTCTTATCTCAGCTGAGTGTACGTTTGAGGGAGTTCATGCTGAAACTGGTTTGTTTCAATGAAAAAACAGATTCAGGCTGAGATTTTTCTCCCGAAACGAAGTGGGGTAACAGAGCCAAGAGATTTTTCAGCACAGTTAGTGAGATATTCAGCACTTTTTTAATTCAGCAACTCAGATAAAAAGGCGCTCTTGTGCAAATGATTTACAATAAGCTCATACCTTATAAAATACAGCAACAGAAGTAAAAAAAAAAAAAAAGTTTGCACCAACTTTGTCTATAACTGTCAATCTGCAGAAAACAAGGTTAAATATTTCAACTGCATTTAAATAGACAGGGGGTATATTTTTTCAAAATACCTTAAGTTTTTATATAGTGTGTTTTTTTTTCACTTCTTTGACATCAAAGAGGCTGAAAAAAAGATCAAATTCATCACACAGAGATATACTGACATTGAATTCCATTCATGCTTAAAAAATTGATTAAACAGCTTCTTTCATTTGAGCACGTAGAAATATGAGTTGAGAAAAAAAAATCTGAAATGTATTCATTTCTAAAAGCTCTTTTAATGTAAACTGACAAAGCGGTGAATTATTTTAAAGAATGTAATTGACTGTAAGAAATCATAAACAACAGATAGAAAAATTATCTTTTTTTCTGTATATTCCTGCACATATTTTCACCATTATCTGCTTGAAACAGTCAATTTCACCTCCTGTGTCTTTAATGTCAGATGTCTTATATATATTTCATATTTCCAACGTCCTTTATATCCAAACTAATTTCAGTGTATTACACAAATCTTTTAGGGAGAGAGAAGTTTTGAGCCTTTCAGGTTCTGTTTAATGTTTCTAGTGTGAATGAAAAGAAAATTTGAAGAGGAAAACTCTTGTTTAAAATACAGTAAATACAAGTGAATTATTGTTCCACATAAAACTGCAGAGTGAGATGTTGCAGAAATGTCTTTGAAGTCACAGTCAAGATTTATCTTTACCAGCCAGAAACAGATTACATTTAAAGCTCAAAACGGATAATTATATTACAGGGGAAATTGGGGGGAATTAAAACTTTTTCTGGTCTGTCTGTAAGCATGGTTGCCATAGTAACCCATGCTTATGCATGCACATTTACACATGTGGGTGATCTCTGCACATGAAAGAGGTAAAAGGAAGCAGTCAATCAGAACTCATTATGAGCAATATGGTGATGAGAATCTCAGAATCACGTGTAACGCAGATTGTCCAGCCTTAATGGTTTTTTGTTTCTTCTTTGTAATTGGAGCAATAGATAAACGAGGCCGTGTAATTCCTAATTAACAAAAACCATTCTGTCTTAATATCCTCGATGGTTGGAATCAAAAAGTGCTTCCCTTCGAATTACACACAGATTTGAGATATTGTCCACGTGAATCCTCAGCCAATATTTTCCTTCCCAGTTCTACAATGAATCTTTTTTATAACCAACCGAATCGTCCTAATCCCTGAGGGAGGAATACATGATGCAGGCTGGTTTTAGGTTGTTGACAGCATAGCAATCTGGGAAGCTTCATTTTTATTTTAACAGCCAAACATTTATTCATTTGCTGATAAAGCTGCACCCCCACCATCAAAACTCGATAAGAAATCACAGAATTTTAGAAAAGGTTTTTTTTAAAGATCCAAAAATGTTGATCAAAGTGTGGTGCATATATTATAAAGCAAAAATAATGAGTTCCATTTTTCCTCTGTTGTAAAATTAAAACAAATGGTCACAGAGCACCAACAGGTCAAGCTGAGATGTATTTATATACATATTCTTTTTTGTTGTTTTTTTAACCCCCACAGGACAATACCATTGTCTAGCATTACGCACACAAACTCCACCTTTTAAGCTAAAAACAGTGCAGCTACACCCTCTCAGCTGGCTGGAAGGAAACGGCGGCGCACACTCTGAGCCTGAAATAATTGACATTGTTACAGTTGGATCAGTGCCTTGTAGCATTTGGGCGTTGGACTGCGTCAGCTTACACATGCTCGTCATCACACGCACACACACACACACACACACACACACTCAAAGGGACAGACTTGTTTACTAAAGTGGAGGAGCTGGCTGAAGTTCCCTCTGTGGTTCTCTTCAGATGGTGTGTGTGGTTTGCTTTAGGTTCTGGTTTGTAGGTCTCATGTGTGCTGTCACATTGAAATAAAAAACAATTAAAAATAAGTTGTTTTTTTTTAAGTTTTGTTGCATCATAAAGTTCTCTCATGCATTTAATTACAAGTATAAACCCATTATATTCTGAAAACATCTCAGCAATGTTGTGATGACAACTTAATCTAACTGAAAAATGCATAAAATGTAAAGAACGTAAAGATGTAAAAGTGTGACAGGAGCAATCGATTGAATGGGTGAGAGGGTTTGGGTCGTGACCCGCCTATTCGATTATATGGCGGTCTATAACTCACATCACCAGACTAACATATTGTGAAACCCCGAGCTCCCCCAGCTCCACATCTAAAGTCAACAAATGCTTGTTGGGAGTAATGTTTCTAGAGGGTGACGTTAATTGAAAGCAGCTGTTTGAAGCCTCTGCAGCTGGAGCCGACGGCCCGGCTGCAAACAGGCCAGTCACTGGAGTTCTGTACTTTGAAGCACTTGAATATGTTTTTTTCTTTTTTTTAAGAACACAACATATTTATGCTGTGATGGTTTTCATGCAAATGATCCAACAAAAATACAAACTTTGCTCCAAAATTTCAGCTTGCGGTGCAACTTTTTTGCCTCGATCTTGACTCTCTGCTCACAAGGATGAGAGAGTAAGAAATCAGTGTAGCTCATTGAACTAACAGTTTTTTCACACTGATCCTGCAGCAGAATCTGTCACATTTTATTTCAGACTCCCACGGTTCCAGACATTGCTAGATAGCTGTTTACATTATTGCTGTGAGAAGGGTCATGTGGCTTTCAAGAGAAGAGGCGACTGCTGCTTTGCCTAAGATCTCCCTGAACTTCTTCCGCTCTTCTGCTGCGATGGCTGCCAGTTCTCACAGAACAGCAGGAAAAGCTGACAGAGGAGGTCGAGGAACCCAGGGTTTCAGACAGGACTCGAATGAGTAAAATGGGACGGACATGAATAATGATGATGATGGATGAGCTAATCTGTTTAAAGATAAAACGAAGGATTTTTATCAATCAGAAATCATTGCTACTTTTGTGTTTGACTGCAGCCATCTCCTCTCTGGCATATTTTTCCTCTGCATATTGAGTGTGCCTCGTGTTCTAAATTTTGCTCTCGAGGCGGGCATTGCACACAGCGAATGCTTGCCTGCTTTCACCTCCTCCCACATACCCTCTTTACAGCGAGTGAGTAGGATGAGCCACTCTCCCTTTTCACTGCACCTGAATACAGCAGACATTTGAAAAGTTCAAGCTTCTGCTGTGGAGAAATACAAGATACTTTACACTCCGAAGACTGTTTTATCTGCAGCAGCAAGGGCACGATGATGGAGAAAATAAAATCACAAAACTGTACGTGGGAGACAGGAAGCCATGCAAGTCTGTGATCTGAGAGTCTGTGTAGTTCACGAACTGATAAGCATTCACCAAGAAACATCAGCAGTGCGCAATATGCTAACATGCTATGTCATTGCATCTTTAATGTTAGTGTTCTGAGTAAACATAGATCTAATCTGTTTAGATGTTTTGGAAGTGAAACCAACAGGAAACTAACTATTTTATTTAACTTGGACTCAGCTGACGGGTTAAATTTAGACATTTCTCTCTTGTTTCCACCCACCGCACTGCTGTTGTTGTTGTTCTTCATGCAGACTGATAAAACATTCATTTCCTGAGAATTCTGCAATCATAGTGACCACACCCGCAGGATGACCCCAGTCAAAGAGCACACCCAGGTGGAGGTCAAAAAGTCACCACCTGATGACGGCAAGTTTTACTTAGATCGAATCAGAGGAACTTCCATGTGAGCTTTTCTTCTTTTTTAATATACACAGGGAAAGAGAAGGTTGAAGGCCCTGCACGTTTCCATGTGGAAAAAAGTTGGTGTGCAATTTTCCAACACTACACTGCCATCTAGTGAGGAATCCGTAAACACAATAGTGAAGAAATATGTTGCCGCTCTCTCAGTGTCACATATGCTGTCATGTTGTTTTGTGGCTGCTCAACCAGTGATCTGGAAAAGTCAAGAAAACAAGTTTCTGTTAGCTTTGGGCTGTGAGGTTTCAGTCAGATACTGTTAAAGCTTCATCTGCAAGGATTCCCGTTTCCTAGCAGCTTGGGCGATTTAGAATTTATTTGTTTAATAATAAAAAAAACACTAAACATGTATGCATTAAAAGCACATTATTTATAGAAGTATTCACGTACATTAAAGATTAAAATAAACCTTTGAGTTTGTTTTCTTTTGAATATATTCTGGAAAGAAGTTCAACATTGCATCATCACCAAGAATTACGGATGTACTGGTTTGTTTTCTGCTCCACAATTTCTTATAGAAAATTAGATTCATGAGTATTTCAGCAAAACAAGACTTCAATATGAAGAAGGATCTCCTTTGTGTTTCATGGAAAAGTGGTGACATGATCACAGAAATTGGCTACAACAGGACAGCTCACAGCGTAGCAGCAGGGAACATGTTGACACAAGGAATAAAAATCTAGTCAACAACAAATAGAACTTGTGTTCATCTCCCACCGAATTTTGCTGCTTAATCTCACTGTAGCAAGGTGAGATGACAGCAGAAGGAGAGTCTGAAACAAATGAGCTGCATCGTTTCCCTCTCGAGATGCCAGTTCTGGTTCTGTCCTTCCTGAGCTGCTTTCAGATTGGCAACAACACCGCTAGACACCATCAGTGTTTGGCCCAGCTGCTGTTTCTTATCACTGAAACCAAGAGTAGTAAATAAATCAAAGCTTCTCACTTGGGAATGGATGCACAGGGTTAGGGTTTTGGATAATTCGGGCTTTTTTATGGAGTGTGCCATTCTCATGTTTTGTTCTCATCATTTTAGCACTTGCCAAGGCATTTACTTTGTTGACCAACTGCCTCAGTGTAAACAAATAGTACAGTTTGATGGAAATGCTAAGCAGACAGCCCTCACTGATTGGTTGGACTGCTCTCAAGTCTGTAAAATTGCAGGATGTGGGATGCAGAGCAATGAGGCAAAGGGGACTGGCTCTGATTGGAGAGACAAAGCTCCTTCTGACGTTTGCTTTATATCAGAGGAAGTTTGAGATACTGTCAGGCCTAATTCCTCAGTATGCAAAGAAGCTATCTTAGGCACAGAGCAATTAAATGTTGTGGCTGTTGGGATGAAGCCAGCTGGGTTGTACTGCCCTCCTATCTATAGATATATTCTACCCTCTTCTATAGAAACTGTTGGCCTAAATCTGTTTTTTTTTTCTTTGAAAGGACAAAATACAGCAGATAAAAAGATGTTTTGATCAAATCTTGCAGACAGATGTGTATATGCATATACTGATTTGTACCTATGAGTCCTAAATATCTCCACTGTTAAGCATTTAAAACATTTGAATATACAGACAACAGGAACGCATTTAGAAAGAGAATTGTCTTCGAAATAGGGAAGGTGCTCTTTAAAATAATAAATAAATCAATTTTCAGAAACTATGTTCAATTACTTTAAAACCTGAGCTTAATGACTGAAAAATGTCAATGTTTTTTATAAAGCACTGCTGAACGTTCAAGGTACACATCAAAGAATTAAAGAATAAAACACAAAATCCATAAATACTTTAAAACAGCATGAGTAACCACTTCAGTCAGTATTAAAAGCTAAAGAAAGTCTGAGTCTGTTGTGCGACTAATTATTATGATGTCAATATAAATAATAGTCAAAATTTGCTAGCAATAAACAAAAATTGTAAGAAATAGATTGTTGTTCTTTGTTGAAAATTGTTTGTATTTTAGGAATCTCAACAACGCCTCTTATGTTATAATGAGGGTTTCTCATGATGTTCTCTTTAAAGGAGAACGCCCGTTTTTTGCAATTGGGGCCTTATTTATTCTGTGAGATTTGTTTTACTCGTCACCTGCGCTCACAGAAATGATAAACAATGGAAGCTAAGCCACTGCACCAATAGAATGGGCGCGCGGAGAGATGACGTCACTCTCCCGTCACTGTAAAAAATATCATTTCTATGAGCGCAGGATTCAAAATGGCACTGGAACGGAAAAAACAATAGAGTATCTAAATGGCCAGATTAAAAAAATAACGGATTTGAACTGATTTTAAACCGATTTAGGGTCGGCGAACGCAGGCCCAACCGACTCTCGTTTATTGGCGTTTAGGTGTTTGCCGTGTGAATCAAAAATCTCCGAGACGAATCCGAATCGCAAAAAAGTACCACTGATGAAATAAAACACATCTCACAGAATAAATAAGGCCCCAATTGCAAAAAACGGGCGTTCTCCTTTAAATGACTAAAAAAAGACATATTAAGTAAACAACCAATAAAATAACATTTTCTACAATTTTTTTTCTTTTTTTTAAAAAAAATAACTGGATAGCTTCTGTTAAATCCTAGTTTGACATTATTACTAATTTTCTTAATAGTAAAGAAAAGCACAGTTTTCATCTTCAAAACCAGAATGAAAATAAAAGTAGACTGCCAACTAGGAGGCAATTGTTGCTCGGCAGACTGAGCTAAAGTCCAATCTATATGCACCTTTCAAAAGCTCAACGGTTTGATCTTTTGATCCACATGTCAGAACATCCATGAGAATGATGTGGAGCCTCACAATGCATCTGATGAATCCATCGGTGGGACAGAGTGTGTACGTTTGAGATATGCATGAAAGAATGAATGAGGCCTGCATGGAATTTTTTAGTGGTTCTTTTATTTAAATGCAGTCTGTTCTTTGAACAATTAGGTCTCTGTCATCCTAAATTGTACCAATGGAATCAGACAGACTAATTCAGGAGGACATGAGGTACTTTTTCGAGATCAAAACACATTCTGGCTTACCCTGTTGTTGAACTCGGTAAAAAGCTCTTTATTTCATTGCTCATGTCACAGCAGGATTGCCCTCAAACTACACTCATTTAAAAGAGAGTTGGGGGTAGCGGGGGTGTAACTGTGTGTTCATACACACAGTTACGCAAACAGAGTCCACGCTGTGCCGCAAATTGCTGCAGCCAGAAGAGCCAGAACATCTCCTGAGGTGACTTAAAATCTTAATTACAGAGAGAGTAGAGGCATAGATAGATATCAGAGACAACATCTCAGTGAGTGCTGCTCTATCTCAGAGTTACTGTAATGTAATCACTGCTGTTAAGAATCAGGAAGCGCAGGTAAAAAAAAGGGAAGGTTAACGTCATTAAAAGCATTAAAAGTGTATCCTTTTCTTGGGATCATTTCTTGTCCCGCTGGTCTACAAACCTGCAAATCTCCGAATCCATAGCGCTGCCAAAACCTGCTCCCCTAAAGACATTCATTCTAACAGGCCATTTACAGTTTAATTTGATTTTTTAACCTTGCAAACATACCTTCAGGATTTGGAATCAAGTTTCCGTCCACTTCAAGTTCATAGATATAAATTAAAAACAATATTTTTCCAATGGTGGAAGCCCCAGACCTGGAGCACCTCCAAGATGTAATCAATTGTTCTTTGGCCCCAGGCCTGTGCTCTTCAAGCTAATGTCTTGTCAATTTGAACTCTAGTAGAAAATTTGCTTAACAATAACAGGCAAAAGTTTAACCATGTTACTGTAGGTAATAAAAGAACTGACATGAGAGTTTACATGCTTTTAGGTCAGTGCAAAACATCAATCTCTAGCTTTTAAAGCACTTTTATATATTCTAGTTATTTCTAGTAAAATAACAAGAGAACATGCCATTAAAAAGTTACTTTTAATGATCAAGTGGTTGATCAGCCTTCTTAGAGCTGCAACACTTTGAAATGTCTTATAAGTTATGCAAGAACTTTCTGATGTAAAACACGCCAAGAAGGAATTTATTGTTTTGATGCATAATGCAACACTTTTGGTGTAATTTGTTATCTTTTGTCCACAGAGAGTTAAATTATTTATCTGATCTACCTGGGCAATTTTACAGGAACAAAATATTTCTGATCTCAAATTCTGCTCTGTGTAACAACAAACAGCAATTTGGCATTGGAATTTTGAAAAGAACATATTTTGAAGAGCTCTGGACAGACTGAAAAACAGCTTTTCGTTTGCAGCCACTAATTTGTTTAAATACCAACGATTTAAGCAAACACAATTTATCTATTTTAGAGAAGAAGCACATTATTGAAATTGTCTTTTGGCTATTTTCTGTCACAAATCGGAGCAGACGTGATCTCTCAGGCTGAACTCGCTCCCTGGGTAGCTCTTGAATGTGATTGGCACAAAATATTTCAGGTAGGAAGGAATAATGTTATGGTGGCAGCACTATTCAGCTGAGGTTTGCACTTTGAGAGCTGGCAAAGACATATGAAGCTAATCTTTAATTTAACAGTGTGCATCGTCCCACTTCATCGGACTGGTACTTATTCATGCTGCGATTACTGCAGCAGTTTTCGTTGATAATTGTCAAATAAAGACACTAACTCATGACTTCTGTTTATGATTTATCAAGTTGTTTACCCACACAGATTTGTGACAATGTTTAGTGCTGGAATAAAAAAAGAAAAACTTCTAGTAGCATGAACGTAATCTGTTATTTGAAAGTAATTGTGTTTGAATTGTCGCATATAGGAACAAAATACATTTCATTAAGTTAAAGTTCTTTTATAACTCTTCTTCTTTTATAACTCACTCACATTGAAAACAATGATTATAAAAAAAAAATCAAAGGTCATTAGAAAATTAAGGGGTGAAAAAAACAAATCCTTATCTATTTTACAAGATCAGAATCTGATTTATGCATTTGTTGAAACTGAATAATAGGAAAAAAAAACATGAACTTCACTTTGAACTTGACAATCTGAAATTCGACCCCTGCATTTAGAAGCCAAACGTGTTTTGAAGCTCTTTTATCTAATTAAAAAATGATTAGAAAAGTTTTTTGAAACGTGTGGTGTAGATATGGACCCACATGCTGACTCTGAGAAAGTTCAAAATGGGTTTAATAGTAACATAAACGTTGATCAACAAAACCTACAATAAGCTGGAGAATAAAGGAGGAGGGGAAACAGCAGTGGAGACAAAGTTTAAGCCAGCCTTGAAGAAAACAACGAAGATGATGGTGAAGACAGAGGTGAGACAACTGTGAAGACAATGATGAAAGACAGCTGTAGAGACAGTGTTGGAGACATTTGTAAAGATGATAGTGAAGACAGTGGTGAAGACAATGAGACAATTGTGGAGTCAACAGTGGAGACAAGATCTTGCAATGGAAGAAATAAAACTGGGCGCACATATTCTGGGGGAGGTGATTACTGAATGAGAAGCAGGTGTTATAAGAGGATGATGAAACAGGTGAGTGTCAAATTCTAACCGAAATAAAGGCAGTTTACAGCTGAGATGTTTAACAGTTTTAATGTAGAAATATACAATTATTTACATCACAAGCTACTGTAAGTGTAATTAGTTTTACCAAACAGAAAAAACAAAATTTGAAATGTGAAATTTCTGTAAAATGTAAACCCAAAACTTTAAAAAAATTTAAAAAAAATTTAAAAAAATTTTTAAATTTTTTTTTAAAAATTTAAAAATTTATTTTAAATGTGCTGGACACATATATGCATAAATGTATGCAAACGCTAAACATGAATGTCTGTGAAGAAGTTTTATCATCCCTATTTTTGCCGGAATTTTATTGTAAAAATTTAATTTGTGTTTCCTGTTGAACCGTATATTAAAATTAACTGAAGGGTAAACAAATAAATTAAAAGTACAAAACGTTATGAGTAATTATTCTTGCATTCATGCTAATTATGTGGTATTCATTTCTTTCTTTATCCGTTTTCCACATTTTAACCATATGTTTTTGTTTATAGGGCAGAGGGGTGGCAGGTGTTAGCAAGCCTCTACTGCCGAACAAAACCTGACTGATTTGTGTTCTGTTGTTTCAGTCTAGAGAGAGAGTCACTTTTTTAGGGTAGAAAATCAAGTTGTGTATGCAGAACAGTGTAAACACAGTCTCCAGGGTTCAAACTTCACTTCCTGTGGCTGAAGCTGACAGTACAGATTCCCAAATTCACCCTTTCTCTTGCAGCACACTCAAGTGGAAATGGGACAATAGCTTACATGATTTCTTCTTCTCTTATTTTGAAAGGCTTGTTAAACAAAATATTACACTATTCAGCATTGATGTCATGAAGGTTTTTATTATTCCTAAAGCTGCAACAAAGATAAAATAACAGCTTTTTTAAAATGGACAATAAAGTCCTGGACCGGTGGGATTTTTTTTTTTGAATAGTGGTAAAGTGTTTTTGTGATTTTTTTAACCGCATACACAGAATGCATTAAGACACAGTGATAGATATGAGATGTATTATTGGAGGCAGTTCATTCATATTTCAGCAACATCTAAATGCCCTCTGGAACATTAGCAGTATATCTATGTATCAGGGTTTTAAATAATGTATTTTAAGACAACAGTAACAAAATAGGATTATTTTTCAACATTTCAACAGAAAAACAGCTCAAACGGACCAAATGCGCAAGATCTTTGAAAACATCAAGTTTAAACAGCATTTTCTTCTCGGAGGAGCAGCAAGCATTAATCCATTCAACAAAACCTCGAGCTACAAATTAGATAAAGGTCTCTGAAAGTCGATTGCATATTATTCTAAAGGTTGCTGCCAGATATATATCAGGTCTTTGCTTTAACTTCCTGCTGCAAGAAATAATTTGAAGGAATCACTGATTTTGTGAAGCAAAAGTTGAGATTTAAAAAAAAAAAAGTCTGATCTTTTGGTATTTAATGTGGGCGGTATGGTGTTACAAAGGTGTAGCAAGAAATCACAGAGTGAGAAAGTTCATGGTTCCGATCTCATCTTTCAGTATGAAGTTTGCACACTCTTCTCTTGTTAGCATGGATTTGCTCAGAGAGCTCCTTTTCCTCCAGGCTAAGCTAACTAGTAATTTAAACTGACCAGCTTTGAGTTAGCTGGCATAAATAATCCAACTGATAAGAGATGCAGCTTTCCTTGATGGATGGATGGATGGATGGATGGATGGATGGATGGATGGATGGATGGATGGATGGATGGATGGATGGATGGATGGATGGATGGATGGATGGATGGATGGATGGATGGATGGATGGCTGGATGGATAACATTAATAAGCACCGAGCAGCAGCATTGAGCTTCAGTAAACTTCAAATTTATGTAAATTTCAGGGGAAAATAAAGCTGTTTTCACATTTGATCTATTCATTTGTTTTAATCTGCTTCTAGGTGTAAATAAAAATACCTTTAAATTTATACACCAGTGTTCATGTGCACTGCAGCTTCATGAAATATGAATAGGGTTTAGGCTGCCATTGTCTATTAAATGCTTTTGTCAAATTACAGTCAGTTAAGACTAAATTTTGTCAGAAGTTTCTTGATCTTGGGTTGATCAGCAGTGTTATTAACACTTTAAAACCTGCATTTTTGTAGATTTTGCTTTCATTGCCATTGTATCCATATCTGAAGGTAGTTTGTCCTTCACTTCACAAACTAATATTGGAGTGATGGTTTTAGAAATCAATATAATTGTCATAACTCTTCCTGTTTGCCATTTTCTTGCTTTTCAAGAATCAATATTCTTTTACACTTGTACGATGAACCTTAAATGAATCCTGAATCTGAAGGAATTAAAGAAACCTCCCTAAAGGAAGATGCAAATAAATAATTTTTATTATACTATTCAAAAATATGTAAATTTGATCATAATATTACAAAGAGGGCAATTATAAGCACTGCCAGCAACTCTAAAAGCTTTTAACCTCTAAATAATTATATTTAAAGTGATAAATGTAAATGTAAGCCTTTCTTACTTGAAATATAGCTCTGCTCCAGGTACCATTACAGGTGTTATTGCTTGCCATTGTCATTATTGAAGCCGAGCGCCGTTAAACCAAAGAATTAAGGTCATGACTCCAGTGTCTTGGCTCTGATTCATGCCCGCCTTCTGTCCTGGGATTTGAACTGTAGTTCTTTGAAGACCAACCTAAATCATTTTAATGAGTTCAACATCTCGCCACTGACTGCAGATGTTGCTGGTGTCACTGCCGGGTCCACACTAAATATATTCCATTGTTGTAACCATTGATTTTCCATCCCTTGATGCATTCATTTTAACAAGGTCTCCTCCTCACTCCTCAGAGACTATCAAAAAAATGACACAACAGATCCCAAATGATACTCACACAGCACTAAAGGTGGAGAAAAAACTCTTCTTTTGTTTGCTTTGGTGGAGAAATATTCAATTCCTCGTTGAGAAAACTGTCAAAGTTGGAGTTTCTCACAATTTAACAAAAGATTACCAGCTAAAGACAGACTGGTGATGCTTTACAGCAGACATGGAGAATGGAACTACAATGTCGACCTCTGGGTTTTTAGGTATGTTCTGGCAGTAAAGATGATGAATTTGATTGATGCTAAACAATGTTTTGTGAACCGAATCCCAGTGATGTCAAGCCGAAATGCTGGTGTGCAGTCAGTCACGTTTTTTTATGTTGCCGAAGGCAACAAGCGCCATAAATCATAGACTTAAAAGACTGAGCAAAACACAGCAATTGTTGGCAAGATTCATCCAGAATTGAAACAGAAACAGTTCAAATGCTTGAGATCAAACCCTGCTTCATTTTTAGGACATCATGGTTTACAAAATCACAGCATAAAGTTGAATGGGTTGTTTTGAGAAGTTGGTAACAATTATAGAGGAAAAATGTAATTGGAAGCAAAACAAGCTCACTAGCCCTTTGACAACAGGTTTAAAGATGTGTTTTTAATCCTCGCTCACAAGATTTTCTGTCCTGCAAGTTTAAGATGTTTTCCTGTTTGATTAAACCTGATTCAACTGATTCTCTTCAATCAGGTGTGTTGATGCAGGGACACGTCTAATTCCTGCAGGAAAGTGGGTCACAATGTCTGTAAGACTGTAGTTAGACACAGTGATATAGTTTTAAAAATAAATATCTTAAAATGATACATTTGCTTATTATATTAACAATTTTTATGGTTATGATTTAGCATGTTAGCTTAGCTAAATACAAGACACTCCAGAGTCTGAATCTCCAAATGAAGTTGCAAGTTGTCTAAAATTTTCTAATCTTATTTTTAAGCATGAACTTTCCTCTTGCAGCATTTCCGCTCAGTTCCTGTGGTTTCACAGCAGAAACCTGAACAACTGATGAAAACAAGTTGAAATCTTTGCCACAATGTGCTAATAAATACCAACGTTTGATTCTGCTAATCTGCTCTTAATATAAATATTGTAAAAAAAAAACAAACTTGCACATTTTTCAGGGATGCTAAAAATAAATGACCTGATGTAAGTAAGACATCATTTTAGGAAAGACGTGGAAGAAAATCAGCCAAATCATTTAGTGCTTGAAAAAACATTATTGGTTTTAATCTAAAATCCATCATAATTAGTCGAAAACATAATGTACTTGAAATCCTGTTTATTAATTTGTTAGGAACGTGATACAGGTGTTTGATAATGATGCTTGCATAACTCACAAACAGCACTGAGTTTGTATCATGTTGACAGAGTTACATTTGCCTTACTTAAATCTTTATGAACTGAATTCATGTCTTATTTATTTTTACAGGATTTTATCAAAACCACCTGGTTTGCTAAAGTAACTGCTTCATAGGGATGTTAAATTTGCTGCCTTTTCTATGCACCATGAAGCTTGAAGTGTTTGAACTTCAGTGTAGTTTCATTTCTTTGCATTAAGATATCTGTTGATGCTTTGATCCTGAAATCACAAATGTGCTGTGAAAGAGACAATGACTTTGTTTCTAAGCTCTATTTTTTTTCTTTCAAAAGAAAAAAAAAGAGAAGATCTCAGCGTAGAACCCAGACAGCATTTCTTTTTGTTGCTTAAGCACACCCATGTGAATGTAATATTTTATTTATGAAGCCTGAAAAGTGTGCCACAGAGAAGGCTCGCCTCCCAAAATTAGGCTTCAAAATAGTGGATGGCGCTCATAAAAGTTTCAGCTCCCTTCAGAGCGGAGAGTTCAGACATGTTGTCTTTAATTATTTTATTTCACATTCAAAGTCTGAGAACGTTCGCTGCATGTCTGAAAATTGTGAAAGTTTCTTTGTGCAGTCTAGGGGCAGCTCGCGTTAAAACTTTCATCCAACTCAAGAAGAACTGTGGCAATTTGCTGGATCTTCTCACTGGATTTTCTTGCATTAAACATGCAAGATGTTACATGCTGACACCTGATGTTAGACTGTATGTTTAGTTAACAAAATATATTTAAAGAATCACCGCAGGGGCTGATGGGATCCTCTATGTCACCCTTTTCTACTCAGTCTTAAAAATAAACGCCTAAATCTCGGTAAACTTGGTTTAAGGTGACACTGAATTTTTGTCAACTCAAAATAAATTAAAAAAATTAAAAATCGGAGACAGAGATGAAAACTTAAAGCTAAAAGAACCTTCTTTACCATTTGCTCATAAATATTTGGGGTTGTGGGAACATGATTCCTCTGAAATTCCTCATTAGAAAGAATTTGCCTTCAAATCTGTTGTTATGATTTCAGCAATATTTTCAATGCCGTCACATCAAATATGTTCAGAGTTGCTGCTGAACTCGGAGTTCTTTCTCGGTGACATGTTTGTCCCTCGGTGTTGCTTCTCATTCCATTTCACAACCAAGCGCTGCAGCTGGGTAGCGATGATGTCATCCAGGTAAAGAAAGCAGCAGTATCATCACCTTAACACTGAATGCTGATGCTTCCATAAATAGAGAGTCGATTAGCATCGCAGTGTGAAGCCTTAAACACATTGATGAGAACCCACCCGTGATTTGTGAATACATTTCAAAAGGCCTTGACAACTCTCCACCGCTCCACACCTCCGATGCAACTCGACTGAGGATTCTGCAAGTCTTTGTGTGTGTTTTTTCACTGAGGCAAAATCTCAGAGGAGAAGCGAGATGTTGTGCTGTGACAGTCGAGTGTGGGACATCGAAGTCTCGCATTCTTCTTTTCTTCTTCTGTCTTTTTTCTCTCCTCGCCTTTTTCTTTTTTTTTTTTTTTGCTTTGGTTACCGCGAAGAGGCTGAGTCTTCCCAATTAGCAGTTTTCTGAAGAGGTGTTGTCACACTCTGGGAATACGATATACAGTTGTTCAAGCTTATCTGAAGCCGCTGTGAGAATCTAACACAGATAACATCATGCTTGATAATAACCTAGAAAACCGTATGAGGTTTGGTGATGATTGATTGGACATGTTTGGATGAAAGCTGGTCTAATCCCAGCAGTGCTTCTGTCCAAGCTGCTTACACTCACCTGGGAAACTGCTGTCTGCTGCCAGATAATGTAGACCAATTGCAAATCACAACTGCCTATTGTAAGCTGGTTAAAGACCTCCATAGATTTTTCAAAAGTGGAAAAAAAAAAATCAAAGAATAACTAGAAAAACTGTGACTTCATTCATTACTATTTGACAGTAGCCAGCGTGTAAAGTAATGATGAAAAATCAAATAAAAACGTCTCAATGAGCCAACAGACTTTCCCCCGTGGAGCGTCTTCTCTAAAAATATGTTGATCATCTGTCTAACAAACAGCAGCACTCTCCACCTCAGACGTGCAACGCCTTTACTGGACCAGCTGTTCTTTTCATAGGTGAACATTTGTTAGTGTCATTGTCCTTTCTTAGAAAATAAATTATCCAGAAACAGTGAAAAAAGCTGCAATTTCCAACCTGTTTGGCTCTTGAAATCTTTTATGGTGCTAAAATTTATGAGAAAACGACTCTGGAATTCTGCCAAACTATTAATGTGTTAGAGATAGAAAAGAAATACTATTATAAATTATTTGCTTGAAATATGAAAATATAGTCCACAATTAATTAGCGTTTTATTGTTTTCAACAGTTACATTGAAGATATGTTTATCTATTTGATGGTATTTGGAAATTTTAGGGCTGATGCAAGTAGGGATTTTAAAGTTTTGTCTAAGTGGATTTTTAAAATCTACATTCTTTGGCAATTTTTCACGACATTGAGGTTCATTGTAGATTTTGTGACTAGCACAAGAACTTGAAATCACCTGAAACCGAAACAGCAGGAAAAACAAGTCAGGAATATGCAGGAAAAAGATAAAAAAACAAAATATATGTGACTCTAAAGTTTGGATCAGTATCTTCAGCTCAGTGTTTTGATTCACTCATTCTCCTTAAACAGACTGTGTCCCAGTTTTTTACTTTGTCACTGTAGGAAGCAACCGAATTAATAAAGTAGAAGTTGCGAGTTACTGTACAATATTTTTAAACTCTTCGGTTTTACCCCCTGTTTAAATCAGAGGAGGCAAGAGTGCGATGGTGTTATGCTCTTAAAGGTGTAACCTGCTGCGTGTTCATTTATTCCCCCAGGTTTCAGAAACAAAGGAAGAGGAAGTCTGTAGGAGTCAGCAATATGCCACATAACTGGATGCTGCACCCATAACTGATGCAATTCTGCGTATCATGGGGGCAGAAACAGGGTAGATAATATTGATATTTTCTCACACTAACTCTGAATCATGGCGGGGATCGCATTGAAACTCCAGGGCCCGCTGTGAGGCAGCAACTGTCAGGTCTTACCAGCGCCATCAGAAACAAAAAGATTCAAAAGTATTGATTTTTAATGGTGGTTTTTATCCAAAATGACTGCTCTCTGGGAGTGCCATTATCTGACAGCCGCTCCATTGGATTGCATTGATTAATTTTGTCTTTTGAAACTGCAGCCCTGGGACCAGTAAGTATGTTTCTTTTATACTGATACAGGAGTCGATATGTGGCCTCTTGCTTTGTTCTTTTCCCTTCTTTTCTAAGCTCAATGTTTCTTGGAACTGATGGAGTAAAAAGAATAAGCAATTTCTTTGAATTTATATGCATCCATATGCCATTCATGCATTCTTAAATAAGAACATTTAAGGTAAAACTACACTGATTTGTAGCTAGAACTTCAAACAGCATAGCTTATTGTAGCATTGCAACTGGGAAAAAGTAAGTGAATTCACTGTTTATGATGGAATCTATACATTTTATATCCTCAAAACACTAAATTAAAACTTTCATAAGTTGAGATTGACAGCTCAATCACTTTCTGTGCTTTGGGATTCTTCCTGCAAAGTGCTGAACCGGCGTCCCCGAGCTGCAGCACAGGGTCAGCGCTGGAAGTGGCCACCTGAGCTGGGTGTAAAATGGCCAGTAAATCACTTGTAACACTGGACAGTGCTTGTGTGGAGTGTGTGTGTGCGAGGGAGCGTGCGTGATCGCTTGCATTTCAGTGCTGTTCACATCCTTAGAGCGCGGTCTGCACAATGCATGCATGATCAGCCAGGAGATTATGGGCATTCAGGCGTCAGGGTACTCTTTGTGCTCTGATGAATGTTTATGTTTTTTCTTCTTTGCCAGAATTTGCATGTGCATATGTGTGTTTTGTGGGTGCACAGAGGTCACCCTGAAGCTGCCGGACCAGATGTGCAGGAGTTTGGATTGTGCAGAGTGATGAGTGGCTCCCTCGCTGACTCTGCAGACTTGGAACAATGCACACAGGTCTCTCCAACTAATGAGCTCTCTATATAGAGAGCGGACAGAAAGAGAATTCACTCTACCCGCAGTTTCAATCAGCCCCCCCCCCACCATATCTGGCGAGAAGAGATTTTTATGCTTGTGCTGGCAGCGGACCAAAGGACTTGATACAAAATGCAAATCAGCATCCATGACCTGAGGTGGTTCCAAGTTTGTTTGTATCACAAGGCAGACAGTGACAAGTTCCATAGATAAGGAGGGACTGTGGGAATACAGGAGCGACAAGGCTATTTTTGCCTTACTGAAGTTCACAGTCTGTTCTTCTTCCCCGACTCAGTCACAAAACACTTTGTATATCTGGGACAGCAACCCCTCCCCAAACAAACAAACAAACAAACAAAAAAAACACATTAAGCAAACTTCAGCTAACATCAGAAGTATATTGTGTTAATATACACACTGTATCACATTCATGCATCACAGCACAGGGACAACAATACAATCTGTTTTAACAGCCTGTTGTTTCGGAGGGTTTTCCGTTCTAATGGATTGTTAGAATAGTCTTACATTTATAACCCCACCCCCCCCCCATCCCCTCCATTTTGGGGCAAGTGTCCAAGATTCTCCCCATCAAAGAACTTTTCATTATTCATTTCACCTCTAATGCATTTGTTTCACAACACTACTTAAATCAGCACAGACTCTGATGCCAAATACATGAGATAATTCCATTCATTACATCAGACTATAAATAGAGTTCAATATATACAGTAAAATCATATAACTGTAGTCGTGACTCACCAGAGGGTGAATTTTTTCTAATGTTAAATATAGTAGCAAGAGGGAAATTAGCACAAGCAGTTAACTTAACTCACAAGTTAAGAGCCAGTGATTTAAATATTGGGTAAATATTTTTACCTGCCTTGTGATTTTACACCTAAGGGCTTGGGGATTGTGGGGGTGGAGCCTCAAAGCACATTTGTGGGCAGTTACATTCATTAAGGCATTTTAAAGGTTGGTTACGTTGGGTTTTATTCTTGCACAACCGGCAGTTTGGAATGCAAATCTACTCATAAGCTACAAATCATAGCCTGGTAGCAATGTTATAAAATATTCATTTTCACAGGAACCCTATTCTGTGGTGGTGCAAAATCCTCTGCTTCTGATGGAGGAGTACAAAGATAGCCTCACATACCCTACAGTGTTCCTCTGCCATATCGTGTACCTGTCAGGGAAATTACAAAGACTCGTGCGCTCATGTCAGATTTCGACGCCTAACCTTTCTGTTTTAGTTTTGTGTTTCTCTGGCAGCACTAAACACATGAGATGCCCCGTAGTATCTTACAAGCTTGCTGTTTTGATATGTGAGGTTGTGATATAAGCTTTGGTTAATAATTGATGTCTGAAAAGATGTCTCTTTCAAGCTTCTTCACAAGACTAAAAAAAAAAAAAGACATTCCTCAAAATAAGAGGGGTCTTCTGTAGGATGAAATATTTCACTTTGTGAATTACTGATTCTCAGTGTGTGGGAGTTCCCATCCTTTTAGACTGCCTTATAATTTAATAAAGTTCAGTTGCTTTTTATTTGCCGTGACCTTTATACTGAAGAGAAAAGGCTACGATGATGTCATTAGGAGTTACTAATGATGTCTAACCTTTAGTTTTCCTTCAACAAACAACAAAAACAAACCTTGTCACTCGTGTTTCTGATCTTGACTGCTGAATTAGTAAAAAGACCTGAGGACACCTTCATCACCGAGTGAAACGTAAGAACAACATGTTCCTCTGGAGCCCGGCTCACAGGAATAATTCAGTATTCTTTAACAATAGAAAGCCAAATTAAATAATTGTCACCAGCGCCGTGAAAAACCTTTTACGTGTTTATACGTTTTAATCATAAAACAGTAAAAAATAAGCAAAAATTACAAGTGTGCAAGAAATTTCCTCATGAGGCCAAAATGCTGTCATTTTGTGAACAGAAGCACGAGATAAAAATTAAACCAAAAACTACTTGGAAACTTTGCCACTTAAAAAGTGACATGTATAATATAATTCCATGTATGAAACCATAATCTAAACATTGACCGGCTGGTTTGGAAACCTTAGATCTATAATTATAATTAAAGAATCTTTAAAGAAGGGAATCTGTAACAGATTACGATACACAATTTAGTTCAAACAGGAAGTTAAAAAAAGAATAAGTCGTCAACAGAATGAGTGAAAAACATGAGAAATGACCTGGTAGGAACAATGAGACCTCTTGCTGGTTAGTTAATCAATAAAACACAGGTGCACGCATTCAGGGAACTATACAGCAGAAACCCATAAAAACCAGTAAAAACAGAAACAGAAACTTTAAAAACAACCTGCAAACGTCACCTTTTGTGTAATACTGCAGCTGTTTGCACCTTAAGATGGGAAAGTGCGACAAGGTGTCCAGTCTGACCTCAGAAACCCAAAGAACTATATTTATAATCTATCAGGACTATATACTCATTATATTGTGTAAAATCATAATAGTCAGTGTGAAGATGAAGCACATCTAAACTCTGCTCTGACACGCAGAGGCAAATTGTTTGAGAATTCATAACAAATTACAGGGAAAACTCAATTCTCTAAGGAGTGACTCTTACAGGTGAGGAAACAACTGACTAATGCTTCTTTGATTCACATTGCACTGTTTGCTTTTTTATCTCGTTGAGACATTTGCTCTTTAGAACGATCCATGATATCGAGTTAAACGTCTTTCAGCTTTTGAAAGCCCAGAATGGAGCTTTAAGAGAAGACAATGAGGAAACCATTGATCTACACAAATTTAAGGAGTCAATTTTAAGTACAAGGTATTGGCTTTAGCATCTAAGAGCTGTTCAATAGAAAAAACAGCGACGATTGTAAACTGTACTTAAACCAGACATGTGCTTGAATAATCAACTCCCCATAAAGAAGCTGTCAGATACTTTTATTCTCTTCAAAAGTATAAAACAACTATAATTCGTGACTCATGGCATGTGGAAATTAAAAGACAGTTTGAATAGATACATTTATTTTTAATAATTACAAGTTTGTTTCTTATGCTTGTGGTTCTTCAGCTGGAGGAAGCAAGAGATGATGTGAACTAAAATTCCTACTGTGAAGAAAATGGTTTGATTTATCCAGCTGAAGGATGAGTGTTCGTCCTTCCCTAAACACCTCTTATATTTGCTCTGCTAATGTTTATCCAGATCACTTTAAATGATCCTTATGAAACACTATATGATGTAAATGAGCAAGTTTAATAAACAGATAAATAGACAACACTTTGAGAGGGAGATGTTCAGCAGGGTGTCTTGATTTCTATCATTATCACATAAAGATTAAGTGGATATGAGGGATTTCTTTGAGTTTTAACTAAAAGAAACATGTAAAAAAAATTCAACCTGCTGTGCTAACGATTTAATATTTCTCTCAGATCTTTTGTGCAGCCATGGTGTCCTCAGCAACAGGTTCAGATTTTATTATATTTTACTTTCCCCCCTTTCTCAGACTAGATTTGTTAATCTAATTGCAGGTTGAAAAATCCAACTATCATTCGTTTTCTTTTTTACCAAGGAGGTTGCTTTATTGTTTAAAATCTTGTGGAAATTTGTTATCCTAAAATGACTTTACTTCAAGTCTAGAAGCATCTCCTCTCAAATGACTTCTTCCAGGCTTTTATCTGGGGCACAGCATAAAAATTACATTTTGTTGAAGGCCGTACACTTGTTCAGATGGCGCTATTAGCGCTAACGTTTTCTCTAACTCTGACATACTGTGAGGGTCAGTGAAAAAGAAAGTTTGATTTCTGAATGCGGAAGCTTGTTTGCCTAAGATAGAAAAAAGAAATGTCAGGTCAAAATATATGCAGACAACAGGAGGCTTAGAATCAGTTTAAGTTTGGTCAAAAACTTGGATTTTTATTTTTAACCCAAAAAATTAAAGATTTAAATCATTAAATCTTAGAGGCTGTACTCCACTACATCTCTTATGCAACATTCACAGTCAACAGGAAACATGGAATTTAAGATATAACTTGTAGTCTGTGTTTGCTGTATATCTTTGTCAAAAATATCTCTGAGCTGAGCAGAGCAGAGGGAGCTGGTTGGTGTAGCTGACAGACATGAATGTAAACACATTTTCAACATCCAGGATGTATTAAATAATGAATATCTTCAGTATGACACAATCATTAATTTACAGAGTATAGGAATGTTTTAGTTTGTATTAATAACATTATTTTCAGCATGGACATTCCATTCAATCGCTTCTGGAACAAAACTGTCTGTCTTATTTACTAATTTATGTACTTATATTTATTTCTGCCCTGTCCTCAGAAACTGGGCTATGTGGTTCTGGATCAGTCTGAGGAAACCTCTGGGGTGAGCAGCATGTTGATGGGCAAACGAGCAAAATAAAAAAAAAAATAAAAAAACATGTTTAACATTAAATTGGATCAAACATTCAGTTTAATCTGGTTAATTGTATCATTTACTGGCACTGTATGTATATGCTGAGATAATAAACAACATTTAATTTTGCCTTTCCTCAGTTTTTTTTTTTTTTTGCAGTTTTTATAGATTTTAAAGCAAACAACTAGATTTAAAATGAGACAACCAACTGAGCTGTTAGAGTGGAAACAAGCGGTTGATATACCTCCTCCAGAGAAAGTGTGTGTTTTTTTTTATTAACTTTAGTGCTTCATTTGCAACTCTTCCACTTCCATTTCCTTTGACTATATGTGTAAATACAATTACAAATAGCTAACATTAAGTTTTCCTCCATCAGTCCTGAAGTTTGAAAGTATATGCAAGCTAAGGTGTATTCACTGGTGTGGGGAGCAAAAACATGTCCAGAACGAGTCTCTTTAGATTTGGATTAATGGAGCTTTTTATATCATAGAGCTGGTGTTTGTGTCCTTGGTTACACAAAGCTAATTTCTGTCTGTTGGAAGTTGAACAAAACTGCTAAAGGACAAAGATTGTGTCATACGTTGCTACCCAACGTAAGACAATGTGCAACTTTTCAGGCGTGAATAAGATATCCTTTTTATTCCAGGAATATTATCAAGATACTCATTCTCAACACATCTATGTTGAGTATATTATTTATTAAAACCTGTTAATCTGATTTTTTGGCTTGATCATTTTAGTTGATTTTATTAAATAAATAAGAAAAATTTGAAGGGTGCAACAGAAATTAAATTTCAAGCTTTGTTTTTTTACACAATGTGTAAAACTTGTATGTGAGGTAGTGAAATACATTTTTATGAAAGCGTCTCTATATAAGGCAGCAACTCAGATTTGCCTTGAGTCAAAAAAGAGTGAATTTTTTTTTTTTTTGCATGAGGTCAGATAGTGGAGGAGACAGCTCAGATCAGATTCTGCACATGTGCAACTCACGTTGTGTAAAAACACACTGATGCAAGAACTGGAAGTACTTCAGTGGGTAAATACTTTGATTTTCTAAATCTCTGGTGAATATATCTTTTAATCACAACACATACAAATTCTGTTGAGTGCTCAAACTGTACCAATATTTGCAGCATGAAAGCGTAACGCTGCATCAGAGTAGAGGGAAATTAGCAAACGTTACATGTCTGTGATTTACAGTAGCGAATGAAACAGTTCTAGCTCGTCCCCATCTGCTTTTACTGACAGCGTAATGCGTTTCACAAACGTGTGAGTACCTGAACGGTTCATGGTCTCACAGCCTGCAGCCTTTCATTACAATCGGAGCACTCAACCTGCTGCCTATCTTGCGTTTTATCGTATCTCTCAATAATTTAATTGAAATCATTATTTGAAAGGGTGATTTCCTCGCCTCAGAGGTGTGCTCAGCATTAATTGAAGCGGTTGTCTCAGGTGTCTTTTAACAGCGTGAGATATAGCCACTGCTACCTCAACACCCACTAACTTGGCAGAAGTAGCTGTGTATCACATCTGCACAGATGTTACACTTTTTTTTCTCTTCTGATTTTAAGAGGAAGAATAAATCTACATAAACCCTGAGAACATGAACGAGAGATTACTTTAATAGCAGCTGTTGTTGTTTCTAAATGCTCAGATTTAAATATCTTTGAAGACAGATGTTAGCCGTTTGGTTGGAACAAAATGCTGTAACAATGCTCTGTAGATGCCTAATGACCCGAATTCCAACCCCCACCCCCTTTACAAAGATCTTAGTAATCAGGACAGTGAACAAGACAGCTGAAGAGACTATTTTCTAACTTGTCCCACACCATCTTTTCTACATCTATGTGTTCTACTAAATTAAAAACATAGAGCAATCTAGCAACACAGAAAGCTGTCACCTTGTTCCTTTGTGTGCTTTTCACACTCCCTGCTCTCAAGTTCCCATCATAGGATCAGGAGCTTGGGGAGCATAACACAGTTTGTATTCAGTCAGTGTGACAGGCGGCAAAGGAGCAGACTCATCTGTCGAAAGACAATGATTCCACTCTGCTGCCATGTTGTGCACACAAATGTGCTACACATGGCATCATTCCTAACTTCTGTCAGCTTTGGAAAAACAAAAAAAAAACAAAAAAAACAATAATTAAAAGATGTTTAACAAGTCTCATACGTCCTGCACCATCTTTAATTTTGCATGCACATTTCCCAGCACCACCATGCTAGTTTTTTTTTTGGGATACAGAATTCTAAAATGTAGCTTCTATTGAGCAATCGCTGTGGGTGGTGCAGGAAGTGAGCGATCTTCCACTCCTCACTCCGCCCTCCTTGTTCCTAGTTTCTTGCTTTACGTTGGCAGCTCCTAAACATGCAATCTAGTGAAAAAACGATGAGTCAACTAGAACATTGCTGTTTCTAGAGCAACATTCATACTTTTAAACTGCACAGTAAAAACAATATAGGAGCTCCTGTTCAACTAGCTTCAACAGGACATTGCTAAATTGTAAACATTTGGTTTTAGTGATCAAATAGCCTTAAATATGTCCTATGAAGTGAGTAGCAGATGTTGTATTGGGATAAGATATTCAATTATGTTGTTACTGTGACTTCTTCAGACTGAGCGACATAATCCTCTGTATAAATGCTGCAGTCAGACACATTTTTTAACTGATGTTTGTGGTCAGCTGCTGTCTAATTTCAAGGTTTCAATTAAACTTTGCAGCCTTTAACAAAACAGCCACAGTCAAATGATGATGACATTAGCAATATCAATTCAAACGATTTAATGTGGTGAAGAACCACATTTATCATCGGCTGTGCCGTTTTCGGTGCAACGCTGAGATTTTGTCCTTCACACACAGATCTGTTTACAAAAAGGGGATTTTTAACCAGTAAGAGGTGATAATGTCAGTATTACAGAAATATTAAAATTCAAGAGGCAGTATTTTGAGCATGGCCAGCAATTTTCTTTAGACAAGTTTGTTTTTTGACATTGTTTGACATTTCTTAATTACCATTTTAAGCACTCAGCTCAAGAACACTGGCAACAGCATGAGAACGTTCACCAGATACAGAGGAAATGATGAAATGACACTACTGTTGTCATGTTTTCTGGCTCGTATTCAACATAAAAGAAATTATTACTCTGCGGTTTCCTCAAAATCTGTTTTTTAAGTTCACACATACACAATAATAATAATAATAAAACAATAAAAACAACAATTTGAAGAGTTTTTAAAAATGTTAATTTTGCTCACAAAGAAGATTTGGGATTTAGATCAGAGATGAAAAGGCTACAGAAAAGGATTGTTTTACACCAAACCTTCTCAGTGTGGACAGGTCCTAAAGTGAAGGAAATATTCAGGACAGAACTATGAGGGTCAACATCAAGCAGTGGGTGGAAAGGAAGACGAGGAGGCAAAAAAAAAATCATGACATATTTCTCAATTAGAAGAGCTCAAACCCAGGAAACCATTCAGTGTCAGGGTTGTCAGACTCTGACCAAAGAGTGACTTCACAGATCCAAATATATACTCTATATAACTATATATACTGTATATGTACTGTTTAAAAAATAATTTACTTTCTAATATTTCCTCTTTAATAAAACCCTTCCATGTCCTCGTTGGCAGAAGTAAAGCACATTCCAGATATTCTCTTATTAATGACATTTTACATGAAACATTAATTTTGCTTTCAGACTCCATTTTCTCTATCAGTGCACTTAACCCATAAGAACCCTCAGTGATACAGGTGTAACGAGCCATTTCAAGCCTCTGGAAATGTTCTCGTCCAGCTTTTTCTTCTGGTTGAACCCATGAAGACCCCCAAAACATCCGGGTAATCTTAATTCTTTATTTTTTTATTTAAAAAATGGGATTCATATGCTCCATTTGGTCTGGTTTAATTCAACTAATTTATTTAATTTATTCATAAGAATAAATGGGTTTGGTTACTCGTGGGTTAACACTGGAGGCTTTGTCATTATTTTCTCGTTTTCAAAACAAACTTGAGTAAAAAATATAATTGTAAAAAGTTTTAATTGTTTTGAATTCCATGACAAACAGATGCTGCAAAAATAATGAGACTTGTTAAAAAGTAAGAGTGAATATAGCTGTTACAGTTGTTAATCACCCAGTTAAAAAGTTGGGGGGAGAAAAAATAAAGCTCCTAATTAGACCAGCTCCTCACTCCTCTTTTCTATATATTCTTGCTTTAAGGAATTAACAAATAACTTATGTGCAAATGCAAAAGAAGAAAAACAAACAGTTCATCTGCACATTTATCTCTGTCTAACCTACACAGAATAAAGTCAGATCTCTGTCACTGCAGCAAAATCTTTAACAAAGTCTCTATAAATAAGAAGTGAATGAGAAAAGTTGCACCTGCACAGTCATTACTTTACTTAGGAGGTGATTTGCATTGAAATAGTCTGTATGTGCTTTAGGTTTACATTACAGTCAAGACTTAAGCTTTTTAGGCAGTGTTCCCCATGATTGAAATTCTCAGTCAGCTATCAATCTGCATTATAGACTGATTTCCTCTTGTCTGGTGGGGGCTAACTGAAACAGATTGAGACAGCTCTTGCTCGTTGCATCACTAATGGCTTGCAATGAAAGACGTCTCTGTGCAGTTGACCCGTATGTGGAACGGGATCACGTCGCAGCTCAGAGCGATGAGGAGAGCACAGCTCAATACAGGGAGTCTCTTCGGCATCAGTCAGCAGTCAACAGCATCCTCATCTTATTGACTAAATGCTGCCCAGAAATAGAATCTAATCACAGGGTTTGGACAGGCTCTAGTTCTTCTAATGGTTTACCATTAGCTGACTGGAACAAAGCCAAAAGTATAGGGAAATATAACAATATATTCTGAGGGTCTGTATTGCATGGGAATAATATGCTCTCTATTATAACCAAGACACTTGCAGAGATCAGAGCAGGTTGGCTGCAAAAATGATTACTTGCTCACCTTTTCTTTGAATCCTCCTCATTATTTTCTGTCATGCAGGTCTCCATTAACCTGGAAAGCCCCTGGAAAGCAGACGCTAAAATCTGAGGGTTACACATTTCTCCATTAAGCTGTGTTGAATGGATGATACAGAAGAGCAGCCTTTAAGTGAAACAATTACCAAGCTATTTTGCAAGCAGGCCACAACAGAGTCATTACCTGTATGGCATAATTGACAGTGAACACAGGCAATCTTGTTAATTGATTACCCAGACCTGTGGTAATGGAAAATGCAAAGCCTCATTGTATCAGCAGCTTGTGTCCCTTAGCTTTCCAGATGGAGATCTACTAATGGTTCTAGACGTTCCCCGTTAGACCCCATCATTAGAAGAGTTTTCAAACAGTTTTAACACCAACTACCAAACATTTCAAGGTGAAAAAAGAACACTTTTCACACTGCGGATCCAAAAACAGCATTTTGACCCACGTGAGCGCACTTTCCCCTGTAGAAAAATATCATTTTTTTTTTTTAACTAGGTTGAGATTACGACGCGGGTTTAAGCCCCCGCACCCCTCATGTGCAGGATTCAGCCTCCAGCTCCTCCTCTGATGCATCGTTTGCATCAGTACTTGGGAACACTTGTCCGCGCGCTTCTGCACCTCCCCACAGTGCATTCGCAGACTCATCTTTACCAGGTGATGACAGGAAAAAAAGAAGCCGCTCCTGACTAAAAATCATTTGATTTGATCACTAAGGAGTTCTGAGTCAATGCAGGATGGAGACGCGTCTCGGTCACTGCCTTTTTCCCATTTTCTCTGAGTGGATTTGGCTCGTGATCATAACTTTCATTTTGGGTGGAACACAAGCGGAGGTAAGGTGCATTCCCTCGTGCCAGCTGCCGCTTATCGCGGCATTACCTCGGGAACCGTCAGCGCTGGATTTGACCAATTTTGGCGCTGCAACTGAGGGTTTGATTGGTTTTAGTGCGGAGTCACTCGGTGGAGATGAGAAGCACAATGCTGCGGAATTTACCGTGAGCAAAGAAAGTTCATCCAGAGTACAACCTCGGTTAGAGGAGAATAAGACAAGTGGTTCGCAGAGCGACGTCCTAAACGGCCATCAAAAACTTTCCAATCCTTCTCAGAGCGCTTTACGCGCGTCTCCTCTCGCTCCCAGTAACGTTACCGAAAATCGCACCGGTGATGAGAGAAACATCACATTTCACTTTATAACAGCGGATGTGTCGGAAACGGAGGACGATAATCTGACAAGTTGGAGACGAACGCGAAATGCCAGAAGCGCAAAGACTTGGTCCGGATTCAGAACCGATGTGTTGGACGATGCTTCGGTTTCGGACCAGGAGGAGTTTCATCTCACAAGTTCGACATTTGCACTCGCAGGGGACACGGCTCACAACCAGGCAATGGTGCACTGGTCCGGACAAAACAGCAGCGTAAGTCGCCTATGTGTGTTCCAGATTTACGCACGGACATCTTTGACGCAGTGTGGTCAGCGTTCATTCACTCGCATCTGTGTGGCATATGAATCGTTTGAAGCTTTTATTCTGATCCGATACGTGACAGAGATGAAAACTAGACTGCTGAGAGCTTGCAGAGTTTGAGAGGAAGGCCTATCAGTCTTATGTTTGTGTGTCTGTTCACCAACACCTCATCTTTATCCCCTTCACTCTCACTCCTCGTCCATGTTTTCCTTTTTCTTCTCTAATTTTGCGAACACTGATTAATTTTCAAGTAAAATTAAGATAACATTTCCTTTCTGAGTCCAGGGGAAATAACGTAATTCTTGCTCTTCTTTGAATGTTACTTTCAGAGAAGCTTAATGTTTTGCTGTCACTTTTTGCTCATTTTTTGTGGAGATTTGTGCGTAAACAAGATTAATAAATCTATCTACTCTTTAAACAAGAGCGTCAATCTGCCTTGCAAAATCAGAAGAAAATGGGTTATCTTAAACTCATAGGTTGGCAATAAGAATATTAAATGCAAATTTAAGTTATTTTATTTGAAATAAATGTAAGGGAAACACAAACATCTCATTTAAAATTGAATGCTAATGGTGACATGCTGTTAAAAGTGCTTATACTGAAGTTGCCTTCCTATTATATTCATTCTGCATTTTACAACATTCTCTCTGTGGTTTCAAACCTCAAGCAGCCCTCAGTGGAAGACATGAGTCAACGTGAAGGCACTTAAAACAACACGAAGTCCTCCGTGTAACTCGGTCCCTCTCGATTTAGAACTTACAAGGAAAAAAATGTCAACATCCATTCTGAAAATTTATGAAACCATGTCATGTTTATCTAAAACCATGTCTACTTTGTGCTTCTTTTGGTCAAGGGGTATTTAAAATGTGAATTATTTATTATTCTTCAACATAATTTGCAGTGACACTGAATGTTGCAGTGTCTTGTCTGTGTAACGTTTAAAAACTAGTTTAGCTGAATGACTTTAATTTAGTAATGAAATAAATTTTTAAGAATATATTTGTTTTAAATTCTGATTTTATGTTTAGAAGAATTATTTGTGTGCCTGTACCTTTAAATTTGAACATTACGCTGTTGCATCTTGTTTGCTTCTGATTAATCTTCAGCCTGATTGCAGGTGAAAACCAATTATTGTCAGGGTCTAGTTGAAGCATTTTCACACTTACCTCTTCTTCACCATGATGAAATGTGCGTGTTCCCACTTCTGCTTTGTGTCACACCCAATCTCTTTGTGCTCAGTTCACTCAGTCACAAAGAAAAAATAATTTCTAAATTATTTATTTAATAATGGGTGGAATATGAACCATATAAACATACTACTATATGAAGTTTTTAGTTTCTCAAACATTAAATCAAATTTTAAGAAATGAGAATGTGTTGAAATTAAATTGGTCCTTTCATTTCTTCTTAAACTTCATTTAGACAGTTTTAATTTCTGTTCAGCTGCAGATTTCACTTCATCAGTTACTTGCCCTTGAGTTGATATAGTATTCTAATAGTTTCACCTTATTTCTCAAATAATCACAATTTTATAAACGATTCATCAGAGTTTCCCAATTAACATGAAAGAATGTTGAAAGTATAAATGTGTTGCTTTCATTGTGATTTATATATTCTCTATGTTTTTTTTTAAGTATAACTCATTGATTTACAAGATTTAATGAATTGAAGAGGATGACATTAATATTGATTAACTGACAGTATGTACTGTGATGCAAAAGTGTTTGCACCATCACAAACTTTGTTTTTGATTTTTCGTTTGACAAATTCCAATATCAGACAAAGATAAGCATAGTAAATACAAAATGCAGTTTTCAAATGTTGATTTAATTTATTAAGGGATAATAGCCTCCAAACTAACCTGGCTCGGTGTGAAAAAGTGAATACTCCCTGTTCAAAAACAAAAGTCATATATCAATCAGTTCAAAGGATTACAAAGTGGATTAAACACTAATCAGTGGTGAGACTTGACTGAAACACAATCACTCCAAGAGTGCTTCAATGACTCATCCAAGAAACATCGATAACACTGCACGCTTCACTTGCCTCATTTAAGGTTAGAGTTCATAATTCAGTAATAAGAAAGTGACTGGGGGCAAACATGGAAACCATCAAAGAGTTCTAAGCAAAAACAACTTAAGTACAACTAAAATACAACTGTAATAAAATAACACAAAACATCCATGTTGCCAGAAACATCTTGATGATTCCAAAGATGCTTGGGGAAAATATTCTGATGATTTATGAGACTTTTTGGAAGTATATGTGTCCTGATACATATGATGAAATACTACATGTACATGGTGGTGGTAGTGTGATGATCTGTGGTTGCTTGGTGGGCGATTCCTGTTTGAGATCATTTTCTACCTTTAATAAAAATGCATGCTGTGTTTACTCAGGTTATTTTCTGTCTGATTTAAAAATGTGTTCGAAACACTGATGTGTGACAGAAATGTAAAAACAATAGAACTCAGAGCAAATACTTTTTTTTTCACAACACTGTATATTTGTTTTATGTTGAATTCAATTATACTTCTTATGTAGCACTCATCCTAAGAAAGCCTTGAATCAGTTTTCCCATGGGAGTCTGTGGCAAAAATATAATTTGAATCAACTCCATTTTATCAAAGATCTTCTAAGCCTTTTTGATCATCCAAGGGCACAGCATGTGTGAAAGGCTGAAACGTAAGCGACTTCATATACAAAGGTCTTTAGTGTGCAGAAGGGCATGTTGAAGTTTGATCAAACTGCCCAAGGTTCATCATCTTTCAAAAGAGAGTTTGAAACAATATTTAAAAAATAATCTAATATTATCAAATGTTTTATCTCTATTGATTTAATCAGGGTGGCAGAAATAAAGCTCACTTTTTGAAAAAAGAATCTGAATTGGTTGCATGGTATTGAAAAAGATCTATGCTTATTTTCTTTGAACTTGATTATGAGTGGTTGGCATGTCTTTGTGTAGTTTTTCAGACATTCTAGTTTCTTCTCACAGTTGATAAAGAGAAAAGAGGTTGAATCAGAGAATCTGAGCAGCTTATCAGTGTGAATGTGTTGGCCATTTGGTTTGTCCTCTCAGGCTGTCAAACTGTCCTTGGTCTTGCCCATGTGTATGCTGGGACAGGCTCCAGTCCCCGCTGGACCTTGAACACATTTGTCCTATTTTGCATTTAATCAACTTCAAAATATGTCTTTATAAAAGAAAAGAAGAAGTGATTGAATCTCTTACCTGTTCAGTCTTTCTAAAAGTTGTCTAAAGTTCAAAGTGGCTCCACCTGCTTCTCGGATAAATAAAAATGTAAAGAAAACAAAAATAATAAAACTAGAAATAAACGAGACAGTCAATTAAAATTTATGTTCATTAAAAAAAAGCTGGATTTTTTTTACTGAAACAACCATTTTTGACCAAAAACCAGTGTAAACATATTGGTTTTCACTTCATTTATACTAACTTTTCTGTTGCTGAATTCAATCTTAGGGTTTCTTAACCTTAGAAACAAAGTTTAATTAGATGAAGAAGCTGTCAGTGAATTTTCAGTCTATTTTAAGTTAATATCGGTCTGTTAAAACAGGAGCTTTGTCAAATGTCAGGAAGAAATGTGACTATATGTAAGTAAAACTGTACCCAAAAATTGCAGTTTTTTTGTAGCTAAAGAGTTGTTAGTCTGAATGAAACCTGGAGTAAAAATCTGACAGAAACCAGCTCTTTCTGAACGTACCAAAAGTCGTTGATAATGAGGGTTCAGTTATTCGCTTTGACTTGCCAGTCTCTGCAAAGAAGCTTTGAAAACATAGTTAAAATTATATGTGTAGAGTTTGTGGTGAAGTCCAGTGTGGCTTTGTCAGAGAAACTCTTTGAAGACTTCCGTTAAAATTGGTAGAAAATTTTAATGGAAGAGCCACGAGTAAACGTGGTCACAAGATCTCTGAGTTGGGAGAATGAGATGCAGTCAAATGAAAAAGGAAAGCGCATCATCGTGAATGTTTAACTGTCAAAACATATTAAACAAAAACAGCATCTAGTTCTCAACAGGTTTTAAAATGAGGTCAAAATAACATTGAACATCAAGCTACACATTATTATTTATTTAATCAAAACTAGAAGCAGTGAATGAAAAACAAAGTCCATCCCATAAATTATTAGCTTTCTGAACTGATCTTCCACACCAACACCTTCATGCTTTTTTTCTTGACTGTAACCATTTCAGTCTCAGGTAAACGTGATTCACTCTTCTTCAGTCAGACATTAGTTTTGTTGATCTTAGTAGGAATTTGTGCTGGTGGCCTTCAGCTGTTCGGTTTTAAAGTTGCTGCAGAGTTTTGAATTATTGTCCTGTTGCATGAGTCTGTCTCATTCAAGTAATTGGACTCAAATTTGACTCAATATATTCACCTACTAAAGATGACTGCAGTCATTGTAAGGTTCTCATGTTGATTGGCTGCAAAAGAAGCCCAGATCATAACCCCCCCACCACCGTGCTTGACCAGTGGAATGTTTGTGATATAGGCTTTTTAATTGTGCCTTATGTGCCATGGTTCATTGTGGTCAAACATCTCTACATCGGTCTTGTCTCTCCAAAGGACATTGTTACTGAAACCTTTTTAAACCTCTACAATGTTACTCTTTTGGAAAGAAGAAGTTTTTTACTGGCAACCGACCAAGCAAACTGTAATTTCTCAGTCGTTTGCTAATTGTATTGTCATAAACTTTGACATTGAACATACTAACTAATGTCTTTCTAAGATGTATCTCTTGGGTTCGTTCCAGATTCTCCAAGCACTCTATGGGTTGACATTGAGGTGAACTTGTGGGAACATCTATTTTTGGAACTTTTTGGAACTTTTTTACTTTTGTAATAATTGCCTAACAATTGCTCATGTGGGTTCTTTTTTCCCAATGACTTTGGGTTAACATATATAGGCCATAAAAACATAAAAACTTCTGCTTTTATAAAAGTGGTGATTTACAGAAATTATGATATATTAAGATGCTGATTATTACACAATCCTTTTAAGCTTTTCATGACATCATTTAGTGTATCTTCTTGTAAGCTTTCCAAATGACAAGATGTCAATGTTGATGTTGACATTGAAGTGACAAATGATTAAAATGAGCAATTTGATTCTTTTTTTGCCATTTTCTACCAAAAGACAACAGAAATATTGTAAAATATAATAATCCTAATAATAAACAGCATAAAAACAAATACCTTTGTGCAAAATGTTAGTCAGTCAGTCTCTTTACCCCCCTTTCTTGTTCAGGGTTGCTGGAAGCTATTTCCTGTCTCCAGCAGTTGGGCGAGAGGGGGCGGGGTTACACCTAGACCAGTCCATCAAAGGACCACATAGAAACACACAACCATTCATACACACACACTCACAACTAGGGCCAATTTAACGTTGACAATTAACCTATCATGCATATTTTTGATCTGTTGGAGGAAGCTGAAGTCGCTGGAGAAAACCCACACATGCATGAAATTTCTAGCCTGGGACTTTCTTACTACAAGGCATTAGTGGTACTGCCTGTTCCACCGTGCAGCCCACTGTGCAAAAAATGTCATATAAAAACTCTGTTGTTAAACTAGAATTTATTCATGCGTCTTATGTGATAAAAATCTTATGTAACTCACAGCTGTTGCCCTAAAACAGCAGAATTTTTTTAACAATGTCCATATCTTAATAAGTCTCAAATGACTAATCTTGTGGTCGTGCACTTCAAATTTAGTAAAAGTTAGTCTAGAAAATACAGATAAACATTTGAAGATCACTCACAAAATAAAACAAGAAAGACCTGCGGACGTCCACCAAGCAGCTAGTTTCCCCATAATATGATTTCAAAATAAAGCTAATCATCCTAAATTCATTTTACCAAGATTATTGGATTTCTTGACCATAAAAACAGACCCTTAGCATTTAGAATCAATTTAATATAATCATTAGTTCAATAGTTACATATCAAAAACAATATTTCCACAATGACTGTTTTCCGGAACATTTACAAAATCTAATCAATTGTTCCCATTGCCATTCCCAACATGAAATCTATATCTATTAACAACTTTTTGAGTTATCCTATTAACAGACCAAGAATTAAATTTAAGAATATAATGAAACAAACAGCAAAAATAAAACATAACCTTCTCGAAAGAGGTAATAAAACATCAATAACACAAGTACTTTTTGTTGCATAAGGATAAACTGCATGCAAAAACAAAAGGAATACATAAAAATGGTTTCCTTTTAACATAAATAGGAATATAGCTATTTGGGTGGTTCAACAGATTTAAGAAGGCAACATACGATGATTTATTCTATGACAATGAAGCCGTTTAAGCATTTATTAATTCTCGTTGTTGTCGGATCTCCGTGTTCTGAAGAAGAATTTTGTTTCTTGAACTTATTGGAACAAATCTTCACTATTTGGGTTTCTGTAGTTTCTTTTATAAAACGTGTTGACATGCTCAGATAACCCTGTTGCTAATGCTTTCAGAATAGGCCTCCTCCTCCGGCTCTGATGGGCGGGTTGGAAAGACAGTCAGAGAGCTTGATGTTGTTATTTTTCAGAGATTGAACATAAACAGATTCATGAGGAACCTTAGGAAGAGAATGGTTAAAAGAAAAAAACTCAAGCAAAGAGTTTATTTTCTCCTAACAAGTTTGCGGCTGTGGCATTGCCTTTGCTGCATGAACAAACAGAGCTACTGGTTGTTAATGCTCAGTGCTGCAGAGAAACTTCTAGCAGGCTGAGTTCAGCTCTGACAAGCCACCAAGCCTACCCGTGGTGAGGTTCTCTGACGCCCTGAGATCCTGCTGGGTTTTTTTTTTTTTTACTGGTAAGCTGTGCTCCCCTCTTGGGTTTCCTTTTTTCTTCAGCACATGTAGTCAAACAGAGCAGAAATCTCCAATTCTTGTCAGGTAAAGACTTCTTCCTGAACAGGATAATGTTAATTTACAGGGATCATAATGAGTTCTCACCTCTGTTTTATTTATTTATTTATTTTGAACTTGTCACCAACATCTCTGTGTTTGCACTTCTTTGAGGTGGTTTAAATCAGACTTATGCCGTGCGCTTTGCCCGTTTGCTTTTGTGAGTCATTGCTTCTTCAAAAAAAAAAGAAATAGAGCTTCAGATCGGTTGCAGGAGCAGCTGGTAAGCAAGAAATCAGCTTGCTTATTTGCAGATATGCTCTACAAATGATATGTCTGGAGAATTACTGTGTAAACTTCCAAGAAATCTTTGAAAAACATTTCTTTTTTAGGTCTCAGCTGGTGCATCGACTTACCTCAGTACTCTTTCTATAAATCAGAAACTCGTTCCCAGACGGTTGAATATGTCAGTATGACAGTACTGGCCAGTCCTCAGTTTGCAACTCATATTGTTTTTCAAAACATTTTTAATCCATGTTTCTCACCCGAATCCTTGTTTATATGCTTTAACACAGTAAGAAAAAAATGTCAGCTTGATTTGGGGCATGTATAATTTTTAAAATTTTGGATTTTCTTTTCTCAAACAGAGCAGTTATGGCTATGAGAAATCCTTCCCTAGCATGTTTATCTAACCCACTGCTTTACTTGATTTATGTCAGGGGGAATGTATTTTAATAAAGAGTCCAAGAGGTTTTTGGTTTGTCAACATATAACTAATTTTATGTAAAATCTCTCATCATTTCCACATTTCAGCTGTTGCTGAAAGATTTAAAAAGGATTTTAGAGAAAAACAGACCTCCCTGCACCCAGCAGGCACAACTTTTTGGTTGGGTTGAAAGAGCCAACCCACTAGCTGTCTAATAATTACGTGCATTGATCAGAGCCCCTCCTCGTGCTCTCTGAGGTTTCCGAGCTCTGCGGGCCGCCATGGCCAAGCTGCTGAACCAACTCAGGCTTTCAATTACGGTATAGAAGCAAACGATGTGAGAGTATAAGCACAAAGAAGGGTGGAAGTTGTTTCAGATGGGCTATCAAGCGAGTATCTACTTTGACATGCTGCCCTTGTCTCGGCGTGAGGTGTCCAATAAATTCAGGCGCTTGCTGTTCTGCCTGAAAGCCACTATCTGCTCATTTGAAGTACTACTGCTTAGTTGTTTCACAGATTGGTGGTAACACAGTTTAAAGATATAATGTCACATTACGGCTGAGTTTTATCCATTTTACTTTTAATATTTTGATACTCCATTCACAAAACTTGAGCAGGTTTATCGACTGTGGCTAACTCCTCGATGCATTAGTTTTATAGCCATGCAGGTAGTTTACGTTGTGCAAAGTGATATTGTGAAACTCCTTTATTATTCATGATAGCAGTGACCTGCCATCCACAGGAGAGCCAACAGTTCCGACTTCAAACAACCCGACTTCAGCACAACATCTGGCCTGTGAGGAAATGTTGCCTTTGTTAATGAAGTGATATAAATTGATGTGGCAGACAAAAGCCTCTGTAACATTTTGGGTCTTGCTCAGGTGGTGCTGAGGCACGCTGGTGCACTTTTCTGCAGGCTTTGTGCAGCTGCAGAGGGTAATAGAAGATAAAATGGAAACAGACAGTCTTTTTTTTAATTAAAGGTGTTAAATGATGCTGTTTTATCATGTGAAGTTTCATACTTACAGGTATTTCAACTCTTAAGAGACTTCCATTTGTTTGATTTGGTAAATTAAAACAAAATCCTAGAAAAGCATCTGTTGCTCTATTCTTTTCAGTTTTTTTGTATTATTGTTTGAGTAGATAGTAGAATGGATTCAAGGCTTTTTCTCTTAATAGTTCTAGTTCTGTTTTGGAGCGTTGAGTTTATCTCTGTATGCACGAGACAAAAGCTGCAAACACATTACCAGATTTGAATCTATAATGTTTATTATTAATATTCCAGTCAGTAACTCCTGTAACAATTGCTATTATGGAATCACCCATCTGTTTAATTGCTGTTGCTGAACGTGATGACAGTTTTATTGATGAGGCAACTTAATTCTAACAGCTGATATAAAGTTGGATCAACCGGTTGCTTGGATTAGGAATGACTTGAATCACACACTTTTATTTAGACTATTTATTTGGTCGGAATTTGTTTTGTGGTGCCGTGATACCGCTGCTCCATTTAACACCTTCATTTCACACTGGTAATCCCTTCATTTTAAGCTCTTAAAGTCACCATTAGGTTTCCATTCATTCCATTCAAACTTAATGATCGAATTCATCCCTGTCCATTTACTCCAAAGGTTTAAGATTTACAAAGGATTAGAGCTGAAAAATCAATTTGCTTGCTCTTGGATGTCAGGTAATCCAGTCTGGATATACGTTATCACCATCACAGTCTAATGAGCTTCGCAGAAAACAACATCTTTGTTGAAAGTCAAAGGCGGAGATCTGATAAAACATGTTTAGACCGAGTGTGTGTTGCTGTTGTCGGGTCTGTTGTTGGATCATTAAAAGGAAAAACCTTCATCCAGTGATTTCAAATATCAGTTTGATGGCCTGCAAAACAGGCTGAGCTTCAAACACCTAGCTGACATGGCTACCAAATGAATATTGGATCACTGTGTTCATGTAATAACCACAACCACAAAGCAGCCCTCTACACATGTGGAACTCTTCCAGACAGCAGGAGGGTTTTAGGAATATTACATCTGTAATACCTGGATTCTTCCCAAGTAAATGCAAAATCTTAATTGCTATGTGGATGAATGGGTGAGGGTGTAATTTGCTTTAATTTTCACACTGCTGCAAGTAGTTTTATGGTAAATGACTGTGTCTGTGACAATATGACTTCTAGAAGGTAAAAAGGCCGTTTAATTGGTAGAACATAAATCTCTGCAGCCCTGACTGGACACTCTGTACTGAAGTTGTCACAAGCTGTGTGGAATATTGCCAAAAGTGATCTCCAATAAGGAATTTTATACATTCAGCACAATTTGAGAGCAGAGAGAAGTTTCTTAAGCAGGTTAACTGTAATTTTCAAAATAATAAATGCCATATTTGAATACTTTATTTAGTATTTAGAGTGCATAAATATGGTAAAATGTGTTATAATGGAAAACAGATGCAACATACAAAGCAATAGACTCAGAATAAACAATAAATAATAAATAACATTAACATTATCTTCACTGTTTCTAATTACCTTCTTTTTTGGAATAATTTTAGGAAAAAAAGAATCAACTTTGCTGCGTAAGTCGAAAAGCTCGGGCTGATGTTGCCTCAGGAAAACTTATCAGCATCTTATATTTTTAGACCAATTATGAAGTAGCTATAACACGCAGTGAAAAAAAATACATATTTAACAGCAAACTAAACAACAGTAAAATGTTACAAAAGGAATGTTATTTATAATGAAAAAGAAAAAAATATCAGGTGAATAATTTAAACCCAGACTTTGGGTATGATTGAAAATCTTGTGTGTCCAAAACAGTCAGTTTGAAAGTGAGTTTAGACTAAAATCGGAGATTTACTTGTTTGATCTTTGCTTCTCTAGAATTGTTTTGACTGTCTGTGTGAAGCTCCGAAAAACTGAACAAGAGTCACTGAAAGGCTTCCACAAAGAGATCTATGATGTGCAGGTTTTATGATTGCACACAACAGGCTTTGCTCTGGCTATTACTCATATAAACTGTGACTGTTGTATGTTTTTACTTTTATTTCTCAGTCTGTAGTTATTTGGAATAATGTTTTGGTATCATGTTGTTTCATTAAATGATAACGTGAAAAAAAATAATCCCATTAAAAGCAGATAAATACCACTCTTTACTTATTTTGTGAGATTTTCACATCTTATAATCTACAAAAGGTTTTAAAGTGCAGCCCTTTGTGTTAGAACACCCTAAATGTAATAATTTAGCTCAGTGTTTATCAGTTTAGTTCATTATTTCCTGCTTGTCAGCTCAGTCTTAAAAAAGCTGAATAGTTATATAATTAACTAGAACCAGTAACTGTAGGACAGAGAAATAAAATAGTGTTTTTAATAAAATGAAACAGCATGTGTGTGTGTGCTGTCTTTTTAAACATGGATCTTTAAAGACACACACAGCTTTAACTGATCAAGCATCAATTTCATTTCTCTTCCTTTTACTGCCACATTTATATTAATAGCTAAACCTGTATAATCGTAATGGTTTCATTCATCATATCTTGAGAGAAGCTCAACAGATTTCATTGTTGAATAGGTTTTTAAAAAGCACTCGTCCAACTTACGTCTAATAATTAAATGCTGTACTTCATTTCTTAGTGTTTCTTAGTAACAAACTAGATAAATAAATGAGTGTGTTTAAAGCTTCAGTCTCTGCTATCGTCTCATTATACATCTTTTCATCTCTGTCCACGGCCATTGTTTTTACCACAATGCAGCCAGCTTGTTAGTTGATATTCATCTTATAGCAAAATGACACGTTGTTATGAGAAGATTGTAAGATTCCTTACAGAGTTGTCCAATTATATGTGAAGGGGTAGAACACACTGATTGTAAGCCTGTATGTGACATTTGATGCCGCTTTCATTCGCCATTGGTATGTTTTGTACACCCACTGCACGCTTGGCACAGTAATATGAGTTGTCATGGTCGTGTGACATGTTGCTGGATGAGATTTTAGTTTATCCTACACTAGGTGTCCTTTTCAATTTTGCAAGAAATATTGTGCACGCCGTGGCTTCTCTAGTTTATTTTCGCAGCATGTCCGAATGAAGCAAAAACGATGAATGCAAATGTGACCAATGTCTCAGTGACTGAATGTCCTTTTAAAAGACTTATGTGACACTTGATTACGGCTGTTCAGCACTCATCATGTATTCACTCGGTTTGATTTGTTTTTTTAGGTGATTCTCATGTTGACAAAATACTACGACTTCAACTCTGGCAGAGTAACAGAGAGTTCTCTGTGGAGGTAAGAGCTTTTACTGCTGCTGTGTTTATATATGCAGAAATAATTGCAGAAATAAACTAATGGGATGGGCATTTGTAATTTGTATGTTTCACAACTGCATGTACAGTGTTGATATTATTGACTGCGATGTAGTTTTCCTTTTATTTTAATTAGGTATTTCTTACATGAATTCTACATTTTGTCACTTTTATACATTGTGTAAGGCCCATTTTCATGAAATAACAAACAAAAAACAACAACATTCAAACAAAAAAGTCAGAAAACAACACAAACACACCAACATAACTAAATAAATGATAATAATAACGGATAACTAAAAACAAGAAGAAAACTGAGAAAAAAAAACAATAAAATCATAATATTTGGAAAACAATCATGTTTTATACCAGGAATAAATTATTATTTTAAAACTATAGCAAAAGAAACAAACTCCCCAACAACCTTCACATTTGTCTTTTTCTTATTTTGCACTCTATTCTATTTAATATTTGAAAAACACACAAAAAACCAAACAGAAAGCCTAAATACATTTGATTATAAGCGCCACAAAATCTTGCCAAAGTATAAAATCGGTCACAGTGATTGTAAGTTGTATGTTTCAGCATGTAAACACACGTCTCACATTGGACATTCATGTTTTCTTTGTCATTTAAAAAACCTCCATTTGTCTCGAAAATTGCCTCGGGGCTTCCGCTGCTGTAATTTTCTGCTTGCCCGACACGCCTAATGATACCATCAACATCTCAACCATTAAGATTTTTTCTTTTTTTTTTTTTCTTTCCCATGAAACCTATTTAGTTTAACCTGTAATTGGATTTTAGGTCAACTGATTACGGGACCACATATGAAAAGCTTAATGAGAAAGTCGGGACCAAAAGCATACTCAGCTACTTGTATGTGAGTCCAAACAACAAACGGAAGGTAAGTTTCTGTGCTGATGATGTAAAACAGATTCTATCTACATGACTAAATCCTTAACTAAACCAAGCAGGAACTTGAACTGTGTGTTGATTCCAAGCTGTGCAGTAAACTACTCCACTTAAGCCCTGTTGGAAAGGATGCTGTCACGGGAGACTGCTGATTTACCCGTATCTCTTCTCGTCTCAGATCATGTTACTGACTGACCCAGAGGTGGAGAGCAGTCTGCTCATTAGCCTTGACGAGGGGGCGTCTTATCAGAAATACAGCTTAGCCTTTGATATCCTCAGCCTGCTTTTTCACCCTGAACAAGAAGACTGGATCTTAGCTTACACTCATGACCAAAAGGTAACGTGTAGGTGTCGAAGCACTCGAGTGAACAGAATAAAAAATGTTAAATTTAAAAGAGACTATAAAAGCTGAAGCACATGGGTTATTTGCTTCTTATTTGGATTTGCATAGTTTAATTGTCAACTCTGCGAGCTTACAAAATCCCATTCCAACGATAACAAACTGACTAGCATCACTGATTTTGATGAGAGCAGCTACTTTTCAAGACAAAGACATCAGCTGCATAAACCCAGATTTCACTTGCCAAAGCAATTGGAGCCCATCTCTCATGCCCTTAAATACGCCAGCAGGCCTTTCTGCAGACGACTTTAAATAGAAGTATTGTCGTTAACACAAAGAGAGGTTAAGAAAGAGAGGCACGGTCCAAGCAATCCTGGAGCTCTCACACATACGCACAAAAAGACACAACTGTGAACACAAACAACCACCCTCCATTACAGTGTGAGAATCCCGCTGTCTGCTTTACTCAACAGCCCGAACATCAAACTCAACCATCCTTCCTCTGCTATTGGTCGACTGGATTTTCTGAGTCAAGGTCTGAGGAGTGAAATAAATGATGCAGTGAGGAAGATGAAAGCTCAGCTGAAAGTCATCAATCGGTCAAAATAAAGATGCTTATGAGATATTTGCCTTAAAGTTATTCTGTTTGTCTTTGTTTAGCCATATTTCACCTTTTTATCTTATTTTAGCCATATTGAAAAAACCAAAACTAAAAAACAAAATAAAGCTCAGCTTAACTTCATTTTACATGTATTGATTAACTGTCATGTTGTTTAACGTGTTCGAGCTTTAAGACGATTCAGATCGAGGCTGTTGATCCTTTTAAAGCTGTGAGCTTAAGATGCTTGCAGCTCGATCACTGAAGCAAGATGACAAGCTTTAACGCGCGTGAACATCAGTGGAAATGGTTTAGAGACAATTACCATGACAGTTAAATGAGGGCTTTTATAATGTCATTTAGGCTGAAATCCTACTCAGTTACTCCAGGAACAAAAGTCTTTTATCCAAGACTTAGAAAACAATCTAAACCGTTATCAGTTCAGCACATTTTTGGATCAAGAGCTAACTGATATTCTACACATCTTCACTTGGACCCACCTGAGTGTTAATTAAAATACCAAAACATATCATGCTGATACCATAAACCTTGAGAGCTACTCAGTGATGAAATAGATTTTTTTTGTGAAGCCAGCTATCAGCACAGCACTGAGTTCAAAACTAATTTCCCCCAAGGCGACAATCTATTACAGTCTCGCATCGTCTCGTACAACACCACTCTGTTTAAAGCTGGAGATAATTCTAAAATATTGTGAAGTAAAAAAAATGCAACTTTGTACTTCATATCATATTTGTTTGATGATTGTATTCTCCTTTTTTTTAAGCTTTATGTCTCAGTTGAATTTGGAAGGAAATGGCAGCTTGTGCACGACAACGTCGTTCCCAACAGATTCTACTGGTGAGATCCTGTTTTGGTCAAAGTGATACAGAATTTTTGTTTATTTTTTTTGCTGTTTTGGTGTTTTTTCTGTAGGATGTTAAAGAATCAATGTCATTTTTAAAATTACATCTTAAAACCTTTTATTTCAGCTAATCTTTTTGCTTTAATGACCAAAAATCTGGATGGATTTTTGAAATTTTCAGTCTAAATTTCAATGTTATCAGTTAAATAAATAAATAAATAGGATATTTCATGGTTCATGGTAATTTTTTAATTATTGACATTGAAGAATATGATTTTAAAAGAAGATCAACCCTTAAAAAGGCAACTTCCTGTTTCTTAAAGTGAATATAAATTCATTCTGGACATGAAACTGAGATAAGCTTTTATATAACACTGTCTGAATTTGTTTGAAATAAACTCACACAATGCCATTAGCAATTTTTTTTTTAGATCATATTCTGGCAAGTGTGAATTTACAAATTCAAAAAAAAAAAAAACAAAATTAAATTGGGCTGGAGAGAGAGTTTGTCAAACATTAACACATTTATTTACACATTTCAAAAGAAAAATAGAAACCATCTGTTCAAAGTTCTACGTACAAATACAACATGTTTTACCTCATAAACACAACAATAAAACTCCAAATCGTTTACATCAATGAATTTTGTGTATTTCCAGTAACTGTTTACATTTCGAGTCAAAGACAAATAAAAGATATTGATGTCTGAATGTTGGAGCATCTATTGAGTGCTACAACTGACTTTATTAAAAACTTATTTCTCTTACTGATGCATGCAAAACACCTTCTTTTGTCTTTAAATAAACAAAATCAACATAATATGCAGAAAAATATTGATTCAATGAAAATCTGTCGGAGAGTTTTTTGAGTAAGATGATGTGTGCAGCTGCAGTGGCAGCGGGTGTTAGTTATGGGAGAACACTGTAACATTGTGGGGCTTTATTTAAGAGCGAGGGCTGCTGTTCACTGATAGAATTGGATGAAGTATTTGACAGAAAGTCCATTAAAAGAGATGGAGCTGTGAGGCAATTACAGAGTGCTGAGGGAAGCAGGATGGGAGCTTTTTATATTACAGTTCAGACACAGTATGGAAAATGAGAGAAACCCGTCTTCTGTCACAACAGCTGCTATTAATACAACAAGTGGTCACTTCCGTCGCTCGGCACTTAACAGCCACAATGAAGAAGCTCCAGCTCGAGTGAATGAAATGGCTTAAAACATCTGAGCGGTGGAGGTCGGGTGTCCTTCAGGCCAGCGTCTTTCGATCAGGCTGTTTTGGCATTTCTCCTGACGAGACCATAAAGAGCACATCTTTTATTACTCGTGACCTTTAGAAAGATTTTTGTTGACTTTCATGCAGTTTCACTTTATTGAGAAGTATCCAACAGAAGTATGTAGATGATCCCAAACTGGTGGATAAACTAAATAATTTACATTATTTGTTTAGGTTAGCTATGTTTCAGCTTGGTAATAGAATAAGATCATGTAACAGTGCAGCTGTCACAGAATATTGATTTCATCGTTTATGAATCGCATGTTAATACTTTTGTGATTTCGTGGTGTTTTCTGATTTATGTGAATTGCATCTACAGGGTAGCTTTATTCAATTCTAAATAAATATGGACTTATTATTCTGGTTCATCCTCCAGTTGTCCTTTTCAGACCAGACTGTGACAAGGTTTTCATATGCGAATGGAAGACCTTGCACATTGTGAACTGTCTGCTCAGAGCTCACATCAGGCAGCAATTCATCCCATAAGGTCTTTGTTTGGTTAAATGCTTGTTTTAAAACAGATTAATTGAAATGAAATAAATAACATTTTATATACTTTTTAAAAGCATGATGTTAAACTACAGAAAACATCACACTTCTTCTTAAACCAAACATGTTACATTTAACAACTGTCAGTGTTACCAGAGCACTCTGTGAATGTCTTGCATCATCCTCTCTGTCTCTGGTTTTTATTGATCAACAATTTAGTTTCTTTGTTCGATTAACTGGCTAACCGTATATATTTGAAAACATATACATTATAAAATAGGAAAAAACATGTAGAAAAAAACAGCAGAAGAGAAATTGCAGTCGCTGTTTAGTAACAACATGGTTTTCTTTAATAGGAGCTCGAGGCTAAACTCTAAAAATACAGTTTAATAAAAGAAAATACAGTGTACCTTATTATTTAAACAGGAATTGGTGTAATCATTGCACAGCAAATTCAGAGGAAAATAAGAGTAAAGTCAACTCTAGACAACTACATTCATTCTCCACTAAAAAAAAGTGGATTTAAAACCAGCTGTGAAAACAAAGTGTTTTTGTTTAGAACAACTGATAATTATCACATTTAGATCAGGAGAATAAGTTGATGAACTCATGGTCATCGGTCCACTCAGCACCTCCAGCTGGTTCCACTTCATATTGGACTGTTATTTACTTCAATAAAGAATCCATCAAAGGATCTGAGACAGTTTGATTATAGAGAAGTAAAATCGGATCATATAGTTTTCGTAAAAAATGAAAAATAAAAAAATTATTAAATGTTTTTGGTTTTTATTTGTGAATAAATCTGTTTTGACTAAACTTAAGCACTTTTATTTTTTATCAAATTATGTTTTAATTAATTTCTATTCAAAATATGGTCCTGTGTCAGTGTGAATGTGAGAAAATGATTTAATCCAGTTGTGAGAGAGTGAAAATCTGGTAACTACTTTGTATTAAACTAAAAAAAGAGTCAGCATCTAACACTACGTATATTGGTGTTAATGTACTGACTCTTTTGCTGGTTCACAGACACTTCATGAGTACTGCAGCTCCATCAGTATATATCTGGTTTTTCGTGACTTTTCTCTGTGTTTTAGGTCCAGACTGGGTTTGGATAAAGAACAGGGGATGATTCACCTGGAAATCAGCGTCTCTGACAAACGTGAGTCAAAAAATCACGATAGACACTTAAACTAAATTCCATAAGTCACATTTGCTGTAATCATTTGACTTTACATTTAGAGTTTGTTCAAATAAAACTCACCTGAATTAGTTGTCTGGAGGTTTGTCATGCTATTAAGTTATTTTCTTACTTTTTGATGACTTGGCTTTTTTCTTGGCTGTGGTGCAGAAGGGGAGGGAGTCTCATTGGCCCTTAGGTGTTAATATCCCATCCCTGGGGAGACTTCTTTATTTGGCTGACACTAACACCCTGGGACGCCTCTTTACGTTGGTGAAAAGAAAGATTGTCCTCCAATATCTTTCCTCTTTTAATACCACACACATAAGCACTTTCAAGCCTTGATTGTTGACCACAGAGGTTTTCTTCTTTCTGTATTTGTTGTGTTTTAGCACTAATTTCTTGCTTACTCACAGGGTCACAGTACATAACTTGCAAACTTCAGAACTGCTCCGATGGAAACAAGGGCAAGCCTTTTCCTGGATTTATAATCCCGAATTCCCTGGTGGTTCAGGATGAATACGTTTTCATCCAGGTGGGTTTTTACTGCAAGGTCTGGCGTCATTAAAAGACAATTAGGAGCTGTAAAATCGGTGCATTCAGCTGCATCTTAATGTACAGTCGTGTTTTTCATTAGCTAAAAGGGGCCATTATGTTAGGAAGCACAAGGATTGGGATGAAACTACTGCTTTTTATGACTACAACTACACCTCGCTACAATTCACAGAATCCTAATTAGAGGCAAACTCAAGGTTTTTATGGTTATTAGAATTTCCTAACAAGAGTTACTCACATTTGCTGTTTATAGGCATTTTTTTCATTTTGACCAAAATGTATTTGTAATCCTGATGTATTTTTAAAGGTTTCAGCAGGAGGTCAGACTGTTCATTATGTGTCATATAAGAGAAATGCTTTCCACCCAATGAAACTGCCCAAATACACCATTCCAAAGGTAAGACAACTGCTACAGAATACCTGTCTGTGATTGACATGACCACGATTGCTCCCAGTGTTTGCTTACAAACTGATTTGATATTCCTTTGAAAACTGATTCAAATTTGCATGATTAAAACTTTGTTTGTTTTAGATCCGTCTGTATTTTATTATTTGGGGCGAAAAGGATGTTTTTTTGCACCAAAACTGCATTTATTTTATTTCACTTCATTCTAAGCACAGAAGGGGGTTGTTCAGCGGATTGAGAGTTAGTGTCATAACAAGAGGGGGGCTTTAATCCCTCAATGTTATCTCAATAAATCTGTCTAAGTCTCCATCTATCCATCTAGCTCTGTGGTGCCGAAATATCTTTGGGAGGGACATGTATTGTATTCTGTTTTACCCCAAACTGAAGATTTAATCAGATTTAGCACAGAGAGTAGAAAAAGCCTTAGATTTAATTACCAATAACAATAATCCTTTTTCTTTTTCAGTTTTCCCAACGCAAATAATGAAATCATGTTGTTGGTTTTTTTACATTTAGGATTTGCAGATAATCAGCACAGATGACAACCAGGTGGTGGCAGCAATTCAGGACTGGCACCAGAACGATTCCTACAACCTGTACATGTCCGAGCACAGAGGCCTGTTTTTCACACTGATGCTGGAGGATGTTGTGAGCAGCGGAGGGCCGGAGGACAATATTATGATAGAACTCTATGAGGTAGGAGGGAACAGTGTCAGGATCGGTTCCCTCATCTGATTTCTAATGATTCTTAAGTGAAAAAAGTGATGACAGTTTAAACAATTTGCTGCTTAAACTGGAAAAAATATAGATTTATTTATTTAGTTATTTTACTATCCTCAGAGAATCAAGCTGGAAAATTTGCATTATTTTTGTCACCAAATTATCTTAATTAAAACTGAAAAGATAAGATTTTGACATGTAAACACAACCACATCACAATGTTAGCAGAAACTTTATTCTGGTATGATTTCTTAACAATTTATCATTTTATAATCAGACACTTCAGTCAATTCAGTTTTTTAATTACTAATGTAAAAAATAGTTTAAAAAAAATGATTGTATGAATGCATTTTTTAAGGAATGGCTCACATTTTTAGATAATTGAAAACATATTTGACATATTTATCAAATAAAAAACTTCTCAAGGGTCTCTAAACTTCATCCAGTAATTTCCTTCTTCATCTCTTTTGTTTTCCAGTATAAATATACACTGAAGGTAATTGTAGGCAAACTGAAATCCTAACAAAATTGAAATTCCACATTTAGAAGCAGTTCTGCACGATAAAGAACTTAATCCTAATAGTGAGTTATTTTCTGCTCATTTTTTTTTTTTTTTTCTTTAGGGTATCTTCTGCTCAGATGTCTCCAATGTCCTCTCTTTAATGGAACAGATGCTGATGTATCACATTCATTTTGTTGCATCTTTGTATGTTTTCTCATTGAGAATAATTTCATTATCTTTTCCATGTGACATCACTTTTGGACAGGAAAACATTAGCTTTTATTTACACACAGCCTACAGTGCAGACTTAATAGCAGCTTTAATGTGTGCCCCGGACATATATCTGTGTTGACAGATCTACTATGAGGTTGCAGAGACTGCACACGTACGCATCAGTGTGCATTATCCTCATCTTCAGCCAGCAGTGGACATATTATGTTGTTGCAATCTCACACCTAAGATAGCCACCAGCAGGGGCACCGATGACCTCTGCACACATCCGTGCTTATGAAATGTTCTCGCTCCCTTTGACAAAGATTTGTCAGAATTGAGGAGAAATGTGAACTCAAGTGTTTGCTTGTATGTAAGTCTGAATCTCTGCACACAAATACAAAGAAGAAGAAATATCTCAGGGCTGTGCCATATGCTGTTTTGATTCCACACAGTCTTACAGATGGTCCAAAATAGTGCTCCATGTCAGAAAAGCTATCACTCTCAGACAGCTCTGCCTCCTCAGCTTTTCACTTAAGTTTGAATAATTCACAGTTATTTTTTTCCTTCCTTTCCTTTTTGTTATTTTGCTCCATTCCGCTCCCCACCTCTCTTATGTGCAGGTTGCTGGGATTAAAGGAGTGTTCCTGTCAAATAAAGTTGTTGAGAACCAAGTGAAAACTTATATCACGTACAACAAGGGCAGAGACTGGCGTCTTCTTCAGGCTCCAACAACCGATCTCCAGGGAAACAGGGTCTATTGTGAACAAGTAAGTGGGCCACTGACAAGAGAGATATATAGTTATTTGGATTTCCATTATCTGCTCTCAAAAGTGCTACATTGAGTCACAGCATACTGTATCATCCATGGTTAAAGACAGGGATAAATCTGTTTTACAGCATCACAGAGCTTCAACTTCAACAAGCCTTCTGTCCTACCAGCACACCTGCTCATTAATATTAAACATGTTAAATCATGACTTATGTTCAACAAAACACATTGTAAATCTAAAAAAAAAAAAAGTATGTTTAGCTATGAGATTTAACTGGAATTTAATAAAAGGATATGTTAATGTTAATAATAAAAAATGTTCATAATAAAAAGAATATGTTAATGTTTAATGAAAAATTGACGTTTATGATAAAGGTTAATCTGTATTTCATTGCTGGGGAACTTTATGTAAACACATCAAGGGAATGATAAAGTGATAAATCTATATAGGGATGAGATGAAATAAAAGTGAAATATCTCTGTATGAGGCCTTTATTCAAATCCTGTAGTTATAGCAGAATACATGTTTTATCCTTGGAATTAATGGAGTTCATAGAAAAAATATGAACATGCAGACTATGTTTTAATGCACCACACAAACACACACATACACAAGCATGCACGCACGCACATACAATCACATATTTTATTTTATTTATTCCAATTTTGCTGCTCTGTGTGCTTTCAGTTGATGTTTTTACACATGTTTTTAATATTCAACTTTTATCCCATTTTTCATTTGCAATACTCTAAAATAGTATGCCTAATATTTTCTCCCAAATTTAAAAGGTCACAAAACAAAACAAACAATGACAAAAAGGAAGAAAATAAGAAATAATAATAAGACAAAGCAGACATTAATCATCCACTTTTGTCCTTTGCCATCAGGGAGCAGGTACACTTTTCTTAACCAGGCCAAGTCTAAAGGATACTTCAGATCAGTTCTCCCATCAGCTGTTGTTTTTAAAACTTTTTTAACAAGCTATAGGTCATCTTGCTATTATTGTATATCTCTCATAGGAGTGTAACTGACAAGTACTTTTATGTTTTATGTAACACAACTTATAGAGTCACTTATAACTTATCATTTCTTATAGAATTTAAACCTTTAAATATTCTTGTTCCTATGTTTCCATGATAACAGTTTTGTAATCCATCCATGATCTAAACACGAGTTCACTCCGTATCTACCTTTTCATTTTTCACATTTTGACTCTGTCAAATTAATCTCCTTATTGTCTGGCAGCCGTACTGCTCGTTGCATCTGCACCTTCATGTTTCGGAGAGCCCTTACGCCTCGGGAAACATTGTCAGCAAAGAAACTGCTCCAGGAATTATAATAGCGTCAGGTGAGATTTGATTTGCTCAGGTTTCTTCACATCCATGCAGTTGTTTGCTTTTCGCCCTAATGCTGGTCTTTGATCATGCTCTGAGCACTCGCAGTCTGTCAGATCTGTTGTTCAGCTCTGCTCCCAGCATCGTCCTTCACAGCTGACAACATTTTTTTTTAAAGTGAGATGAAATCTATCCTTCCTGCACATCTGGTCTACGTTACCTCAGTGGAAAGAATAATGACAACACTTTTGTCTGTGATACTTGTTAAAGTGACACACTTGAAATAATTGAGGTTATGTTGCCCTTTTCTGTCTGTTTGTGTTCAGGTGTGGTTGGACCTGAGCTCACCAGCTCTAACGTCAGTATCTTTATCACATCGGATGCTGGAAACACATGGCGAGAGGTACAGACAAGTGTTAAAACTGTGAGGATCTGATAGTTCCATCTCTATAATTTCTGCATCTTTGCACATTTAAAGGTTTCCTTTTGCTGAGTAGGTTCATGTTTTTTTATATATTCCACAGAATAAATAGCTGCTCTGCTGAAATTAATTTGAACTTTTAACTCAGAAGAATCTGGGGAGTGTTTTTTTGTTTGTTTGTTTATGAAAATAAATAAAACGTAAGTCAGGTTTTGAAGATCCTGCAGTCACCTTCGCAAAGAAGCAGAGAAGTTGAGCACTGACAGCCAGCTCTGGTTATTCTTGATCTTTAAAACAAATAAAACAAAAAGTGTAAACAGACTTTTGCCAGCAGCATAAATTTCCTAAAATAAACAAAAAAGCAACACTTGGTTGACATTTTTTTCATATAGTGTGAAAATAACAGCTTGTTTACTGTGCAGGTGAGAGTATGCATGCTTCCTATGTTTGGAACTGGTGTGTTCTTTAGTCTTGTAAAATTTTCTCTGGCACACAAAAATAATGTTGGTTGTCTGTTCAGATTTTTCAGGAAGAGTACAGTGTGTTTTTCCTGAATCAAGGAGGATCTCTGGTGGCCATACGACACACACCTCTGCCAATTAGACACATTTGGTAAGACTCTCTAAGGACGTCCCACATCTTTTCCGAGACTGTACTCAATCTTCAAAACAAGGAGGGAGATGAATTGCTGCAAAGGCTTTTTCTTACTGAATCTGGCTCCATTTGTGGTGGGTCTCTCTCCCCCAGGCTGAGTTTTGATGAGGGCAGAAACTGGGACGAATATAGCTTCACCTCCTCTCCGCTCTATGTTGACGGGGTGCTAGGGGAGCCTGGAGAGGACATCCTCATAATGACGTAAGATATGAAGGAATCATGAGAAGATGATGTGTTTCCAGTGTGTTAATTATTGGTCTGGCTAATTATATAGTTTATTATCCCAGTGAGGATCAAGATTTGAAAACATGCCCCATTTTCCAACATTTTTTGACCTTGTTTTTTTGGACTTGGTTGCACAGGATATTTGGACATTTCAGTCACCGGTCTGAGTGGCAACTTGTAAAGATTGACTTCCGGCCCATTTTCGAATGGCGGTGCACATCTGAAGACTATGTCACATGGCAGTTACACAATGAGGTATAAAAAGTCTTCCTGATACTTTGATACCTAAACGTTTGGCATGGTGTAGGAGGTTTGCATGTTTCTTTAGGTGAGGGATTCTGAATATTAAAACACCCAAGCATCATAAATTCTGGCAGAAATGACTGAATATGCACAGAATGATGAATTACACTGGAGTTTTTATGTCTGTTTTTATTTTTTTGTGGGAAAAGTTCCTCCAAGAGGACAACAGTTAGGGTGGAGGGAACTTAAATAGTTCACGAAAGATGATTTGCCAGTTTTTCACACTTGAAAGAAATATTTCTTACATTTTGTACATAACATGACAGAAGTAGTTGCTGCAGGCAATACGTTTTTCTAGTTCTCTTGAGGTGTAGTTTTTTTAAAAAAGTGTTAAAATTGCCAACATGGAACCCCAGAAAACTTTAGTAAAAAACTCAAAACTTTAAATAAAAAGTCTGACATGGAGGCAAACTTACAAACAGGAAGACCAAGGAGACCACAAGCAACCAGGTACAATGTTTACTGCAGCAAAAACATCTAAAACAAATTTAATGAGTAAAAATCTGTGTGACCGAATGCTTTTGGGCTTTTTGCAGAATGTTTTTTGCAGGATTAATCTCCAGATTTCCATGAATTTGCTCTGCTCCAGTGATATTATGTTGGTCAATTATAAAGTGATCTGGGTTCATATGAGTTTACAAATTCAGAATCCATTTAGTTTAATAATTTTTTAGTGATTATCTCATAGAGACTGTACAGAGAAGATAAATAATTTTAATTTAAACCAAATTAAATATAATCTAGTTTAATCCAATTATAGTCTAATCAGCTCCTTTCTCTAGTAGTTTGTCCTCAGAACTTCCCAATCTGAGTTTGTCCTACTTTTATAACAAGGACCTTTTTTCTATTTTGAATGCAAGACATTCGACAAAAACGAGTTCTTTGCAAACTGTTTTTGAGAGGAAACTATTGTTCCATGATGATTGGGGTCTGGAGAAATATAAGAAGGCAAAAGAAAGTGTTTTAAGGTTCCTAACTGTTAAAAATAGGGCAGAAATTTAATAAGAAGCCTTGATGAGGGTGCACATTTTCTAAAACCTTTAAAAGTTTCAACAGTTTCCTTTATATTTTGTTTTTGCACCATGAACTGAACCAATTCTTATTTGAGGAAAGGAAATTATTCTATTACTTTCCAGATTCTTTGCAACCACATCTTTTAAAGGAATACATGTAGTCTTAATAATCAGGATTTAAAGAAATGAATAGTATATTAACAATAGGGTTAGCTGTAAAAAACATGGTTACTGCTTTAACTTTGGATTTTTGAACTGCTGCTGGAGATTGACTCCAACCCCTCGAGACCCTGTACAGGAACAAGCGGTTATTGAAAATGGATGAATAGATTTTTGAATTGCTAATCCGCATAATGAAGTAAAATTGTATATTTTATCTCATTTTGCTAAAACATCAGAGAGGAGATGAAAACAAGAGGATGTAATTTCTTGCATTATTCGGACCCAGAGTGGTTTTTTGCTTGATGCCAGAATTATAATCAGTAAATTCAGACCTTTCGCCATCACTTACGCAGCGCAGTGGATGTTTGCTCTACTCCAAAAATATGCAAAAGTCAAGATTCAGCCATTGATTGAGCTCAAAGACTTGCTTTGAATTGGTTGCACAATAAAAGCTCGATGGCAAAAGAAAGAGCAAAGAAAAAGAAATGATATGTTTATGATGCATTATTTATCACAGGAGGAAGTGTGCATAATGGGAATGAAGAGAATCTTCCAAAAACTGCGAGAAAACACTCGATGTGTCAAGGCCCGAGATCAGTATATTTCTCAGATGTCAGACTCCTGCCCGTGCACAGAGGCAGATTTTGAGTGGTGAGTTTCCTTCTCAGCAGCTACACTCTCTTCACTTCATTAAATCAAACGCTCAACACTTTATCAGTCTCCAGAGGCAGACTGTGTGAAGCAAACCCAAGGCATAACAAGTGGAGAATTTTAAGCATTATGTTTAAATTCACAGCTTTCTGTTGCATTTTTATAGACTTTAAATTAAACACTCTAAAAATAGAAACAACATCCTGTTCTTTTTTTCTAAGAACGAGCGCATTAACGTCACTCATTTCCATCTTTTCTTTTATCTCTCGTGTTTCTCTGGTGCTGATTGAGCAGCAGCAGTATACAGTAAGCCTAACGGCACCTTGTTGCTGAAAATTTCCCGACTCGTGTGGATTTGTTTCCCTGATCTCGATGAAAGAAACACGATGGATCTGAAAGACTTTAAAAGGGCATGACTGTAATTTTTGTGAACACAAACAATGATTTCTCCGCTTCAGATGTTTGATACATAAATCATCAAACATCAAATGGCTGATGTTATGTGGGAACTTTTCTCTAACTAAGAAATTTTCTATTTCTAAACTTATTGATTCTATCTCACCTAAATATTTCTGTTTGAAGTTTTAAGAGAAATTATACCCTTAATCTCAGCGATGCTTGTGTTTGTCCTTTTCCTCAACCAAAACAGTGACTATGGGTTTGAGAGGCAGACTGATGGGAGCTGCATTCCGGCTTTTTGGTTCTCTCCATCAGCAACATCTAGAGACTGCATAACCAGGGACAGCTTTCTCAACACAACTGGGTATACTTGATTTATTTATCCTGTCATGGAGCAGAAAGCCAAAGTGATTTAAGCTCAACTTTGTTCTGAAATTTATGATAACATTAAAGCTAAAAAAAGCTATAAATAAGTAGTACAAATATTGTTTTCTTACCATGTACTATTGTGTAATGGCATCTCACTTGGCTGTGTCTGTTGGCTACAAGTTGGAAACACAAAATTGTGAGAATTTTGTTTATTTACTCAGAAACATACTGATTTAGTTAACTTGTGTCATTTGTGCAAATTTAGTAAAAATTTTCCTGTTGTAAAGTCACAAAGAAAAGAGAAATTAAAAAGTGAAAAAAATATATTTTCTATAGCTTTTACTTTCTAAGATGGGGAGCACATTGTGACTTGCCTGTCTGCTTGAAGATACAAAACTGCAAGTAAATACCTCCAATTTTTAGTTGGAGTCACACTGCTATAGCTTAATTGAGACACTTTTGCTTCTGTTGATACAAAATTTTGTCGAATTTAGTCACAGAGTGTTTGAATTATACCACAATTTGTTCCCAGTTTTTATCAAAATTTTGTTGCACTCTGAATGTCACAACAAAGGTCGTCTTAGAACGTCTCACATTGTTCACAATTTGTCAGAAACTAATCTGGGAAGAGTTCCAGATGTCCAAAAAATCTGTCTTTCAAATGTTTTGAGCATGTTCAAAATTCTACTGCCAAACGAGTCCAATGAACTAAAGAAAACTTATTTTGAGACATTTTATGAATAAATGTAATTCGCTATTTATCACCATCAGTCACAGCCCAGTGAGATACTATCCTTATTTTGAACACTGATTCCTACTGGAATAAAATAATGATAAAAAAGAAAATTTGGTCAAATATATCTACTTGGATCCAGTTATTTTGATAAGTACATCCAAGTAATTCGGAAATTTTTGTGAAGTTTTTCTGAGTGTATTGAGACGAGTGCCGGCCAAAAATTGTGCATAGCTGAACCCGAAAATGCAGGCAGACTCCCGGGAGCATGAGAAAAATCTTTAATAAAGAAACAACTAAAATGCTGATGGTGCAGTAAAACAAAACTCACATGTACCGTAGAGATAAATGAAATCAGCAAAGAGAAACAGAAATGAAACAACAGGACGATCTGAAAAAGAACAGAATGGTCTAAAGGATCAAATATCCGGGATCCATGATAAGATGTATTTCTACGCTATGCACTGAAATTAGTTCTGATTCTTTTAGATGTTTTACTGTAACAGGCTCTCCAGAGGAAGAAATAAGCAAATCCTTTTTGGTATTTCTGGAGGAACAACATTTTGAAAGATTTTCTAACACAATTTTTGACACATTTGTAGTAAATCACAGTTACAGTAACCTGTTGATATTACCTGTCTTTGTTGTCACTCGTCCAAAATTGCATCCATACCAAATGTTTTGGCTTCAGATTTTAGATTTATATCTACTAAATGTGCATTAGGAAATAAAAAGAAAGTGTGAAATCATCAAATGCATGAGACTCATAACGTTTGCAAGGATACAAATTTGGAGAAATCTAAAAAAGGTTTTAAAAAATCACTGCAATTTGTTTATTTTCTTCCTATTTTATGTACATTTTCCACACTATCTCATCTTTTAAATGTGTACAGTGGGGCAAAGAAGTATTTAGTCAGCCACCAATTGTGTAAGTTCTCCCACTTAAAAAGATCAGAGAGGCCTGTAATTTTCATCATAGGTATACCTCAACTATGAGAGACAAAATGAGGAAAAAAAATCCAGAAAATCACATTGTCTGATTTTTAAAGAATTTATTTGCAAATTATGGTGGAAAATAAGTATTTGGTCAATAACAAAAGTTAATCTCAATACTTTGTTATATAGCCTTTGTTGGCAATGACAGAGGTCAAACGTTTTCTGTAAGTCTTCACAAGGTTTTCACACACTGTTGCTGGTATTTTGGCCCATTCCTCCATGCAGATCTCCTCTAGAGCAGTGATGTTTTGGGGCTGACGCTGGGCAACACGGACTTTCAACTCCCTCCAGAGATTTTCTATGGGGTTGAGATCTGGAGACTGGCTAGGCCACTCCAGGACCTTGAAATGCTTCTTACGAAGCCACTCCTTCGTTGCCCGGGCGGTGTGTTTGGGATCATTGTCATGCTGAAAGACCCAGCCACGTCTCATTTTCAATGCCCTTGCTGATGGAAGGAGGTTTTCACTCAAAATCTTACCATACATGGCCCCATTCATTCTTCCCTTTACACGGATCAGTCGTCCTGGTCCCCTTGCAGAAAAACAGCCCCAAAGCATGATGTTTCCACCCCCATGCTTTACAGTAGGTATGGTGTTCTTTGGATCCAACTCAGCATTCAAACACGACAAGTTGAGTTTCTACCAAAAAGTTCTATTTTGGTTTCATCTGACCATATGATGTTCTCCCAATCCTCTTCTGGATCATCCAAATGCTCTCTAGCAAACCGCAGACGGGCCTGGACGTGTCCTGGCTTCAGCAGGGGGACACGTCTGGCACTGCAGGATTTGAGTCCCTGGCGGCGTAGTGTGTTACTGATGGTAGCCTTTGTTACTTTGGTCCCAGCTCTCTGCAGGTCATTCACTAGGTCCCTCCGTGTGGTTCTGGGATTTTTGCTCACCGTTCTTGTGATCATTTTGACCCCACGGGGTGAGATCTTGCGTGGAGCCCCAGATCGAGGGAGATTATCAGTGGTCTTGTATGTCTTCCATTTTCTAATAATTGCTCCCACAGTTGATTTCTTCACACCAAGCTGCTTACCTATTGCAGATTCAGTCTTCCCAGCCTGGTGAAGGTCTACAATTTTGTTTCTGGTGTCCTTTGACAGCTCTTTGGTCTTGGCCATAGTGGAGTTTGGAGCGTGACTGTTTGAGGTTGTGGACAGGTGTCTTTTATACTGATAATGAGTTCACACAGGTGCCATTAATACAGGTAACGAGTGGAGGACCGAGGAGCCTCTTAAAGAAGTTACAGGTCTGTGAAAGACAGAAATCTTACTTGTTTGTAGGTGACCAAATACTTATTTTCCACCATAATTTGCAAATAAATTCTTTAAAAATCAGACAATGTGATTTTCTGGATTTTTTTTCCTCATTTTGTCTCTCATAGTTGAGGTATACCTATGATGAAAATTACAGGCCTCTCTGATCTTTTTAAGTGGGAGAACTTACACAATTGGTGGCTGACTAAATACTTCTTTGCCCCACTGTAACTGCCTTAACATGCAGCACTTACCTGAATCTTTTGTTAATTCAACTCCAGATATCGTAAAGCTTTGTCTAACAACTGCACTGAGGGAAGTCTGCTGAAGTACAGCCCCAGGCAACAAAAGTGTCCCAGTCAGGCTCCCAGGGGTCTTCAGCTCTTCACCAGTGAGGGAACACTTGTAGCAACACTCGGGAAGAACGTCACCTTCTTGGTTTTCCTGGAAGAGGTGAATGTTTCATGAAAAAAAGATCCACACTGATGTGGGTGTTTTGGTAATTAAAATAGAAGAAGTGTAAGATTTACAATAAAACTTTTGAGTAATAATTGATTATTTTCCTGTTTTTTTTCTGCATTTTATGTGCTAAATTGTAAACTTGAGGCCGTTGCAAGTGTTGTAAGAGGTTTAAAGTGTCGCATCATTGGTGTAATATTTCTGCTGGTCCATCTCTGTATGTGAGATGTCAGATTTTACCATAATGTGGTTAACAGGGTCTTTGCATTCTTAAAGAGGCCCTTCCATTAAAAACGGTTTTTCTGAGGTTTCTGTTGAATATTTTAGCTCCACAGGTGTTCTTACCTTCATAGTGGGTGTGAAAACAGGTCAACAACTTCTCTATCAGTTTTAATCTCTCAAACTACGCAGGTGGCGATAACACCCGAGTTCTCCCGAGTTCGAAAGGCCGGTACTTGTTTCGTCACAACTCCTTTGTTCGTTAGTATTCATCAGTTGAAACCACGCCTAGCATGCTGCTGGCTAAAAGCTGTAGCATAAGACATATCAAACTGGAAAAGTCTACGTCTGCTGTTGCCATGCGCAGCGGGGAAGGAAACAGTATACCTTGCTCTCATAGGTTAGTTTGTTAGCCAGTCTGAGTCCAGCAAATTTGAATAATGAATATTAATGAGTTGCTGCCCGAAACCAGTCAAATTTTAATGCAGACAGATTGAAAGGTCTGTTAATCAGTGTTTCCTGACGTTTTTTAGATATAAAATGTTTCATATTACTGGTTAATACTTCAGAAATAACCACAAAGTCCTGAAATTTGTGTGTAATGGCCTCTTTAATACTCCTGAACCATTAGAGAAAAAATACAGTTTACTTGGAAGTTACTTATGCAAACTGTCTAAACATGGCTCCTGTCTTCATTTTCATATTAGAAAAAAAACAAACAAACACTGAAACAGCTCTGTGATTTCTTAAAATAATTTTTATACTCAGTACTTTTGGTCATATATTTATAGCAGTTTCCCAAATTTTAGGGGAATATTTCAATAATTCATATAGTGTGAGTTTTTTAAAGGTTTGCAGTAAGCAATTCCCTGCTGATTGTGTGCCACTTTTTGCCAAGAAAAGGGGAAAAAAAAGTCTTAAAATTTGTGCTTGCTTTAAGGGTGAGCGATGCAGCAAAAAAGAGCAGCTGCAGGAAGCAGAAAGTTATCAGGCAGATTCCTTCACCCATATTGATTATTTTTAAAAAGCCATATGAAGAAAACATCAGAGTATAATGATAATCAAGGCAAAATATTTGCATATATGATAGGAAGACAACCTATTATATCTGATTACAATTACATTAATGGTGTTGATGATAACGATACACGTGTATCTTTCCCCCTAGAATGTTGTAAGAGGTTAGTGTTAGGAAACTTTTTTTTTCTATAAAAACTACATATTTAGAAGTTTTTATGCTCTAAATCATGTCTAGTTGGAAGTTTTGGAAGAAAATAGAGGCAATATCTCTGATGGCTGCACAAACGTCAGTAGAAGTCAGGATTTTAAAAGCTTATATTTAAACCTTGTTCTTTAGAGAAGCATGTCACTGGACTCCACCTTTGCATTTTGCTCCAAACACCAGCTGCCACTGCATGCCTGTAGAGTAATACATTCTAGGCTGCATGTTTTTATTTAATGTACTCTACATCAAGATGCTGTCACAAACTAACACAATGACCGTAGCAGCAGCATATCACATAAATATGCACTGACATGATTTATAAGACGACCTTGTTCTTGTTTGCTTTTATGGAAAGTGCACTCTGTTATGGAGCGAGGACATAAAGAGCCAACTGACATTTCTGTATGAAAGACGGTGTGTATACATATACATATTCACATATCTATACATTTTTTTTATTTGAAGGGTCTCGGCTCCATGACAAGTATAACAGTGGACTTCGGTGATGGAACAGCGATATCTTATGGTAACATCAGCTCCATTGACGACGGGGTCAAACATATGTACAGTAAAGTTGGAATTTATCAAGTTTCAGCCACGGCGAGCAACAATCTGGGCTTCGAGAGGGTTGTTCTCTACCTTCATGTCTCCTGTGAGTCTAAAGAAAGTCAACTATCTCCTGCAAGTTGTTGGTAATACATGCAAATTAGCAAGGATGGATTCAAGATCAGAGAGTTCACAATATCTGACTGTGCATATCCCTCCCTCATTAAATTGTCAGTTTGGTTAAAATAATAACATGAATACATTATGTCCTAATCTCCACCCTTTTGTCATAGACAATAGGATCTAACTGGTAGATAAAACCAATTACTTGTTGGCCTTTACAAATAATAATAATAATAATAATGATATTAAAATCCCAGAGGGGTTTTTTACACCTTTAAACTCTTTGGAGTCAAGTATTAAAATTTGTAATCCATCACTGTGTCACTTCTTCTGTGTTTTGATGGAATGCAGCTGTTTTCTTATTAACACAGAAAAACCCCAAAGGCCAGTTTTTATTCTGCTCATGATGATAAATTCCAAAGTTGACATTTTTAAAACTGCAATAAAAACAACAACATAAAAATCTACAACATGCATTTTTCTACATTGTAAACAGGTTCCACATCATCTATCAATGTGCTCGGTGCTGTTCAGACTGTTCAGACAAATATTATCAATTATTGAACAACTATGGAAATATTGGGCACTGAGGATGCTTTAATTTTAATGTTTTTTTTTCTTCTTCTCTTTTTATATAAAGGTGTGATTTCACACTTCATGCATTTTCCCTCTACAGGTCAGCTGGAGAAGGTTCTGATCTCGGCTCCGTTGGTGGTTGTCAAGAACAAAGCAGTAAATTTCACAACAACGTTACACCCCAGTAATGTGGGAACAGTCACTTATTTCTGGTGGTTTGATAACAAAACAGAGGTAAGCATTTATTTCTTGTCATAGGCGACACCTTTTTTTTTTGTTAGATAGAGATAGATATTCATATTCCTTCCATGTTGTATCTTTTTGCCTTAAAGCCGGTTGTGACACTTGATGGAAGATTTTCCTCGTCTTTCTCCACGGTGGGAAGTCACACTGTTACCGTTCAGGCTTCAGCTGGTAATACAGTCCATCAGGACCAAATCACCCTAGCAGTTTACGGTATATATATCTTTTCAGATTTGTCTGTGCATTGTGCTTTTAATAGATTTCAATGAATGTAGAGTGAGTTTTGCAATTTGAAACAGAAGATCAGGAAATATCTTGAAATCATTTTGGGCTTTGAAAGAGAAAAGATGGGTTTTCCTACCTGGTATTTGTCTTTAAGTTTTCTTAGATTTCTTATTTAATTGTAAAAAAAAAAAGTTAAGAATGAATAGATAGATGATTAAGGCATCTAACAAATACATTTGATGCCGTTTAGCTCATAAATGTGAGCTGAACAAAAATATTTAACTATTCAGAGATCAATATATCAAGTTTTTCAAATTTAACAATTAAATATAAACGGTATCAATACATACCATGAATGTGGCTTTTAAATGGTAATCACTGGCTAAAGTTTTTAGAGGGGGCAGTTGGACGTTTGGTGCTTGTGTTTTACAGTCACCATCTAGTGGCAGTAAAGAAGCTGCAATCAAGAATGTAAGATATTGTGAATATATTCAGCGCAGAGGCATCAGGCACTACTCTGTTGTAATAAAGATTATAGACTTGGATCAGTCCTGTCAAAGTAGATTGTCATGTAAAGTGTCTTATACCTGCATCAAAATAAATAAAAAAACACTAATGTATAAAAAATAAATGTTATTTTAGGGTTAAGAATGTTGCCTAATGAAGCTTCTGTTAACTTCACATAAATCAGCTTTTATTTTCACGCTGACATTCTATATTTGTGCCTTTTTACTTTTATTCCCTGTGTAGTTATTGAGCAGTTTATCACAAATCTTTTCTATCTTAAAATAAATTTGACTTTATTAATGTTCAAGGTTACAAAATAAGCTGAAACTTACGATTTGATTCCTCTTTTTTTTATTTGAATTTCTTCAAGTGTTTACAAAACATAAGCAAAACATTATTTAGATAACATGTTTTGGTTTTTGTATTTCAGCCACAGTGATATAACATACCGTATAATATACAGTATATATATAATATACTGTTATATACCATAGTTTATATTAAAACAGTTAATATGGGGATGAAAACAAAATATATTATTTGTTCTTGGTTTAATTGATTTTTAATTGTTTTCAAAAAGTAATTTATGGTATTTTTCCCCCTTTTCTATTACATTTCAGATTATTTCCGGTCGCACGCTTTAGCTTTTTCATCAAATCTGGACGAGCTGAACCCCGGAGTGTCTGAGTGGAGAGAAGACATCAGCAGAGTTGTTAAGAGCTGCATAGTTCAGGTTAGCATTGTAACTTATGCTATTAAAGTGTTCATAAATGCTGAAATAAATCAAGTGCAGTAGGGTCTCATTTAGATTTTGGCAGCTTTAGTCATGGATGCTTCCTTCTCAATCATGCTGGTTTTTATGCATTTGCTTTTTTGAAATGTTTCCAAACAGTTTTTGAAGTGTGATTAATACTCCTGAACAACTTAGATAATTATTTGCAGGAAACATCAGGTAAACTTACTGAAACACTGGAGATGAGTGAAAGTCTTTTCTCCAGTGGAGAAAGCGGGATCCTCTTCATGTATCTAGCAGCAGCCGTCAGTGTGAAACATTCACTTTGACCTACTGTCTTGTCACATTCTGATTTTACACCAGGAAGCTGACTGTAGACCTTTGATTAAGGTGTAAATGTACTAAAAGCTCTGGCCTTTTCCAAAAAACTGTCAAACTGAACTCGCGTGTTCTACTTGATCCAGTATTTAAGTTTTAACAGTGACAGTATTTAAACGGATCTGAAGCAGAACTACAGCCAACTCGAACTCTAATGATCTGATCTCAGGTCTGAACCACAAACTCAACCTGCGTCAGAGAACAATCTTTTTAATAAGGTTTTGTTGTTATCATTAAAGGTCACAGGCATCAGTGAGGATCAGATCCTAGTCACAGTGCTTCCAGGTTTACCAACTACAGCCGAGGTTTTTATTGTACCTCAGAGAAGGTCAAGAGACGGCATCATGGACGAGAAGTGGGCGCACCTGGATCAGGTACTGTCTCATTAGATCATTTAAAATCTCAGTTTAGTTCAGACACTGTCAACTTTTAGTTTTTTCTGATCATTTACTCAAAGTAAAGTAAATTAGGAGGCTTCACTCGGCTATGAAATGTTCTTTTCATTGATAATATAAAGGGATGTACATCATTTAAGTCTAGATTTGATATGCTTTTCTGAAATATATGCTTTTTTAAAATATATTTCATCTTTTTCTCATTCATTATTTTACATTTTAGTCATATTATATCCTTAAATTCATGTAAATTGGTGCACAGCAATCAGGTCTTTGGATTTTCAGCTTGATTGATAACAATTATCATAAATCAAACTGTCGCTGAACTTTACAGATTTTATTTGAATAAATTTTAGCCCCTTAAAGCCCAATACAGTGAATATTAGTAACGTTTTTCTATTAAACTGTTTATATTCTGATTGAGTCATATCACAATATCTTTTTTAATGTATTTTGTATTTTATTATGTAATGATATAATAATAAAACTGGCTTTTATAGGAAAGTACTAATCCTGTTAAAGAGTTGGAACTTTTAAAAATTAGAAATAAGCCTATTAGATTAAATTTTTTTGTATAAAACATGAATGCAGTTTGGCAGTTTTGACAAAGCAATAATGTGATGACATTTAAATGAGTTTTATATCAGAGATACGTCGCAATAACGTCTGCCATTTTTTCCCATCAGATACACAATTGTTGCAGAGGAACATGGTTTCATAGCATGCCTTGATTCATAGACTCTGCTATTTGTTGTCACCTAACAGTAAGGTTAACTTTGACAAAAATAAATGGCGGCGTGATGCTCATTGTGATGGATCATCCGGGGCAGCCGAGTTTAAAGTCTCTGCGATTGTTTTTATATTAGAATGAAAAAAAAAATAGATGCCACCTGCAGTATAGTGGGATAAAAAACAGCAAAACGTAACATTATGCCTTAGAGAAAAGGTCAGCAGTAATGAGGATTGAACATTTTTAGGTGTAATTGGGCTAAAACATGCAGAAACTCTAGTGCGGTCCATTAAATAATCACACAAAGAAGAAGAGGATTGTTCTCAGCATGCAGGAGCATCTGTATCATCTCTGAGTTTTCTAGCTCAGTACTCTTTCTTTTTGCAGTATACAGAGACATTTACTCACTTTTCTTCCCTCTGTTTATAATTTTATAATGATTCAATTGTGCAGCAAAACTTAAATAATTGATTTGGATTTGTTTTGTTCATGAAACAATCAAAACAATATATTTTCTCCTCCTGGCTGCACTCATTGCTTTGCATAAAGGCCAAAGAGATTTAGCTTTTTTCTGTGTGTGTGTTGAAATGCCAAATAATTGATTGTTTTTCTCTTCCCTGTTCTTCAAACCCATTTAAACAGTAATAATTTATGTCGCCACTAGAGGGCAATGTCGTCCTATACAGAAGGTTCAGCTCGGCTCTGACACCCATTAAACATCCAAGAACATCATTAGGTTCTCTAATGTCTTTCAAAAGTTTACATTTGCATGAGTATTTACAAAAAAAAATCAATAAGAACATAACATTTAAAGCCCCTGTGCACCGTGTTTGTTGCTATTTTTATGCCAAAATACAATTATTAGAAATTGATTTCTTATTGAGTTATATAAAGTTTTGAAACAGGTAAACAAAATATTAGATGGAGTCATTTTTATAGCACAGTGAAGACAAGCTCATTTATTCCCTGCAAGTAAACATGATTTTGCTGGCTCACAGTCAGCCTTGAACGAAGTTAATAGATATTTAATTACATTGATGCATCATATAATTGGCACCATCGAGGAGGGAGACAAACTGGGGCAGGCTGCTGGGATTGGGAATTAAAGAGATGTATTTATCTAAAGCCTGTCTGATTACCTGGCAGAACCTCACAGACAATAGGGTAATAAATCTTCAGTTCACTGTTCTCATCTCCAGTGAATGACTTTCAGTGCGGAGGCATTAAGTGAGCGAGTGCCCACACATACACATCTGCTCGTGTGTGAGATGAGTGTATGTGTGGAGCGGCTTATTAAAATGTGTAATAGATTTACTGACCCTGATATGCCACTAGAACAAAAAGTAATTATTCATGCTGTGTAGAGCAGTCTAATTTTAACCAGTGGAAAGATTTTTGAAAGACTGAGATGGAATTAGTGAGGCATGGCTAAGGACTGGAATATGCATGGGGAAGGCATTTTGGTCGCTTGCTAAATGACTGTTTCATCAAGGTGTTAAAAGCTAAAGAACTTAAATCACTTAAAGGAGGAACAATTAAAACAGAGACTTTATCATATTGAACCTACTCTGATTTCCTTGAACGTGTCTTGTTAAACTTTTGAATGGCTGATTCTCTGGAAATGTGTGAGAAATATTATTTAAATGTCACAGTTGCTCTACAAGCATTGCCCTTTTACTCAAATGTGTTTTTTGTCATCTTTGAAACTTGTTGGGTTTCAGTGCAGCAGGTTCAGTTTTGCATGTGTCATAGAAAGATTAGCCTCTCTTTGAGAGGGAAACAAAAATTCAGATTCATAATTCAAGTTGTTGGGTGAAATGACTGTGGCTGAAATATTGATGACTTGTGGAATTTTGGTGTAGGGCTGCAGCTGACGGAATCCTCTCCACGGTCTCTCTCCTCCTTGTAGCTTTTTCAGGTCCTGCTAAGTGCGTTGAACCAAGATCTCATCCAGTTCACACTCAAACCTGGGGTGGAGGTAAACGTGTACGCCACACGGCTGTCTCCAGGTGAGCCGACAACATACCTGTACTGCAGCTGCACAGTTTCATGTCTAACAGATAGATTTCTGTATCCTTTGCATTGGACTCTAACAGTGATTTTTCTTTTTGAAAGCTCCACTTATGGACAGTACTGACAGTGGCTACAGCAGCACTGCAGTCATCATGCTTGTGTCAGTGGCGCTGATGGGGTTGGCCATCTTTATAATATATAAATTTAAAAGGTAAAGTTCATTGATTACACCACATACCATTCCAGAGATTTTTTCAAAAACATTTCTGCAAAGATCTGAACACTTTACTCCATTATTTGCCTTTTGCTCTGCTTTACTTGGAGTTGCCTTTAAATTTTTTTACCACTTAAGCCCCTAAAACTTTCCCCAAGAATACTGACCCCATATATATCTGAGTTATGGACCTCCGTGACACAATAATAGCTAAAGGAATAAGACAATTCTCCTCTGTCTCAATCTGCAGAATATTACAGGGAATGACAGTCTAATCAATTCTTCCAGAACGCCGAATGGGTGTCAGAGTCCTGCAGTTATCAATATTCATCTATCTGACAATGTGAGGGTTGACCTTTCAGAAATGCTAAACACAGCCTTTCAAGGTGAGGCGAACTCGGCAGAATGGCAGGAAAGGTTGAGGAGATAAGTCCTGAGACAACATATATTATACAGTGAGGCATACAGTAAATAGTACCCTCAGTTGGAGGTAATCCCACGCCAATCACTGGAGAACAGTTTTAGTTCCACTGCAATGTCACTCATTATAAAGTAAAACATTACTTAACTTCCACTTTAGGGATTGTAATTGCTACATTAATAAATCAGCTTCAAGTTTCTTAAGCTCCCCCAAATGTCACAGCACCAGCTGCAGCGCAAGTTCACCTGGGAGGAATCTGAAATTAGAAATGCAGGAAGTTAGTTTTAAGCAGAATTGGGAATGCATCTGAGGGGATGAAAAATTGATTGAAAACTGAGGTGAACAATATGAAACTGAGAGAGCATTGCCCGGTGGAATGCAAAAAAAATGCCCCAGTTTCCTCTCTATCAAACAATCCTCAGCCATCTTAAGCGGTTAAAAATAGTGTGTGACACATTATGCCTAGCGAAAGCATTAGTGAAACAGACCTGATGGCAGATTTCCATTAATGTGTCTTTTTTTTTTTTTTAAACTCTCCCTCCCCCCTCCACCCCTCGGCATGACCTGCAGGAAGATCCCAGGCATGAACACGTACACAGCAGAGCAGCCTGATAAAGAACAAGAGGTCATCCCAACGGTGACCTCCATAGCCGTCCCAAACCCCGAGGGGGACGAGCTGACCTCACTGGATCATGTGGATGCACAGCTGAACTCAAAAAACAGAGGTATTGATGTGTCTATTTTTTATCTAAAGCTACAGGGTTTAAGTTTTTCAGCTCATGCTGGATAAAAAGGAAAACTATTTTAGTGCAGAATCCATTCCGTCGCTCTAAAACAGAGGATTAAAGTCACAAATATGCTCTAAACTTCTGTTATTGCAATAAAAATGTAAACAGCATATATTTAAAAATCATCAGAATATCACGAGGGAGTACTTTTTGAAAAAATGATGTTCTTGTCCCATATTTCTGAAATAACACAAGTTTAATTTCTCAAATTTCTCACCCATCTGTTTATCATTATCTCATATCTAGACAATTAACATTAAAGCTAAATTACTCCTTAAATAGCAGAACTACTCTTTTCCTAACCTCTGCAGTTAAACCAGAGCTCAGAGTGATTTCAGCTATATGTGTTTGTAAGTAACCGTTTAGCTCAGGACAAGTTGTCACTTCAGTGAAGAATTGTGGCCACAAGTCGAAGCTCACTGACAGCCAAACAAAAAAAAAAAAATCCACTTAATGTTAAGTGCTTCTGCTGTCTTTCCTCCTCCTGCATTGTCATACAAGTTGCCAAGATGCAGCTTTTATCATATGCTGTATATTTATCCATTTGTCGTCCAGAGCTGATCGTATGGAGGTATTAAAGCGCACAGGTAAGTGAAGCACAATCAAGTGCCAGCGGAAGTGATGGGAATGTCCAGGTGAATTATTTGATCCAATAAAATAATTAGTGCATCAAGGAAGCAGCAGAGCGGTGAAAGCATTTTCATCAAGGAATATCTATGAAGTTCCAGTTGATTTACCTCCTCCGTACCTACAGTAAACAATCGACTCATCCAAGATAAATGTGTTTGCCTGTAAAAATACACTCTTATGCAAATGCCTAAATAGAATCTCTCCACTGACTCTTCCTTTTCTTCCCCCTCACCAGGCTACCTGCCATCTCACACAGACATCAACCTCTCTGATGAAGCGCCCCGTGTGTTTTAATGTTGGGAGTCTATGACCGACTCGAAAGCAATACATCTTCTTTGGCAGTTACTTCCAGCAAGCTAGGAAACTGCGGTCACAATGAATGGTCTCGAGTCTTTTGCTGCCCATGCATGGATGGACCAGTTCACACTGTGCTGCCTAAATCCCTCTGAGGAGACTGTACAGATTTATACTTGCCTCTTGAAAAGGAACACTTTTTGACTGAAATACTTGTATTTTTGCAAGAACATATTGATCTTTTTATGTAAATAATGTACATCCATAATGGAAGGAGTGAACGTTATTTGTTTTTGGCTGGTTACAGCTGCAGTATGAAAACGTCAAACATCGGTAGGACGGGGGTGCGTAATAATATTTCTGATTAGTCTCCTATTTCTGTTTCTGGACATTTGTGTTTTTGTGAAGTTTACTTTTTTTCCCCAAGTACAAGGAACATGCTTATCTGAGTAAAGACAGTGAAGGAACCGGATTCATTAAGCTTCTTTGTAATCAGTAAATCTTATCAGCAGATTCTCATCCAATGAAAGCTTGCAATATCCAGGAGATGATGGAGGGTCTCCCAGTCCCAGATCTGTATATTCCATCACGCCTGTCTCTCTGCAGCTCACTGTTATATATGTCATAACAACAACAGGAAAAAAAAAGAACAGAAGATTATAGCAGATAGGTATACACAGAAGATGCAAATCTGAGCAGTCCCTCTTGTTTAGGAGACACAAATAAGTCATTTTAGTAACAGTGAACCATCACATATCTATCACAGGTTGATCTGAAGCGTATAGAAGCTGCAGTCTGTTTTTGCAGCAATGTGGCCATTTTAACTACAATATGCTTCTTAATTTGTTGCTAGGTGCATTTCTTGTACATTCTGGTTTCTACAAAAGCAATATGTAAATAATTCCTGTGTAAACAAGTGAAAAGCTACACATGAAGTAACAAAGTCAAAAAAAAAGAAAGAAATTTTTACATTTTAATTAGTTTTCAGATCAAAGTTTGTTTGCTCGTTGGCACATTTACAAAATGTTTCTTGTCTTTGAACTGATATTACTGTGAAGGTTTTGTTTTGTTTTCTTCAGCATTCACATTGTGAAGAGATTTTAGTTTTTGCTAAAAGTCTTTTTTTAAATTTATTTTGGACTGTTTATTCACCAAAGTGAGATCAGCGTCTACAAAAGCTGTTTCCCAGGTTTCCTGTGATGCAAAGGAGCCTGCAGTCTGTTCGAGGTTTGCCCCCTAGGACCGAGCGGACAAAAGGCTGCAGATTTGTTCATCTCCTTCGCTGCGAGGGACACGGAGATAGAGAAGACGTATCTCCTGTCAACACAGCTCAGCCTACGCGCACAGCTTTGGTCAGATGCTGTCTCTTTGGGATATGTACCGAAGTTCTTCTTCATCAAACTTTTCTTTTTAAGTGTTGTCAGCATCATATGTCAGTAAGACAAATTGACCAGCGGCTCCTCCATACTTCTTCTTTGCAATCCTCTGATTGAGCCAGAAGCATAAATAAACTTGGACTCAGAAGAAGTCTGCAAACAATTGTCAGAAGATTTTTTTTTTGTTTGTTTTGTTTTCTGTGCTTGCTTTTTAGTAAAAAAAGAAACAAAACAAAATAGCTCTCAGTTATTAACCTGTGAATACAGTTGTGAACAGATTTGCATGATGTTTCTGTTTCCTCTTTCAATCTTCTTAAAATATGTCTTATTTAAAAAGAAAATAGAAATGTGAGTTGCAGTATTTTCTGTTTCCTTAAATGGCTTTACACAAGCCATTCATTACAAGTGGGGTGATTATTCAGTGGGTTGTTTGTGTTATTTATTTATTTATTTTTAATTTGGTCTAGCAGACGCAACCATGGTTGCACAATAAAGCAGAAGCACTTCGGTCATACATTGGGGACTGCTTGTCGATTTTATTCCTGGAAGGACAAACTATTTTCTCTGTATGATGGTGAAGATTCTCAGTAACCGAAATCCTTTTTTTGAAGATGGATAGTTTCATATTCAAAGAAAAGTTCTCAAATCAAACCGAAAAGTGCAAAGTTCCAAGCTTTTAAATTTTAATCGATGTTCTGTTAATGCAAACCAATTCACAAATCACCGTCAAACGCATCATCTCAGTGAACTTCAAACCTGACGACTATCTCAGACAAAAAAACTGGTTCATTCAAAGGACAAAACGCTGAGTGAGTGAAGCTGAGTGGAGCTGCATGCAGTTCACTGCATATGCAACATTTGACTGAAAAAGAAAACATCTCAAAAAGCCCTAACGACTCTCGGGATGGAGGGTGAAGGGGAGCGAGTTGTGAGTTAGCTTGCATTAACGAGGCACTTACTTTACAAGCTTAGAACTCACTTTTCAGTTTAAACTGAGAAACCTACTTGAATGAAAAGCAAAGTGTCTTTAGAAATCAAGGAAATGCTCAGCTGTCTTCGTTTAAACCGGCCAGGATTTACCGTCGCTGCTTGAATCACAGTTAACCGTTTTGTCAATCTGCAGTCCCTTTGACTTCACCTCAGCTGATTGTTCGTCTCAAACTGCTTCTTTTGACCTTATGACTCTGTTATTTTGTCAAATTAGTTGTTGTTTCTCTCTTTTTTGTGCTTAGCCTCTTAATAAGTGTTGCTTAGCATGCCCAAAGTTTCACTGCAGCCATTTGCTTGTTATAAAGGGGCAGAGTGGGAGGACAATGAAAAGCAGCAAGTATCCTGGAGAGATTCTAATTGGCTAGTTTCTTGGCTCTCCCACTGTGCAACAAATTAATTATCCCCTCACCAGGAAATCAACACACACACATAGTCAACAAAGAAGATTTTCCTTCTCTGGGTAGCACCTTGAATGAAAAATGTCCCACAACAATAACCCACAGCAATATTGTGTTAGCCACAGTGTGAAATTGATGAGCATGTTTCCTTTCATTGAGTGCTACATTACAGTGTCTGGCTGCAGCGAATCATCCATTAGTGATTGTCACCGTTCAATTTGATTGCACGACGCCGAACATCCCAGGGCGGTTAGAGAGAGGCCTTGGTGTTAATTCAGACTGAGAGCACAGGCGAGAATAAGACTCTTGGGGCACTGATGGCTGTTTGACTGATGGAGATTGGTGTGTGATACAAAGTGAAGTGGCAAACAAAATGCAGAGCAGAGGATGGGCCAGTCTCCTGCTGCTATGAGTGGGAAGTTTTGTCCTCCAATCTGGCAGTTTGTTTGGCATATAATCATTTTTTTTTCTCTATATCAGAAGAAGAAACATTTAAAACACCTGTAGTTTTTCCTATTTTTTACTAAATCATCTGTTTGTCATGGTGATTCACAACCTTGGTAATTGCTCCCATTAAAGACAAACCATCTGTACAAGGCAACCCGAGCGACAGAGTTAAAGTGAAGCTCAGTCTAAATGTCAGATGGGAATCTTCACATGGCTGTTATCACACCTCTACCCATTAAAGCTAACTTTAGCACCTCTGCGAGATCATTAGGAGTGCTGTGTTGAGACTGATACACTGGCTGCTACAAGTCACCTGTGCTTCAGATAAGACAGTGGCAGTGTTGTAAGAACACAGCTTCTCAAGCCAATTTGTGTTTGTAGGTGCATGTCATGACAACACAAACCCAGTTTAAGTCATTTAAATATACAATGACACACATAACTGGAGCTCACGCACAATAACAAATAAAGAACATCATATAAAAATACATTTATTTTGAACAATTTCAGAATGGTAATTTGTTTGTCACAGTAAGAAATGTGATTTAAAACAAGATGACTTTTAACATAATTGACAAAAAAGTACAATATAGATCATATCATGCATAACTTTTGAGCAACTGCACAACTTGACCATTAGACAATGGTTTAATAACAGTTTGTAATAAGTAAATGTTAAAATCACCATAAATATATATATATATAGATATATACAGAACTCACAGGCCCCATTATAGTCTTTGATCAGGGATAATTAGGGCATGCTGCTATAAAAAATAAAAAGAAGAAGTAAAGTACGGCTTTTTGTTATTCTGAAAGTGATGGGAACACATGACTGGCTGCTCGGTGACGACTGTATCTGTTCTTTTTCTATGTACATTTTTTCCCCATCTTTAAGGCCAGAATTTCCCCATCTGAGAAACAGTCATCAAAAGCACCAAAATATCTTACAGAGCAAAACCATGACATATTCTCTTCTTTAAGCATTCACAACAGACAGATTTTGACACTGTTTCACATTTGAATTATATTAAGAAAACAAAAAATCTCTGTTATTGTAAAGGTAAAAATATTAGAAGTTTTAAGATACCAAAGATTCACATAAAGTTATTCATCAAATCTCAGAGTGATGGAGACAGACTTGGATATTTTTTTGGAAAATACAGCTGGAGTATACAATAAAAAAGACATAATTATCAGTATAATGAAAAGAAAGACTTACACAGGTCAGATTTTACAGCCTGAGTCATTCAATGTGATGAAGGAACATATAAAAAAAAAACATCCACTTCTGTGAGATAGAATTAAAAAAGTGTCATATTATAATATTCATTTTGAACCAGCTAACCTTATGTCACCTCATGATAATAAATGTTATAATATAACAGACACATTCTTTCTGCTATAATAACTGCTCATTCACTATTCTATTTAATTTCAGTTCCTACTATCTGTAAATAATCTTAAAACAGAACAATATAGATGCATGAGTGGAAGTAAAATGTGTTTAGATTTAGATATTATCTCTATTTTAATAACATATTCATATTATCTACCCATGTGTGATCAATTGCGACTCTAAAGACACTGTCAGCTACTATCAGCAGTTTGATGTCTTAAATATTGGAGGTGCTCTCAGTTGATTTATCATACACAGATACTGTAAACCACTTATCCTATCCACGTGAGTTAAAAAGGACTTTGAACAATGGCTGCTATTAACAGGGAAAAAAGGAATAATCTGGCAAAGCAATCTATTTCAGCACGAGTGAAACATGACAAATCAGTACTTACTCAGCAACAGAGTTCATGTCTTAGACATTAGTACAGTTTGGAAACTCCCTTGTGACAATTCGCTCCATGTTTCTTCCAAATCCTCCTGAAAACATGAAAAAGAAAAAAAAAATGAATTGACAGTTTTGAAATTACACCTACGTCTAATACGGTTTCTATCTCCCGTTTTGGCTCCATCCACATGACTCAGATGACATTTGGAGGTGACATAAATCTTGCTACTAAAGCCCCTTCACACGGGATAACAACCCTTCAACGCTCTCCATGACCTATTAGAACATGGCTGGATCGTAAAAAAATTTGAAAACTGCATTTAGTGTGATAAAAAAAATTGCTACGCTTTGAGTTTTTGCCAAACAGTGTTTTCTGTGCTAGTTAATGCACCCGAGACTCTCCCCTGTGCACACGCCAGGCTTTTTGCATCAGGAGCAGCATCGTAGTCTACCCTTGAGACCAGCTTGGCTGGTCATGCTTGAAATTCTCCACAACCAAACCATATTGGGAGGGGGGGGGTTCCACATATGCTGCCATGATACTCGCCCATGCTCTACCCATGACCTCAGATTATACCACCATAATGATAAAGCACATAAAACCCTCACTCTGGAGGTTTCAAACCATCGTGGAACTATCACACTGTCATGTCATAATGTAGAGCCCACTGGGTTTTTAATAAGCCACTGGAGACCCTGCAAAGACCAATCATGTTCAGATCAACTGGACAAGTTGCTTCTAGATTGTACTAATAACAGATTAATCAAAAAGTAGATCTGAATATTGGTGCTGGTTTGTCAAAGAATTATCTATGATAAACAAACAAGTAAGTGGACTATGACACAGTTGTAATTATTGAAGCATGTGAATAATGAAATAAACTTTAAATTAGAATAAAAAAGACAAAATCTTCAAATGCAATGTCTTGGAAGGGAAAATTACACACATTAAATAAGCATGTTAATTTATTGACTGTTTCCTTTCAGATTTCACGCAATTTTCTCTTTGTTGCAGATTTTCTTTTCCTTTTTTTGGAGTCTAATTTGAGTCAATTCCTAATCATTTCAGCTCAATAGATATAATTATAAATGTATTAGATTGTTGTTGATTACACAGGCTAATTGCTGCTGGAGCTGCAATAACTCATTTTTGTTGCAGCTTGCAGTTACAGAGCAATGCCATTTTTCATCTGGAGTTATGTTTCAGCCTACATGATGAATGCAGGCCCAATGTTCAGTCTCTACCAGCTTCTCAGTTGAAAGAAAAATCCTTTTAGGTGCTACCTGCTCAACAGTATTGACTCGCAAGTTTTTAACTTAGCACTCGCCAGAATTCAAAGAACTGCCAAGTCAAGGCAGGTGAAATCTTCATTTTCTCTTAGACAGCCATAAAAAAAAAGAAAAACGGGCAGATCCTATTTATTAGAGGTTGTAAAGTTTGTCCACAGACGGGACAAAAAACAACTTCCTGTTCCAACATAGTAATTAAATTGATTATTACTATTCCCCCCCTCAATTGGGAAGCAATTTTCCCTGCAATTGGTACAGGAAATGCCAGGAAAATTCAGCAGTATATAAAACAAATTAAATCAATACCCAGAAACATAATGAGGGATATTATTAGTTCAGCAGGCAGGACAGTGACCTGCAGGGATGATGGTTTTATTAATCTTATAACATTGCTGGAAACAACAAATTCAGCTGTGCATGTGTAACTCAGCCAAAACTCAGATCCATAAAAACATGAAACTGAGCTGATGAACATAATATAAGATCAACATCAAGGTGTAAATTAATTTAATGTCACGCATCCAAGATCAAAATATCTGGCTGAAACTCAACAATTTCAAAAGCAACCCCCACACT
>SSNP01000023.1:3926138-3963125 GCA_006937955.1 Pachypanchax playfairii
CCCCCCCCCCCCCCCCAAAAAAAAAGAGTTAATTTGTTTCAGATCAGCAAGGACCTGAAAAGGTAGAAACAGCTGAGAAATGAAGAACAGCCAAAGTGCTGAGTGATCAGAAAACAGTCCTGCAACCCACATGTCTGTGTCAGGAGCACTGCAATGCTACTTTTGTCAAACAATCCAAACTGTGTGCAGGGACCGAGTGGTTCCCATCTAAAAGACATCACACTGGATGTCACGCAAAGCAATCAGAAACGTAACTTGTCACAGTGAGATCCGAGTGCTGTGCAGATGCTGCAGCTGGCTCTTGGTTGGGGTAATTTACAAAAAATATGACACACTGCAGTGATAAGGTTTGTTCCAGATCCTCGGACGTGTGCTGCACTTTAATATAACCCACACGGGCCTCCATTAAATAGGAGCCATTAAAATCAAATTGAAACAATGGTGCTGCTGTAGGCTGCACTAAATACTTTGGAGGCTTGCTCACATGCAAAGTGATGTATTTTTAGGGAAATAAAAATTTAATCAGTCTCTCACACTGACAGTCATCCTTTAAATCCTGTATTCATGGATTAATGGATCAGAGTTGTTCACAGATATTAATAGTCTGGATTTAATTTTACTTAAAAACACAGAATCGTAGCTATCACACCTGGTATTTTCTGCCTGATTTTCTCTTCCATCCTAAAATATACAGTCACAGGAGGTTGTTGTATTTATATAAAATGTTTGTATTTTTTATTAAATATGCAGATGAATGTTGCTTCCTGCTTGCATCAGTTGTTTGATATGTATTTTACCTTTGAAGATGAAAAATCAACATTTTTATTTAAGTGAGAGTGATCAGATGAGTAAGTAAGGAAACATTTTATTAACACATGTTGCATAATAAGTGTTTTTTACTAACAGTGGCTGATTTTATTTTGGTGACAGACTTTCCTTTTTAATCTTAGCAAAGCTGGTTTACGTTTATAAAAACCTCCCATTTTTTGTTCCATCATTGCTTAAATATTATAAGCCACATAATAACTGTAAATGATGAAAAGTTACCTCTGCTCCTCCCCTCCAGCTCTTTGTCCAGGAGATCTTTTTGAGATGGAAACTCACTCAGCTTGACCTTGGACATGGTATCATTCTGACCTACTGTGCTTATCACCTCTGGATCTTTCTCATGGCGGTCCTCTGTCTGCACATGAATCCATGGGATTTTTCTTTTGTAGCATCAACAAAAAGCAAGAATTGTTAGTTTGCTGTTTTACATGAAATAAACCCAGCATGCGCTCTTCTGTGTGTGGACAAACCTCTTAAATTTGTAGATGAAGAATGCAGCTAAACCAACAAACACCACGCTGAGCAGCATCAGCATGGCGGAACCACTATGGATGGAGTTTGAATCCACAAGTGGAGCTGAAAAACATACATTTTATTTAAGACATTTAATAAAACTTTTCTGTTTTGTATAAATCATGCTTCATTTTTAGGAGATTACTTTCATTACCTCAGATAAGTCACATGAAACCCCCTGAAGTTTGTTCAAAGCAACATTTGGGATGTCTACTGTAACTCCTTGGGGTTCATTGCAATGTACCAGTTTTTGCATGTAGAGAAGAAATATTCAAAGTGTACCCCCTCACCCTCATCCTTCTCTTCCTCAGAGAGAAGCCTATGAAGTGTGTGACCTTTCTGGATCATTTTAAAGGCAACCCAGACCTTTGTATGCAGACACAAATGAAGACAGATCCATTGGTGGATGAAAAGGGTAAAGCCACGAGGGGCTGATCGACAGATTTTTGCAATATGCTAATGACCAGGTGACCCTGCCGATTTCTTCGATGCATACCAAGTGCCTTCTTTGTCAATCACGTCATTGATTGGCCGATTTCAAACGAAGCTACTGTACCGCAGCCTCGGGTCAAAAACTGACACACAGTGAAGGGTGTTTAACTCCTGTAATCTGTTGTAGATTTTCTCTATGTTGGTTAAAACGTAGTCTAAAAAACTTTTTTGACCATATAGCCAGATAAAACACACTGTAGACATTTAAAGACAGTGTAACTTAAATATCAGACACATTTGAATATTTTCCTAATGCACCTGCAAAAGGCTGATAAATGTAACTCCTGCCAGTTTGGAGCAGAAAGAATGAGCTCATGTTGCAGAAAAACTTACCCAAAGTTTGCTGAATCATGTACACGATGATGCGAATGTTAGCTTTCAGCTCGAACTGGACCAGGCCTTGGTTCAGAGCGGTCACAAAAATATCGGATATCTGTTTTAGAAATATTTCACAGAGACACACAAACAGAAAATGTTGAGACAAAACAATTAGAGTAATTACTTTGGATTTAATCTGAAGGAAAATAGTTTGCAGATCAGAAATTTAGTGTTAAAACAAAGGAAAGAAAAAACTTATTTATGCTAAAGAAAGTCAAACTTATTTGGATGCGGTGGGAATTACTTCCTCTACTCCATAATGTTGAATATGTGTTTCCTATTATCATTTATATTATCTGAATCAAAGTTAATCCATTGCTCACTTTATTATTCTTGTATTTGCCCAGATACTGTCTCCTTTTTTCTGAGTTAATCAGTGATATAAAAAACCCTGTAATTCACTCAGTCCTGGTGGGCTACAACCATTTAAACACTCAATCAACATGAAATTAAGCAGAAAATTAGACAGAAAAGCCCTAAATTACCTGTTAGACGCTGCCAAATCGTCTTTGGAGCTACATCTCAAATATTATATGTTTTAAGATAAATTTCAGACAATATACGCCATAAAATGTTCCACATTAAAACTTAAGGCCCTCACATTTAAAAACAGCCATGTCTGTCACAGTTTCCAACCAATTTCTCGATTTTCCATTTCCCTTCTCAAAAACTGTATGTGTGCCAGATAACTAATGACTGTTACAGTTTCACATACATGTCTCATGAGACGTTTATCAGAGGGATGGTTTTGCTCTTATGTGTTTGCATTTTCTGTAAAAAATAGCTTGTAGGGAAAACATTCCCCTCTGGAAAAGATGTCTGCTCTGATTGGCCAGCCAGGCAAAGCCTGATTACTCGGTCAGTGCAGGGGAAATGACAGAAAGCTCAGCCAGGATATATGAACTTAAATGCGGAGGTTTGATATGTTAGCTGTCTTGTTAGCTTCTTGACTGAAAGTCTCCAGATACAACTTATATTTTCAGTTATATCCTGTAAAAATTCCTGATCCTGAACATCTCTGAACATCAAGGATCTTACTGTTTCCAGTGCCTCCTCGCTCTTTTTCTTGTGTTCACTCGACGTCTCCTCATCAGGCAGGATGAAGAGCTCAGCCGTAGTTGGAAGTCCTGGGTACAGAGACACCAGCAGCTGGTCTTCAGGAACCCCAGACACCTGCGGTGCGCAGATAACACAACCAACAGATGTAACTCCATCGTGAAGGTTACAGTTCAGGTTGGTAATTTACCTTTGAAGCCTAAAACATAAAAGTCAGCGAGGCTTTGAAGCAAATATTTTGACACCAGCGTTAACTGTCATTCCAGATAAAATCTGAATAAGGATCATGGAGCAGATAACAGCATGACTGCTGTGTTGTTACGGCACAGAGGTATAAAACAGTAATGACCCCAAGATCCGCTGGAGTCTGATGTTATTCCCAGGAAAGATCTGTTGGGACTTGATGTACCTGTGACAGAGCTGTCCGCACCACATGGCCTATGTCCTCCCTCCACTCTGGGATGTCAGGATTGTGCTCGTCAAGAGCTGGTGAAAACGACAACAGCAGTGACCTGAAGAACTCTGGAGAAAAAAGAAAACAAAGTTGAACTAATGTCTATTAGAATATGAATGCTACTTCTGGTTTAGCTTCTGATTAATCTGATGTGCAGTTTTGTCTTTTTTCATTTGGGAACACACGTCTTGAAATTAATTGCTACTCCAGATTTCGTGTTCGCGTACCATGACATTTTATTCATTAGACAGGTCTGCGTTGACGTACACAAAGCACAGCTTGCAGAGCTGACCGAGAGACATTACACTTTCCCTGAAATACCATATTGCATATTCATGTAACTCCAAGTGAAACGCTTTGAAGTCTGTCTTTTCCACTCACCTTTAACAGTGATAACTTTTGAGTCCTGCATCACGGTGCTTCCACAAGCAACCTGGACCGTGACCTTGTTTTTTCCTTCTCTGTGAAACATGTGGGAGATGCTTCCTTCCAAAGTTATAATGGGCTGAATTTCAAAAGGAAAAAAAAACACAGAGAATTGCTCCAAAAAGCCCTGTTGAATAAACACTACCTATATTCAGCCCTTGACATGCTGTATAATGAGGGTTGCTTCAGTGAATACAATCAACAGAATAAATAAATATGACTACCCATCCTGTGCTGGTTCTCTCAGACAGATGAACACTGTCACGTGCAATCACATGTTACATGATTTGTGCAAAAGCTCTGCAGATTTACACATTTTAAATGGTAAAAAACAGTGCAAGGACATGAAAGGAGGAGTGGGAGAGTGAAAGCAATGACAGTATACAAGAGAAAAATGTTTTCTGTAAAAAAAAAAGTGGTAGGAGGAGGTTTCTCACCTCGGAGCTGTTGTCAAACCACCAGAAGAAGGTCAGAGTTCTGCTGTGGCTCGGCCAAACTACTGCAGTCAGATTAGCTGCTTTTCCCCTGATGGCCACGATAGGAGCGGAGAAATACACTCGCTCCACTGGACCTGAAGTGGAAACACACACCAGCACTTATTAAGGAGTTTATGTTTAGTTCATGTATTTGTTTGTTAACAAAATAACACCAAGAGATACAGATGAAATGCTCACGACAGGTTGGGAATGACATAAAGACTAGTGGATTAAATTTTGAGAGAAATCTGGATTACAGTACTATCTGGATCCAGTTGTTTCTTGAAGGATTATTTATTCATGTGATAAAAGGCAAATTTCAGCATTTTTTTCATGTTACATCCACAACTAACAATTAGTTAAAAATAAATTATAAAAATACAGACATTGACATTAAGAGTCCAGTGGGTTCTCCCACATCACAACGTTGGATCTGGATACTGGCAAAATTCTGGATATAAGGATCCAGAAAGCTTCAACTTTTAGGTCTCATTAAATATTTGATGCTGTGAAGACCACATCTTAGTTGATTCAACATGCTAAGAGGGTGTTTTTATGGTCAAGAAGTCCAAAAAGGTTGATATACCAAATGCCTGACAGGTTTAAATCACTTTATGGATGAAGGTGCTTGGAGGACGTCTGTGCTCTCTCAGAGATTTCTAGTCTATACATGCATCTAAAACATCCAAAGAGAAAACATTGTGACCAAAATTGATGTATATTTAGCTGCAGGTAGAAGGTCCTTTGCATTCACTATGAATGAAATTCATAAAAGAAATGTGACTGACATCAAATTCAAACAGTGTAGAGTCGTGGGAATCTATAAAAGAGAGAAGGTTTGTGCTATATGTACTGCTGCAGGAATGAGTAATGATGTTACTTGTGCACATACTAGTGACATGTAAAAAAAGCGTGCTGCTGTCAGATCCCTGGCTGTTCTCTGCAGAAACTGTCACTCTGTAAATCCCAGTCATCCGGTAGATGTGCTTGATGCCATCATCAGTCCTGCTCAGGTTGGAGTACGTGATCTTGATGCCATCCCCAAAGTCTAACTGGATGCTGGTGCTCGGAGAGTCTCCCTGTGGAAATATGGTATGACACAGCATCTGTCATCATGGCTTAGGCCAGGACACTTTAGTTGGGCCACATAAAACTAGAGATGGCTCAGCTCGCTGCTTAAGTGCTGGGGCACAGATGTCCTGTAAGTTGTGTCACTGATGATCTGCAGGTGAATATGGATAAAAACTGACAGATATCCAACTGAGAAAACATGGGAAAAAGTGCAAAAAGGGACCAAAAGGGCATAAAAGGTCATTAAGTGCCTAAAAGTTGGTAGTCTACAAACTTTTGGACATCACATGAAATCATTCAAACAAAATATTTGACTTGTAATAAAGTATAGCACATCCAAATGACAAAAAGTTTGTTGATTTGTTTTTATTCACCTGGGAATTTTTATTAGTTTTTGTATTATTTTTGTTGTTAAGTTAAAGCAAGACACAAGGCAACAGAAGTTCATTTGTGGTGCTCACAAGAAGAGAACTGAAACGAGCAGCAACACCCTGTCAGTAGTTATTGTAAGCTTCTCTTTGGGAGAAAATACTTCCAATTAAATTTGTGTACAGTGCGATTTGAGGATTATCTTATTATTATTCTTAAACTAACCCTGACTTTTCCTCTACTGTCACCATCAAACCTACACGTTAATATCTAACATAAATTTTGTCACTTCCACTGATAGAATATCCTTGTAATTAAATATCTGCCCTTTTGAATTTTCTAATACAAGCAGGTTTTCATAACGAAGAAGAAAAATAATCTTTTAGGAAGCAACAGTGGCTTTGTGATAGCATCTTGCAGTTGTAAAATGACCAGCTCCTTCACAATTCAAAGTGTCCTTAGGCTGGAAACTAAACCCCCCTCACAGCTTCAATTATACTGAACAGTTTGTGACTGCAGGAAAGAAACACTGCTGGATGTGTGTATGGGTAACGGAGATATGATTTGTAAAAGCATTTTGCAGTATATACACAAGATTAACTATTATTGGGGACATTTGAACACAGTCTTACTGCAGACAACAAAGCAAATTTATAAGCAAGACTCCTAGATTCTGAACTTGCTAAGATTTTAGGGTCTGATAATTGCTCAATTTCCATATTTTCCTTGAAAAATTAATTAAATGTGACTTTTTTTAATATGTAAACTGTTTATATGCTTTGTGCTTGAACATAAAAACAATCAGAATAAGAAAGGCTGATGCCTAAATATTTAACTGAACCATTTGTGGCTAATGTTACTGTATAATGTAACTATATATATGAAAAACAACATGGCTGGAGATTGTTATCACCTCACACAAATGCGACTTTATCATTTTTTAGCTTCTCAAGTCTCATTTAGGCAATTTGAATGGACATGAGTCTCTTTAACTGATATGGGAATGACTTCTTTGAACACAGCAGTGATGTTTGACTTACATCATCAAGGCGGATCATGAAAGTAACGTTGCTTCCAGCGGTAGCACTCAGCTCTCCGTTACTGGTGGACAGGTGGAGGCCTCGGGGAGCGCTGGGATGACACGCCACCCTCTTGGGTGAGAACACGTTCCTTCCTCTCTCCTTGCAGTTATTGGACAAAACCTTTCGGTACCTTTTGAGCATAACATAGAAAACATTACATCTTGTAAACAACTATACATAATGTAAAACATATCTGCTGACACAAGTTACACACACTGAACATGCTGCATATCATAACCTCACTCCCTGATTTTTAAGGGAATGGGACACAGTGAGCCTTTTTTTGCTCACAAGGCAGTAAACAATAATTTTCTGTTTTTACTCTAGACAGCTTGTCAAACAAGGTGAGATGGAATAATGCATTTTTTTTCAAGGGAATGAACATTGGATCCCATTTACCCTGTGCTGTTAAGAAAGCTTTGGCTGGAGCTGCAGCTTTTAGCTGCACCATTTGGATTAAACCAAAAAGCGGGAGAGCACTTCCCATCCGTCTGGCGTTCCCACCCATAATCACTGCCAAAGGAAATAAAAAAAAAAGGAAAAACATAACACTTCATGAAATGATAAACACTCCAAATAATCTACAAGCTTCAGTAGCGAAGCGAAAGCTCTGCAGTTAGAGCTTCATGGAATATTTTAAGACCATAACTAGAGACATGATTGTCAGACAAGCAAGATCAAACAGAATTTCAGATAGATGGATAAAATATATTTAGAATTCATTTAATGATTCATTTTTAATTGAATTCTAATAAGTCACTTGACATTATGCAAATCACACAAGCATGATGAAAAGTTTTAAACTCCCATCACCATTTTTCAAACTATAATTAGAGCTAAACTGCAGGAACTATGTAATATAAAATGCGCATTAAGAGATTTAAAGTTTTGTAAACTGGTACTTTAGGGTCTTTCATTATAAATGCCAACAAGGAGCCTTAATTGCATACAAGTGAATTACATGTTCAAAGTAGAGCAGCTGCTTGGAAAACAACAAAAGAACTAAATTAAGAGGGTGAAAGTGGAAACAATAAGACTGGAAGTCATCACCATTCAAAATCATAGGCTGTGCAGAGACACGGCTCAGAGGAGTAGATCCTGGAATAGTCTTGAGCCAGCAAGCAACGGTTGCCAGGCCTGCGCTTCATATAGATCTGCTTCTCACCCATCACACACAGTTCTCCCTATCAAACACAAACAAGGGTTTCAAACCTGGCAGCAATTCTAGAAATACGCAGCAAAACGATTTAGTTTTGGGGAAAAGGTGAGTGTGACATGCAACTTTTCAAATGAAAAAAAAATCTCACCTTGTTATGTAGATACCATGTCTGATAATCCCCATCCATACATCTCCGGTTGAAGAAACCCTTATAATCGATTTTGATCAGCTGCCACTCTGATCGATGGCTGAAGTGTCCAAAGAAGCTGTAAGTTTTTTTAAAAAAGAGAAAAAAATCCTGCTGATCTCATCCAAAATGTCATCCTGACATAACATTTTTAGCATGTGCTTGTGCATCTGATATAAATCGTCAAATCTGCATAACAATCAAATCATTAGCAGCTGCAGTAAGTTTCACTGATAACCTTGTCGCAGTGCAAAAATGTGGTGTCAATGTTGTTTTCACGAGTCCCATTCACCTAGAAATTGCTGCCTAGAACCCGATCTGATCGATCATCCTCACCCCACAACCTACGGGATTAAAACCTGACTGTGTAGATTATCTCCACAGGCCATGTAATAACATATCAAAGTTGTTTTGGCAGCTCAATGAAACATTAGACAAGTGGTTTTATTGTTGTGGCTGATTTATATTGACAGATAATATAGTATTTCTTATGAATAGAGAAAAGCTGTTGGACCCTTCTTTGATTACATCTAGAGAAGAGTTACTGGTTGAGGCCTGATATCCTCCTGGGTTCTAACTGTGAGTCTTTGCTTACGTGATAATGTGATTGTCTGATTCTGGCTCCATTAAAACTCCATCCACATACAGAGGTGCCAAGGAGAAACTGTGGCGATCCCATTTCTTTCCCTCATCTAGACTGATCCTGCAAAAAAAAAAAAAAAAGAAAACAACTGTCAGAGCATTAAATCTGTGTTTTCATATGTCTCTATCTGTAGTTGAAAAAATATGGTTTCCACTACAGCATTAAATATCACATGCTCACAAGTTGACATGAAAAAAAGTATAAGATGAAATATGTTCAAAGATTTGAGATCATTTAGCTTTTGCTATGTTTGAAAAATGAAGTGCGCTGGATTCTCTTCACTTGAAAAATTATCTTGACAGAAGGCTGAACAAAAGAACAAATGTCCCTCAGCCCAAGCAAATTTTTTAAAGGTGACAAAACATCAGAAGAAAAGGTATGACTCAGGTTCTAACAGTAGAAATAGATTTGGGGGTTTCAAATCACCTTTCTTGGAGCTTAATCACTTTTGACAGTGTTGTAGTGTGCAGGGACATCAAAGTAGATAGTGTTACAAAGCTCCCACAATGAGGGACTTATGAGGGCATTCTGAGTCTAATATTTCCATCCCGCTCAATTTCTCATTTACATAAAAGCACTCAAACCTTCATATCCAACCAAGAGTACAAAGCTGGAACGCACTCTCTTCTGTTGGAAATGACAGTTCTGAAACCACAGTGGCGATACAATAATCACATAAACTTGGCCCATCAGCATTTCAAAACATTAAATGTAATCATATGCTGCACCCCTCAAAACTCCCCCCCCCACCCCCAAATGAAATTACAGCCAGATAATTTTCCACTCCAGCTCCAACACCTACAGTTCCAACCTCCAGTGTGCTTCTCCTGATGACGAGCTGCACCTACCATAGGTGTCGAATTGGGGTGGGTGCATGGAGAACTGCGAGCAAAGCCCCTCCATCATCCAGAAACCAAATGTTGTACTCTTCGTCAAAAATCTAAACATGTAAAAACAAAAAATACAAACTATATGCATATCAAAGACATTTGCAGGATTTAAAATATCTAACACATTGTGAATGGGTGGAAGATACCTGTCTCCAGCTATTTCCTGCATCAGATGTTACAAACATCCCAAGGTTGGAGGAGGTCAGCTCTGTTCCAATATTCCCTAAATACAAAATCATCTTTAAACCAGCGTGTGTTTTTACAGAAAATAACAAATATCACACTTTGTGTGTATGCAAAATCAGCTGACAAAAAAAAAAAATCATAAATAAATAAATGTGTACATGTCCTCATTTTCCACCAGAGGACAATTTGTATGTCTTGCTGCAACCTCAGCTTCCTGCATCTGTATTTGATTTCATTGACAGAAGGAGGACAACATGCCATATGGTTTTGAGAGTATTTACACTGCTTCAACATTCACCTGAGAAACTAGATGCATTTAAAATCTCACTTCTTTAAATGTACATATACTGTACCTGTTGCCACGATGATTCCTGGCACCGACTTTTTGCTGGTGATGGGTCCAGATGTGTAGGGATTCTCTGACATCTCCAGGTGAAGATGCAGTGAGCAAAATGGCTGTCAACAACACAAAGCAGCCCAAGAAAAGACACAATGTATCTGGATGTTAACAGAGACAATCGTAATTAGCGTTCCTTTATTTTCTATTCTTCCCAGTGAAAGAAGACTGCTAACATTTTCAGAGGCCATTTATAAAACAAAGATACTTTGATCCTCTCATCTCCTCTGCCTGTGAAACAGGAAATAGCTGAGAGGACACAGAGGGCATTCAAATTGTTTTATTCCAAAGCAAACAAGGCATGTAATTAAAATTCCCCAAGATGCACTGATAAAACTGGCGAAATTGATTCAAATCATTTCACTCATCTTCCTGACTGAAGCAAACTGAAAAACATCAATACAGCTTTTCAAAGCGCTAACGCTGGCGGAGGGCGGGGGCGGGAAACAGATGGAAGCAGAGTGGTCATTTTTACAACACACTGAAAGACTGTAACCTGCTATTAACTGGATAATATACATTTTCAGTCTCCAAAGGACATACTGGCTGGATTAGGTTCAGTCATACTGGCTGAATAACAACACAGAACCTTAATGTAATTCTGTGTAATCTAGCATTCATTAGTCCAGCGTGACTACAGGTAGTAAATTGAAATCACAGAGGTTAATGGAAAGTCAGGACCCCTGTAACTAAACGCGATGACACTCTGTGCCTTACACTGATAATAAGAATATTCCCATCAAGCATCTCCTCGTCCATTTAGGAGCCAAAAAAAAAAAAAACATGCTGATGATGAATCTGGCACCTGGCCGTGTGCAAATACAGCTCTGAATCCCAAAATCCTCCCAAGCAAAACTGATGAGGTTGAAACATTTGATGAATGATACGTGTTATGAGCATAATTTTATGTAATTAGAAGCATCTATTCATTTTCACCTAAAGGCTTGAGCTTACCAGAATGCAGTGAAGGTTATTACCAGACACATCAGTGGCAGGAGCTGGAAGCAGGGCCCATGTTTGTCCCTTGTTGTATGTGATGAAAGTCTTAATATGATTATCCACAAGTTTGTTGGCAAGATACATGCCATTTATCCCCTCAACCTACAAGTAAGGACAAGAAAAATGAATAGACTGAGTGCAGAAGTGCAAAAGTGCACAAAATTTCTGATTTTAAAGTGTAAAAGTTACAGATTTAGTGTTTGATTATAACATTCATCATCTTTTTGAAACAAATCTTACACATTGTATGCAAAATAGAAGCTTAAATACTAGAATAAGCTATAGGAGTGAATGCATAGCAAAAAAAATGCAGAAAAGAAGAATAAGTCTTATTGCCAAAGTACATAAATATAATTACATTTAATCACGACTCGCTAAACTTGTGTTTTGGGTGAAGGAGAAATTAATGATGCCAAAACAGCAGCAGTCCTTGAACAAAGCTGACAACAAACCTTATAAAAGTCAACCAGTAGGTTACCAGCGGGCCCTCTGCTGGTTCTCAGATTCTCTAATGAAAGGATAAAGTAGACCCCGGGGGAGTCTGAGATATACAGACTGTACGTGTTGTTCTGATTCCACTCTTGGACGGCAGCAAATACCTGCTTCTCTTCAGTGCTGATAATATGCATGTCCTGTAGGAGGAGAAAGACAGACAGATGGAAGGAGAGAATAACAGGTGCAAATGAGGAAACAGAGAAGAGACCCAAAAGAGAAGTCATGTGTTTTTCTTGATCTTATAGGTGACATTTCTTCAAAAATGTGTTGTGTTGCTTGTCCTCTCTGAGACGAGGCAAAAACAAAACCATTCGATTCTTGCTGCTTACCTTTGGCAGGCAGTATTTGGGTAATTTCATCTGCTTGAAGGGTTCTCTCATGTAGGAGACAAAGTAGCTGGTTCGCCCCGACTTTGTTACCTTTGTAATAAAGTAAAAAACATTTTATCAGACTTATTGAAAGTATATTATAAAAGGAGCATCCCAATTTACAAAAAAAAAAAAAAAAATACAATACGGCTGTGCATTAGTGATTATTTTTTCATTAACTGTAGTAGAAGTAGAGGATAAGGTTTTCATTTTACAAAGAAAATTATAGGATTTACAGAAGAGAATAATAAGCCAAAGAGTATTTTTTGCTGACAGAAATGAAAGATTAATCTTGTGCAGAAGTTAGAAAAGTATCTCATTAAAATATAATGCCAATAGCAGTTTAGCACTGTTAAATTTAATGCCCCCCCAGTAAGAGAGTCTTGTATGCATATGTATTATTTATTTATTATGGATATGAAGTCATGAGTGGAGAGGAAAAGCTTGAATTAGTTACAAGATTAATGCATCTTTTTTGTCCTTCATGGTTCAATAAATGGTCAAATTAGTAATAATAATAATTAAAAAATAATTATAATAATAAAATTGGCCTGTATCAGAAGGTGATTCCCTAACTTCTATATTCTGGCATTTTTTAAATAATTTTTACAAATAATTTCTGTTATGGCTTTTGGTATTGGTGTGCCACCCAAACATTATCAGCAGCCCTCATGTGGCATCTCTTTGAACTGCGGACAAAAAATGAGCAGTAATTGGTGTGATAACACACTGTATTTAAAACACAGTCAGCTATCTCAAAAACATAAATATCTTTTTTACATTTTAAGATTTATTCCAGTCAGAACCTGCCAAACTGGTTCTGACTAGAACCCACAGAAACAGTCGATCTGAAGCCAAATATTGCATTTGGACCAAAACATCTGTTTCCTGCTCCAAATCACTGGCTGGTGATGATGCACCTGCAAGCTTACGGTCGTAGCTAGTTGTAACACACTTGCTTGTTTCTTGTGAAAGATTTTGAACTCGCCTGCTCATCATGACATCATAGTTTTCATTTAGGTAAAAAAAAAATTGAATTGTTGGGAACCAATAAAATACTAACATCATTATTCAACAATCACAGGTGCTCACCGCTAGTTGAATTAATTTTTAAAGAATTTAACCCAATTTAACATGGATTTGAACTGATTGTTATGAGTGTCCTTCTTATTGGAGATAAATATCTGTCTAATAAGAAGCCTTCCCATTAGTATAACACGATGGGTAATTGTTTAAAAATCTTAATGTTCCAAAAACTTTCTCTCATTAATGAATGAGAATTATTCATTATCAGGGATGTAACTCAGTTGTGAAATGAAACATCTCCTGAAGGAAGTGAATAAATTCATAATGCATGGCTGGCTTGATAAAACAGTTGCAGCTGTATTTTGCTTCTGCGTGTTGAAGGCTAAATTAAATTACAAGCACAGAAGAAATTAATATTACTACCCTTATTAGTCTAAAACCAAGAGCCATTTAAAATTGTGTTGGCTTTATCTATTATGCATCTTGAAGAACTTAATGCACTACCACTATCCCATCCACTTACAGGCAGGCCAACAGTACTTGATTGCTTATTTTCTAATCAACTAGAAAGATGGTGTTTGTCCCCGAACACACTACATTAGGGCTCTAATGGAATAATCTATCGAAAATCAATGAGCTGCATTTTCCCAGGCCACATTTTTGAGGATGTTGCACTTGGCTGTTCCTTCTTTCCCAAGAGACTTAGGGGGTGTTGAAGACTGCTTATTTCGTTGTAGCCCAATCGATAACCTCATTACTCTTTGTCAAGTTAAATCCAACTGCCCCGAGCAATGAAAGTCACAAGAAAGTCATCTGTGCCACCGCAGCTCGGTGCAGATACTCTCTGTGATTGTTCAGTTAGATTCACCAGCATCTTCCTCGTCTCTGCCTCGGCCTTGATGGCCGATCTCATCTCAGCTGAATGCAGTCTGGATGTTCACTGATACACTTTTCTGCTCAGATTATTATTTTTAAATGTAATTTTCAATAATTCCAGTCAAGACTGTCCATTGAGTGGGTTTTAAAGTGAAATCGGGCTAAGTTACTTTGTAATTGCCCTAAATTTACCAATGCAAAAAATGTGCAGCTAGTGAAAAATACTATTTGGTGTTTATTTGCATAAAACTTGGCTGGAGTCTAACAAGAATGACCAAAAGCTTTAGGTCTCACCAGCAGGCAGAAAATTACTTACCAGTGGACAGAAATCAATGACAGTAGAGGACATTTCAAAATTAAATTTTTCATAATGGCCTGAACTGCAGTTGTCTAATTGGAGTCAAAGTCAAAGTGAATGATAATACAGACAGTGACCCGTCTATTCATTGTTCTTTTGACACGTACTCATCACGAACAAACACATTTTCTAGGTATGGATTAGGTCTGAGCTGAGCGAGCCTTGAAATGAACGAGAAGGAACATAATCAAAACACACACCAGGCCAGTGGGGAACAGGTGTGTTGGGAAAAGCCATTATGTGGGCTTTGATGGAAAAGCATAAATTGGCTGCACAATGGAGAAAAATACAAATAAAAAAAGGACAAGACATTGAGAGAAATTCAAAGTTCACAGAGACAGTAACCTTTAAAATATCTAAAAAGATGATGGCAGCTGCTGGACTTTGATCAAGAAAAGGATTTTTGCAATGCAAACCTGCGTAAATACATATTCATCCTGTACAACGAGTGAGTTTGTGTCCACGTGTCCAGGAAAGAGGTACTGTCTGTTCCCCTCTGTGCATCTTTGAGCTCTACACTTCACATACTGAGCACCTGAAAGGAGCAAAAGGAAATGAATCAGAAATAAATGAGACATGACTCTACTTTCCTGAAGCTGGATCTTATTTAAATCTACTCTATAATACACTGCTTTAAGATCCACTCAAAGCTTTTATTAAATGTTCAACCTTTATTTTGACACTTTTCAACAAATAAATTTCTGAGCAAAAATATTATCCATAAATCACTTTGTACAACATGGACTTTTTAATAAATAAAATGAAGTTTTGTGTGAAAACAAAACAAAAAAATCATGATGCAGTTAAGAGAATAAAGATTTAAAGTGTTTATTGAAGTGTGTCCACCCCTTGGTGTTAAAATACAGGAGAGATTCAAATATAAATCTGTGTAAAATACATCTAAAAGGGTACCAGGCAGTTGGTTAAGGTGTTGGAAAACCTTGTTAGGTTTAACAAGATTGTGAAGTTTATAGTTTTAGCCATATAAAAGAAAAAAAGAAGAAGTTGTCTAAAGAATAATGGACTTATTAAGTTAATAGGGTGTCAATCGTCCTCTACTCAGAACAGCATTTCTGCAAAAAGAGTCCTGCAGTTATTAAACTTTAAATCTAAAGTAAGATAGATTAAACTTTTAATAATATGTTCTGGTAACAGAAAGTAAAAATCCATTTGATAAGTTGCAATTGGTCTCAAATTGCAGTCTACTATGTTTACCAAAATTTTCCACTTCCCCGAAAGTGTGACAGTCTGGCCATTATATTAATTTTAGCTGTTTCGGTCCAATAGTTTCTACACAAAGGCTGAAAATGCTTAATAAGTTCAACTTTAGTTGCTGCCCAATATTACACAGAGTTGTGTATGTTTACACTTTTCCTCTCATCATTTGGATTGCGCAGAACAGCTTGTGTAACTGAAAATATACAGAGTTGCTGAAAAGTTATGGCTGTTATAAACTGTGACAAAATCTATCCGGTCAAAACTCTTGTGGTTCCCCATAAAACTGTTTAGTCTGCTTGAGACAAGGACTTTCTTTTGTAATTTGCATTAAGAATGTTTCCCAACAGAAAACAAGAGCATATTCCCCCCCCTATCTTTGGTTTAAGAGAATATGCAGCACAGGGAGTAGGGGTTTGTCTTTGACACACAAGGGATAGATTAAAGAAAAGAAACATCCATCAGCCCGCTAAAACTCCTTGTTTTTTTCCAGGAGACACATATTCTGCTTTACTCGACTTCAGGGACCAATCTGAACAGCAGAACAGGTCTCATCTTGCCCATGACCTCTCTCTAAATGAGAGCCAAGAGGTCCTGTGGGTCTTGCTACAGCAGCAGACTGAATTGCAGCACTCACGGCCTTTTGCAATGCGCGTCTCAATGTGGACCACATCTGATTCTCTGTCCAGCCCCATTACCGCCCTTGAAAGAACGAGAAAAGAAGATAGAGGGAAGCAGAAATAGGGTTAGTGGACGAGAAAAGGATAAATGAGAAATATAAGAAAAGAAGAGAAGACTTGGCTGAGAATAGAAGCAGTAGATGGACATCTCCACTCTGAAAAGCCCACAGCAATAATTTTTTGTTATCTCCTGTAAATCACGAGTGTTGAATTTGCTCCACCAGTGGCAATTAATCTCAATTCACCAAGGGATCAACAAAGGCAGCCGCTGTTTCACTAAATATCTACCATAGCAAATGTGTGCTGTTTAAAAAATTGGAGGCAGCTGCAATAGAATTGCAAAAAAAAAAAAAAAACTTTCTGACATAATGCGCATGAAGGAAGCGCATTCAAGTGCACAAATAATGCATTGTTTTGGGTGCTGCTTTACCCACTGTGGTGCTCTAATTTGTGAAACATTTGACTGTTCACGCATGTGGAGAGCACATCCTCAATCCAATGTCCTTTCTCTTCAGAATACAAAACACACAGTTGGTTGGACACATACAATGACCAGCAGGGTAAACGGACTTGCATTAATATTCACGGCCTTGTGCCTGCGCAGTAAAGATCCCTAAATGACTGCAACAACAAAAACAGCATGTCGTGTTTGTGCTACAGAAAAAGAAAGCACAATATTATATCAGCTCTACGTGACGTGGATTTAATCAGCTTTAGGCTTGACTTCCAATGTGGAATTCTGTTTTTTATTTTTTTTTAAAGAAGAGGTCACTGGATCTTACATAGACATCCATATTATCATTGTGCAAATTACAACTAATCAGAGGATAAAACAAGTTTAATAAGAGTCTTACCAGTAGAATCTGCCCAGCATCACATTGTCATGAACAAGTTGCCATTTCCTCCCAAAGTCCATTGAACTGTACAGCTGCAAAACAATATTAGAGCCGATTTCATCATGTTAAATGTTATAAGGGGAAGATTTGGTTAACAAGCAGATTCAGTCAGAAGCTACCTTGCTGTCATGGCTGTAAGCCAGAATCCAGTTCTCCTGTGTTGGGTGGAAAAGGAGGCTCAGGAGGTTGAAGTTAATGGGATACTTCTCAAAGCTTGCTCCTTCATCTGAGCTGATGAGAACAGCATTTTCCACCTCTGGGTCGCCAAGCATCATTATCTAAAGTACAGATGAGGGATGAAGCGTTAGAAGAAGGATGAAGAGACAGTGATACCCTCATTTGGAGGTAATTTTATCAGAAATTGCAACTTGATTTCAGGACTAATTTCATATGAGAGCAGACAGAGATAAAAGCCTAGACATGCTGACCTTCTGTTTGTTGGTTGGGCAGACGTAGAGGAAGCTCAGAACTGTTCTTGAACCCACTTTGTCATTGAGTTTGGTGTAGGTGCTGCCATAATCAGTGGATCTGGAAAAGCACACAATATGACTTTTTTTTTTTAGAAAAAAACCCAAAACATTTACAGTACCTATTAAAGCATGTCAGAGCCATTAACTGTATGGTTGTGTTTTAGAGGACTGCTTCTCCACAGTGGAACATCTGCTTAAAAACTAATTTTGTACCATTTGGGCAGTAATTAGCTCTCAGGGATAAAATAGAACATTCACTATTTAACAATAAACCAGGACACTGGTTATAATTTAAAGCCTTGGACTCCAGTACCAGAACCAGCACAACCAGAAATCATTAGTGCATCAGGGGTTCAGGAAGTTTAATCATTTTCCACATAAAAAATAATAATAATAATAAAAAAATAAACAAAACATGTATTAGCTGGCATGTTGCTGTTATGACTAAACAAATTACACTGACTAAATATTTACTCTACACGTCATGCAGGACACGTTCAAAGCTCTCAGGCGTGCTTAAGAGGATATTTCAATTACATTTAATTGTTAAAATTACTAGTTAAGAAGAGAATAATTGTAAGCTACACACAATAAACGCCATACTGAAAAATATAAAGACTATAGAAGACAAAAATTTTTAGACAGATGTGTATGTGTGTGCACATATACTGCATAAAAACCTATTATTCTGAATTAATTTCTACAATTTCATTTGGAGGTTGAGTTCCATCTTCTTTGAATCAGTTTTTTCGTTCAGAAGGAAAGTGCAATATTCAGAACACGTTAGCTGAATATTGCAATATTTTTTTCGGGTTTGGTTTACGTCATACACAATAAAAGATCAACTATTTCATATACTCTGCTAGATTAAGTGTAAATAACCGAGTTTTGGGCTTTAATAATTAAAAGATCTGCGTAAAGTAAAACAAAATGTCTATTACTGGGTTTAAAGATGCTTGCACATCACTAAACTGCACCGCGTGACAAGGGCAGACGTGTTTGTCATTCACGTCTTCATATTTCTCCTCACCTGGGTGCCTCCAAATGTAATTTCACAGCATAATTGGATGGGAGCGCAGAGTCTGCTATCATTGTCAATGCATTAACTCAAACTGCCCATTTCCTGTTTGCATTGTTTTCCCAGACTTACTACTAAAAACACCGAAGCCTAAATGCTCCTCTCAGTTGGCATATCTGTCTTTTGTTGCAGAGGTGGAAGAAGGACTCTTAAATGATGTTATTATGTTTCATCTCAAAACACAAAGGGGCTCGTGTTTAGACATTTCATGCAAATCATCCATTGATCTGCACACTGCATTTTGCCACCAACCGAGGCCTGCAGCTGTACACATAAATCATTTATTGTGTTATCACAGAAATCATTCATTCTCTTTTTATAACATTCAAATTGCTGCTTTTCTAATACCCATACTAAGAGTCTTTGTGGACCCCTGAGGTACTCTAATTTACTTGTAGGCCATTGTTAAGCAGACACCTTGATGATGAAAAACCTCCTGTACGCAATATGGGATTTCAAAGTGAGTCAAGTCGAGTGTAAATCTCAGAGTTGCCTCTGGAGAAACAGATATTAATTTGAAACTCTGCACTTGGCAGACTGATGGTCTCTTTTTAATGTGCATTTCAAAACAAAATGAACCCTCTGCAGGTGTTTGGAGAGGTGAGAGATGGTGCATCAGAGACAGTATTGGACTTTGTAGTATAATCCTTAATGAATTCTATTCTTATTTATGACCTGACGGGGCACCGTAAGTCACCTTTTCAGTACACACTGAATGAAATGACTATGACTTTATAATAACGACTGCGTGTCAATTGCTTCTGAAACAAAAGGTTACGGATGACTATCAATCCCAAAAAAAAAACGCCATCAGAAAGTTTTGTAGGTCAGGAGAAAAGCACCAAAGATCCAAACAGAGAAGCACTCAGATCAGTCATCCGCTTTATCTCTCAGAAATAGCCTTTCAAAAAGTTTCCTTGATGATGGACAGGAAGGAGGGCCTTTTTAAAAAGGTTGCTGCTGCATTGCTTGTTATTTATGAGACTTCGGGAAGCAGGGAGGATGATGCTTCTGTCTGAACCATATCAGAATGCTTTATTAAAACATACTTCACAATGACTTGCAGTGAAACTTGATTGTTCATATTCTAGCAAGGGAAAGCTCTATAAATCTTACTTAGAGTATACAGTTCTCTCTGTGAATATATTATTCCGAGTTTTTCAAGGCCGATGCCGTAGCATTCATATTCAAACTAAAAAAAAAAAAATCAGAGGAGTCATAATTAAAACAAGAAAACTTACCTCCACAGTGAGCTTTCAGTAACAGCACCCAGGTTGAAGTCATACAACTTGGTCAAGATCAGGATCACCTGCAACAGCAACAGGTGCAATTAACGGCACAGCGAAGTCCACCTTTAAATAAATGCCCCTGCAGCACACTTTATCTGTCGACATCTAATGACGGGGAATGAATCCAACATGCTCGCTACATTTCTGAGCTAATAAATATCAGCCTCATACAGTAGTTAGCTCAATGACAAGAAACTGTCGTGTTGTCAGGATATGTCAGTCTACTGTGAGTAGGATTTTAAAAAAAAAGAGAAGAATCTGTGAAGGCTGTCAGGAGTTATCTCTGCATCTCATGTGGAATGATACCCACCTGACAGCAAAATGTGAACATAATTGTTCAGTGAACAATAAAAAAGAAATGCACTTATTGGCTGCAGTGCCGCTCTCTTTCCTCTTTCATTTTCTTTTCTTTTCTTTTTTTCCAACCTAGACGTTTCTTAAATCTTGTTGCAGCAAAACGATAAACAATGTTGATGTCAAATGCACGTTGTATCATGCCACTCACGTTAACCATTGCCCGGTTTGGGTTAAACACTTTTTCTGTTTTCTCAGGATGTTTGGAGAAAAGTGTTGCTGGGAGAACAAAAACATAGCTCATAAAAGCTCGCCAAGGCAGGGAGTTCAGAGGGAAATGGTTTGCAAAGGCATTATTGTTACTCCACTGGCATTATAAATGACTTCCTACGAGGATGTTTATACAGTAACTCAAGACAGAAAGATGAGTGGGGTAGAGAGTTTGTGGCAGGGCATGAAGAGGAGGAGTAGGGAAGGTGGCTAGTAATCAAGAAGCATAAAACATAATATAATGATTTCTTTTTTTAAACAAAAACCATGAAAGGCAGGTCAAAAGCTCAATTACAGTGAGTTTAAACACATTAACCTCATGGGACCCATGGAAGGAGTTATTAAACCGTGAAAAGCCACACAGACTCTGAAGAACAAAGATACGCCACTAAGTCTGCTCTGAAAATGTTAAAAACCCAATTGACCCACAATTTAGCCATCAAACAGCCACTGTGCATTGCTGGGACTATCTGCATTACAGGTTAATTAACCAATCACACAGCGAGATAAGCATTTGCATAACTAAATGCACCATGTCTGCAAGGTCCAACGCTGGAGTCTGAATCAATTTGGAGTACAGACTTAGTTAAATGGCTGTGATGTTCGGCCTAATTGCCTGCTTTGAAAAATAGATACGAGAGGAAAAACTCAGCCAAACTGTTGATCGTTTGTCTTCTTGGTTTCTTTTTTTATTCCTTTTTTTTTTTTTGCTAACAACAGTGACTCAGTGTCATGGGATATTATAAATACCACAAGGAAAATTAAATCTAGAATTGATTTTATTGGTGTCAAACGAGAGACAGTTCCTTCTTTACCACAGGGAATTAAAGGGCCATCACAGTGTGGTAAATGAGTTTACACTGAAATGATAGTTTGCAGCCTCTTGTCTTTTCTGTTAATATTCACAGTGGGCTGAAACTGTCAAGATCCAAAATCCATTGAAAAAAAAACAAAACACAAACAGCACAGTCAAGAATTAGTGAATAGAAATTGTCAAACATAAATATTTAGAATATTTAGTGATACTTGATTTATCCCCAAAATTAATTGTTTTATTAACTTTTTTTCTAAGTTTTGAAGTTAATTGTATGAAAAATTTGTAATGAGAAAATAATTTATCATTGATTGTTTTTTTTTCTATTTAAAAAAAATCATGTTTGTGTCAACACTCCCATTTATGGCTTTTATTATTGTCAATTTTTGATCATTTTAAACACATGTTTTATAGGTTTGTATATGTCTTCTATTATTTTATTTTTACCAGATACATTTGTAATTATTATTACTTTTTTCACCATCATTAATACAATGAGTGTAACAGTTATTTAACATTTTTTGTTATTTTTTTGGTCTTGGCAGATATAAATTATGCTTAAGTTCTGATTTACTTGTAAAATATAAAAAAAATATAACACTCCCCCTCCTTTAAGATGTAGTTTTAAGGTGATGTTTTTGTTCTTTCACACCTCAGGGCCACTTCATCCAACGACAATACACAATGACAAAAATCCTCCTGACAGCCAGACTGTAATTGCCACTAAGAACTCTCCCTTAACTGTTGACGACACGTTTGTGTATTTGGCTCATTAACAAAAGCTGACCCACTGAACTGGGTCAGTGAAGATCCACTTCAGGGACCAAAAGAGACCAGTGAGGCAGATGACTGTTTGAATGATATCTCCCTCAGTGGATACATCACTGTGCGTTCCCTTGTCTTCAACACCATACTGACAGGCTACACATCTGTCTCTAAAGTCAGCGGGGACTACATGCAAAGCTGAGACCAGTAGCAAGAGAACAAGACCTGCATAACAGAGTGTAAATAATGCCATTTGATGCTGGCAAATAAAGCTATTTTAAACACAAACTAGGAGTTTATGTTGCAGCCTTGCTTTTCTGTAAATGATGGCAACAAACAAACAGAAAATGGCTCCATGATTTTTTTGAGCCTTCAAGGTAAATACAATTCTCCATGCATATCATTGCTCACTTGCATACATGAAATAAAGTAAGATCCCTGGAAGGCCAAAAGCGGTGTATTTATTCATGTTTATGTTTTATTGATGTGAGCAAAGAGAGCTTTGCCTGGGGAAAGTCAACCAATCATTTATTTTAGATCGGCTCTCCACCTCAAAGTAGTTAGGTTTAGTCCTCTTTTTACCCCAACACTTTTTTTGGGGGGCTCTTTTTCTTGTCATTGCTTCCTTTCCCACCTAACTTTTGATCTTTCTTTAAATCTCTCCTTGCTTGATTCTTTGTTCACTTTAGAGCAGAATCTCTTGGTTGCTGTGGTTTTTCTTTTCTCTTTAATAAAATAAAGTCATCTTTCAATCCGTTTTGTTCAGGCATGCAAAGATGTTGACTTTCTGAGATAGCTGACTGGACAGCCTACTTGGCAATAAAAGGTGTTACTTCTGTAATATTGTTGTGATGTACTGTGTCAGCTCAAAGCAGGAGTCTCATCTGCACACAGACCAGCACACTCTGCTTTCACAAGTGTTGAGGCATGCAGTAGTCACACCGTTGAGCCGATTCACATCTTCAAATTCCATACCAATCAATTTTCTTCCAAAAAAAAAAAAAAGGTGGAAAATAAATAATTAAATAAAAAGAAAGAACTACTGAAATATAAAGGTGCTTCAGTGGGCTGTGAGAGGAATTTCAACAATATGATGGTGGGTAGGAGATTTTCCACACAGCTCACAATTTAGGGATGATTCATCTCTATACTGTATCGCAATATGACTATTAATAAAATGAAACTGACTGTTGCCACACATCAGAGTGGTAATATGGGGGTTTCTGGCATCGGGCTTCAAACAGAACCTGTTGCTTATTCAGTCCTAAGTAAAACCTCATTAGAACGGCACCCCTCACATATTGTTTTCTGTCTTTCTGGGTAGACGAGGGAAGAAAAAGGAGCCCTTAATCTAAACATCACACATCCAGAATACTGTTTCCTTTCTGCTCAGAAATAACAAATCACAGGAAGAAGGAGAAATCTTCACAAAGTGAATAATACACTTTCATGTAGTTCTCGCACAATTTTTGAACTTAACCTGTGGGGGCAACTAGAGCAGATAAATTAATTTCCAAGGGATGGGGAATGTAACGCTCCTAGTGATAAAAGTGATAATGGCAGGGGAAATACAGTATTGTCCCATTCTGCATTGCTGTTCAACCTCTGAAAAGTTTGTCTGCTTTTAAATCCTTGTCAATAAAAATAAGTCATTGTTTGTTTTTCTGTAAACACGTGCAAACATAAAGCCTTCTTCAGAGTCTATTTAACTTAAGTAACTAACTACTGTAGTGAAATGTCTGACAACTTGCAGAAATGCATCAACTCTAATTTAATCTGTAAGCTTTCATAAAGAAATTGGTACATTTCTCTGACAGCTGCATGGAGGTTCGTTTTTTTCAAATGCATCAAATTCAGTAGAGTTCTGAAATCTTCAAGTGTCCAAAAACCAGTGATGTCTTGAGTGTGGCTGATTTATTTTCCAGAGCTAGAATGAACACAATAACTATGTTTTAAGTTGATTCTTTTTCAAACCTTTTTATTATTATTTTTTACTGCAAATAACTTGCAATAAAGAGTCCTAATTTTCAGTCATTTAAAAAGCATCTATATAATACATCATTCGTTCTCTGCAGAGCACTGATGAATTTATGATTACAGTTAAAATGCCTCACCTAATAAAAGTGTAATTTCTCTAATAGAACTGGATGTTTTTATAACTGAGTTCCACAGAGGTTTACAGTGAGTTTATGCTCTTAAAACTTCTAACCTTTTAGTTCAATTTTTTATGTTCACATGAAAAAGCTCAAAGATGTTGAAACCACTCAAAGACTGCATCAGGATTATTTACTAATTAGCATATCTTGAGTTAAAGTTTTTGAGGACCCAGGAAGCAAAATGCAGAGATACTTAAATTAATAATTATAATTAAAAAGAAAAACAAACAAACCCAGACTGTGGAACACAGAGAGTATGTAACTTTGAAAAGAAGACAGTAGGATCCAGTTCGTAATCACTAATAGAAACTGTGTTTCTAATTACTGAGGTAGGTGATTACTGAATAAGAGGCAGCTGGGTTGATGAACTGAATGAAAGACAGGTGTGATGAGCTGAGTGACTGGAGCTGAGGGAAACAATGAATGAGAAAAAAAAAAACCCTGAACAATGAGAAATAACCATTCAAACTCCAGAAGTGCAAAAATCAAACAGTAAACAAATTCAAAATACGACCCACACAATCCCAGCACCTTTACTGGAGACAGCTGTGTTTATTTTTCACATCTGAACATCAGAGACAGACTTTTTACAGAGTTGTTTCTCCACACATGCTATTGATTTCTCTACCACAACGCTCACTACAGAAAAAAATATAACAGCAGCATGTTGATCATCACTTTATAGAAACACATTTTGCCTTAAAGATGCCTTAATACTAAATTTGCTTTTATGTAAAAACAAGAAATACATTCAGACAGTCAAAAAAACGTGTTTCATAAATGTATTTACAAGTTTAATAATCTTATAGATGCAGCCAAAGTTAAAGATATTGCAAAATTTAGAAATGGTATCACATTATTTGTGTGTAATCTTGTTTTAATAAATATCCTCACAATGTAATCAATCCATTGTGTTTTCTTTTGAAATTGTAAGCTGAAAAAGCAAAATGAAAATGCAAAGGTTAAGTACAAATAGGTCAAATTAGACTATTATCAAACTCCAAAGAATGGCAAATTAGTGTGGAAGGATCAAGCTGGCACACTTTTGTTCACCTCACTTCCACACTGGCTTTTAATTTGCCTCATCAACCACATGCGATGTGAAAACACAACCTGGTTCATTTGTTGGTTGGCTAATTAGATTATAAACTTCAATTAAAGAAGAGAGACAGAAGCCAAGAGGAAGATAGAGCCATTTGATTAATTCTATAAACCCTGAAATCTTCTGAAGTTGTAACACCTCCAAACTAAACAGTTTGTAAAACCAATTGTAAAAAGTACTGCATGATTTGTTTTTATGATGTGAAGTTAAAAGATTTTTTTTTTTTTAAATTTGGTTGAGTCAAATCTTAACAAAATTTACTTGAGTCCCAAAACGGGGAGTATTTGTTCAGTTCTATTGTATCACAAGACAACTAAGTACTCATTAAATGTTTTTGTTTTGTGAGTGTGTGTGTGTCATTGTTGTTTTGTTACATTTAAGATTAATATATTCATCCATCTATTAGAAATCACCTGATGTGACCACCTGCAGGGAATAGAAATAGAGTATTCCTTGTAAATTTGCATATATTTCTTAAGACAAAGCAGCGAGGGAAAAATCAAAATGCACTGTGAGAAGATGGAGGGAGGAAAAACAACATCTTGATTGTGACTCTGTGAGAATGCTCTCAAAGCAGATCACTTAGCAGAAAGACAAATGTCTTTCAGGAGAAATGGTGCGGTCGAAGAGAGGTCCTACTCTGTCCTCATCTTATCTGTTGGCCAAATTGATTGTTTGTACTTTTGTGGGCACAAACATACTCCAGGGAACACTGCTTTCATCAAGTAAAACCCAGCAAAATGTACCTTGTGCATTAGTTGTCCATCTGTATGTTTGCTTATCCACCCAACTCCTGAGCTTTGGTCATATAGCCCGAATGCTTCAAGCTCGAGAGGCTTCGACAATCAATTCAGTCCATTATGGGGGGGAAATTAATGAAATGGGTTTCACTTCGGCTACAGCTCTATTGTGAAGAGATTTTGTGGGCATGTTGAGCTTTTCTTTCGTTAACAAGAATAGACAATAAACCGCTCTTAGTGGGAGAAAAGATTGTCATTGTCCTGCTTCATTTTTTAAATGAAAGCTCAGGGTAAAAAAGAGTAAAAAGTCAAAGAAATATGTTTAATGGACCAGCAGTAAAAAGTGCACTTATTTTTCCTCCTCGGTTCTGATGCTGTGATGGCACAATGAACTGGTGTTTGCACTTTAAAAGGTGGTAAACAAGGAACCCATCCTTCAAGGATGAATTTGATGGCAATTTCAGAAGTAATTTACATTTTTCAACACATTTAAAGAAGTTTTAGTCACATTTTTTTACATTTATGAATTGGTTTAATGCCTTTTAAGCTGTGTGAAGATGTTAGCATTTTTCCTTTTCTTCAGTTTTATTTTTGTTCTGTTTTATTTATTCGAGTGAATCTGTGAAATTTTAAATGAGCAGGTTTGGTAATAACTTTCAAAATCACTTGCTATTTTTGAGAACTTTCTGCAGTTTGATGCCAATTCAACACTTCTTCAAGCTTCTTCTTTTCCCTCACAGCTTTGGCTTTTAATGGCTCAGCTTCTGCCCGGGGTGTCCGCGTTGGAGCCAGAGTGGGTAAAGAGTCCAAAGTGAGTCTTTGGAAGAAAAACCCTCCACCGGAAATGCTGTGAGACTTAGATGCTGAGGTAAATTAGTCTCACAGATCCTCATTTTTGTAAAAAAAAAAAGCTTAAAATATGACTATTATTGCATTGCCATGAAAATGTTGTACTTTTGAAGTGATAAATATTTATACTGTAATACCTTGAAAACATGTTTGATAACAATAAAAACAACATTATATTAACAAAAACATTTTGTATGTTAATGTGATACAGTTTAATTAGATTTTTGCAGGGGTGACAACTACATGCAGCAAGACTTCAGAGACCAACGGAAACAGAGGGTTTTTGTTTATTTGTTTGTTTGTTTTTAATCAGTTAATTAATTTTTTTTAATATATTCCCTTAATTTCAGAAACTAGGCTATTTATTCTTACAGAGGAAATAACCATTCAGTTCACGGATGCAGTTTTGCATCTGAAAAAAACTCACACAGGTGATTCAGGCATCAAAGGACAGAAGGGGGGTGGGTGTTGGAGGTTGAGTTTTTTCCCTTGTCCAGTGGAACAAGAGACAACGAGACAATGACTAGGACGTTTACTGCAACAATAAATTCGACAATTTTTACTCACATAAGCGGTGAGGTTTAAACTCTTTTTCCCTGAAAGTCATCAAGTTCCTGTTTTTTCTTGTCTGCTAGTTTTCCAGTTGGATTTCAGATAAAAATTGCACTTTAGATGGATTTGAAATTGTTCTGGTGCAAAAAAAGGGTATTTGTTATTATTATTGTTGGTATTTTTGTGAATCAGTGTTTCAATGAAATAGTTTATAAAATATTTAAACATTTGAGCTATTACGATGTTCTATTAATCAATAATGCAAATATGTGTCACATAATCTTTAAAACAAGCAAAATCTTCTGATAAATGACACTGAAATATAAATCATGTGAATCAGCAGGGATATCTTAAATAAAGGTTGATATACAAAAAAGAAAGAAAAAAAAAAACACTTAAAAAGAACCACACTGTGTTTAGAAGCTTTAATTGTCTTCTGGTACATGAATTCAGTGTTTTAATATAAATGAAGCACAAACAAATCGCAGCAAACTTTCCAGAAAGCAGGCAATTAAGTGTTTAATGCTCAAAAGTTCCTGAAGGAGGATTCCCAAAGCTCTGCTTAATCCTTTCCCCAAATGTTAAAAGACCAAAACAGTGTGCTAATGTCTCACATTTTGTTAAAAAGACGGTATTATAGACTAAAATGTTCATTTCTTTACCAACAGAGTGTGTAAAACGGGTTATTGTTGGAAAATATAAATTGTCTCATGTAACTGATTTATGTTTTCATTGAGTCACGTCTACAAAGATCCGAACATTTTATCATCATTTCTGCCAAATTCTTATTCCATATTTATTGCCCTATTTATATAATTTTTTGGACAATAACCTACTTATTTGTTGGTTTTTGGGGGTTATTATTATTTCAAAAGTAACAAACTACTTCAAAGGATTTGTTCCAAGACACCAAGTGAGTTGGCATTGTTTTGTTTTTTTTAAATTTGTCATTTTGTTTGGAAGGTTTCCATAATCTATATTGATTGCACAATGTGTGAGATTTTTTTTCTCTTTTATTTAGTTTCTTAGCTGTTAGATAGGAAAAGCTTTTTTTCCCTCTGCTTCAGGTAAGACATTCCTGTCACTGTAAACTGTCGAGTCAAACCATTATTTAAGCCAACTGTCACCTGAACAATCAGAGTCATCTTTAAACATGATAGTAGTTGCTGTGTTGCTGCTACAAGGGAGCAGCAACTCTCATTACACATTGTTACAAAATCCAGGGTCACTTAGTTCGCATGATATTAGGACATCAAGACAGAATCAGCCGTGACCTTTAGGCGTAAAATTCTCCTGTCCTCAAGTGGCACACAACATCCAGATTCTGTCTCTTTGATGATTAATAAAGCTGTCGCCCATTTGAATTTCAATTTTATGATTTTCCCAATCAAAAAATGCATAAATTTGTTTTCATAAACTAATCACAGCTATACTATGTGTCTTCCTCACTGCGACAGTTATTAAACTAATTAATCACATGCAAAACTGTCAGATATGATTTTGCACCCGCTTTGTCTCTTTGATTAAATGTGAAAGATAAAAAAAATGTGTGTAAATGTGTGTGTGAGCATGTCAAACAGAGAGACCGATAGAGAGGCAGAAGAAAATCAAGCAATGTCAGTGTGCTTGAATATGAAACTGATGGCAAGCCTGTATTTGCTGCTTAAAATGCACTTTGTGAGGCAAAACTAAATTGTAAGTGCTGAGGAAGTGCTGAGAGGATATGTTGATGGGATGCATTATGGTCCCTGAGCACAAATGATTCATGAAAAAAGGGCACACATGCATGTCTTTTGAGGAGTAAAAACTGGGATTTCACTGAATTATTTCTGCAGATAGTGTGAAAATTTGCATCCCACATAATAATAAAAAGCTGAAATAATAATAGAAAAAACACACACACATATATATATATATATATATATATATATATAATGAAAATGCATGTCCTTTTGACTGATAGTGTATATATGTACATGTATAGACATAAATAAATATGTAAATTGTTCTTTTTTTTCTGTAGCTGTTATCGCTCCCTGTCTACTCTCTTAAACAGATGGTCAAGCCCAACTGTAGCCACAGACTTGGCTCTAGCCTAACAATGATTATAGGAGCAGTCTGGTGTGAAATGTTAACTAAAAGAATGATTAATTTTATTTTTACTCAAAGATCTGAACAAGGAACTTTTTTGGTCTGACAAATTTAAGTAAAATAGTTTTGTTTATTTCTGCTCAATCAGAATGATTTCCTCTTATTTATAAATCATTATAAATAGTAGTAAACTAGTCATGAGCTCAAACTCATTTAACTGTTTGAGGAAAAAGACATAAAACAGAATATGATGAATGAAAATGCTGAAGCATATGTTTCATTATCACTATGGAAGTATCGCTGTGAGCTTGCTGTTGTTGCTTTGCATCAAGGAGGTCCTGGGTTTAATCCCCAGTTTGGACCATTCTTCACAGAGGTTGCATGTTCTTCCTGTGCATGCATAGATTTTCTCCAGGAACTCTGCTTTCCTCCCACAGACTAAAAACATACATGTATGGTTAACTGGAGACTCTAAATTGACCTTAAGTGTGTGTCTGACAATGGATCGTAAATGCTATGAACTGATGACTTGCTCAGGGTCTAACCTGCCTCTCACCCAATGAATTTGGACACATTAGGCAGTGTCTCTAAAACCCTGAACAGCAACAAGAAAGCATAGAAACTGAATGAATGGATTCCTATAACAAATAACAGCTAAAACATACTGTTACATTAGAAAACAAAGTTTATCCATAGCGTATAGTCTAACGTCCAAATAAAAAAGGAAATTAGATAAATTAACATGTACAGATGCCATAAGTTAAGTGCTTTCATCAAGGAGACGTGGATTCATGTGGACAAGTCTGACTCTTAAGTGTGGACCATCATCCTGAGAATTACAAGGTCATTTTATGTTTCTGGAAACAACAATTACGTAGTACATGTGCATTCATTACAACCTAATGAGATACTTTAACAAGACAAGGCATTTAATTTTCTAATCCTAACCCGAGGGTTTTTGTGTATTTACAATGAAATTTAAGGCAGAAACAAGAAGAAAACTACATTTACAGGAAGTCAAATATAAAAGGATAAGAAGTCACTCATTTACTGCAACAGGCAAACTCAGACTTCTCAAGGGAAAGTGGATGTTTCAAAGCCAACCCACTATACCCACCAATAAATCTTTGTTTGCTGATGATGAAGCTGAAGGTCGCGCATCTTCCTGTCATCAGAAAAGTTTATTTTAAAAAATATACCAGCAACAAAAGGAATATAGATGTTGAATCTAATTTTATTCCCTGAAATGCCTTTATCAGTTTATTTAATTGATTATTTATCGTAGAGCAACTATTTTGTTTTCGATGACCATTTTAATGACCATGTTTTGGGAAAATTCAGGCTCATATTTAAATACTACTTCAGTCATAGGATAAGATCATGGTTTGGGTGAAAACAGAACCTTGCAGAGCTCAACTAAGTGTGTCGACACAATGTAAAAAAAAAATCCAAAACTTATGTGATTTTTTTTGATGGGCACCAGCAAAATAAAACCAAACCATGCAACTTTCTAACAGTGAAGTGGTGCTAACACATTTAAATGTGACACCAGACTCACTTATTATAACCAGTATTTGTTAGTAAGATGCTTTTGTTTTTATGTCCCATGTTTCCGTGTCCCAAAACGACCCTGATACACCACACCATGAATTCCAGAAGATTTCTTTAATTTGCATGTGGTAAACAAAGGTTTAGCAGTGAATGGTCACATCTTACTAAATTATTTGCTTTGTTATGATTTCTCTATATATTCCTTCTGCAACCAAACTGATGCACATAAACAAGTATAAAGTTTTTCCAGCATCATAACCATCTAATCATCAACTGACAACTTCATTAAAATATAATAATTTTTACTTTAATTGTTAATCTAACTTTAGGTTTTCCATTAACTGGCCATTTTAATGAGCTAGGCCATGTTTTATTGTGCAATACTAACTGACCTACAAGCCTGTGTGAAGTGGTTTGCTTGGCTGAGCATTGTGACAAAGCTTTTAATTTTTGTACATTTTTGCTGAACTCCTGAACTCCCTGAACACAATTAAAAAAAAAAAAAAAAAAACATCACATTAAAAGCCTGACAGGAATGTTTACACCACAGTCTTATCACAATAGCAGAGCCAAAATGTAAACTTTTAAACAACCGTAATAAAAAGAGTTATATTAAGTAACTGTGTCTTAACATACAGAGAGGGGGATCTCTGGACTTTAAGCTGATTGTTAGCCTTTTTTTTAGTTAATTGCAAACCTTGGATGAACCAGATAATCCTGTGCTAAGAATACAAGTTGGTATAATCCTGTGCTAAGAATACAAGTTGGTTAGGCTCTTAACAGCCAATGGAAATGTTCCAGCTATCGCTTCGAAGTGAAAACAATCTTAGTAAAGGGTACATCCTCCTGCACTGTGGTCACAATCAATGGATGCGACCCTTGTTCTGCCCACAGCTGCAGTTTCTGTCAACATCTTGCAATCACATCGGTGAACAGCACACCCCCAAATCTTGAAACAGACAGGATTAATGAACAAGTGTGTGGTGCTGAAACCTCGAGGGAGAAGCATGCTGATGACAAGAATGGCCAAAAGAAAAAAAAAAAAAAGACTGTTTTTCTCCACTTGTTAAAACTTTCAAATTTATATTTGAAATCAAAAAGCAAACCACCATCAACTGAAAAGTCAATAAAAGATTGAAGAAGTGAAAAACTCCTGAAAGTTGAAGTGCTGCATAATAATTTAATACCGTGGGGGGGGGGACTAATTTGTACACAAGTGTGAGAACATGGACTTTTTTTTTATTTTTACCAAGCGTAGCAGGGATCAAAATCCCCTCAGACAGCAAGCAGGGGTTAGATGATAAAAACTTCATGAACAAAAGGCTTTAAAACTTACCAACACCTCTGAATGGACGACATGTGATTTTTTCGTGTTTTGTGAGAAAAATCTTTTTTCAGTTGTGATAGCAAAACAAAAACGAACACCTCTTGCATATAAGGAATGATCCAAAAAACAAAAGAACAGTGAATGTTTTTCTCTTTGCTGTATCCAAACACCTCAGCAGTGGTAGCTTTATAATGCTCTCCTCATCATCCCATAACAGTCTAACACCTCTGTGAATTGGGAACCCATTCCATTTGATTTTATGGATCAATGAATATCTGGCATATTAAATGGAATAGCTGTCTACATAATGAAGCGCCTTTAAACACAGGTGTCCCCCGGGACATGTCGTTTCCTCATTTTTTTTTATTTTTTATTGTCTATTTATACAAATGAGATTATGTGCAACAATAATGGCCTCATTTTGATTAAGCGTTGTGACAACACGACCCAGGAGGCCAGTTTGATTCTCAGTCAGTTGCAGCGAAACGATATTATTGCAAAACTGACAGTTTGATTTGACTGTTACCACCTCAGAAGAAATAGCAGAGACTGAAAAAGACAATTTGATCAATGTCTGATCCTTCCTAAAAATTCAGGTAAGGCCAATGATGATAATCAGATCCTGCCTGTGAAGTTACAGGGGCATTGTTTAGTCTGACATGAGGATCAGAAGCTCCGGTGATGTGCAGTCAATAAAGACGCTCATTACTGTTCTTGGTTTCAACATATTGCTCTGGTTTGATCAACTGTCAATGAAAAGCTTGCACATATTGGTCAACCAGGAGCCCCAAATCATGTAAATGTCAATACCACCCTAATAATGAGCTGGCTTAAGCTTTCTGTCTTTGAAGGGGGTTGGGGGTGCAGTGGCTGTTTACCAAAAGATTATAAACTCGTCACAACTTGAGAGCTCATATGAAGAAAAACAACATAGATTTACTATATGCAATATACAGTTTTCTCAATTAGTTCATTTTCAGTTTATTTTTTTTTTCCACCCTCACTTTTAAGCCAAAAATCATTACATAGCACGACTCTTTAATTTACCATCACCATTCACATTCAAGACGAGATTTAAGTAGTAAGAAACATGCACTGCCAATCAATAGTACATGCACTTAAAAAGCATGAATTTAAAAGGGAATTTGGGGGGTATATTTTTTATTCCCATGGTTGAAGCCAATCAATGTTATCTCTCTTAAAGTCAGAGGCCAGGGGGCGATGACTTCAGGCTTTGATGTCTAAGACAATCCCAGAAATCAAATGATAGTTGGAAAACTGGCTCGTGGACAGATTCAAGGTTTCAGACAATGAAATTCTTTATCAAATCTGAACTCAGAAGATCCCCTGCTGGCACTTTTGCCATCACCTTCGACATCTTTCTCATTTTTTTCTTCTTGTGGGATTTGACATATTGGCCAAATCACAGGCAATGTCTTGAAGTGAAAATTTGATAGAACTACCCTAGACTGCACCACTGAAGTAATATTCCTTCAAATGTCCCTTTAAGATTGAATTTATTATCAGTCATTTACATCTAATATAGCCTGAGCTCTAACATCTAGTCATAAAATCCCATAAATTTGAGCTCTGCAGTTTCACTTGTACTTTCGGGACCACAGACTGGAGTCCAGACTATATAAATCTCAAATGTTGACTGGCTGCAGTGACAAGCCCATCACAGATGATCCAGTGAACAGTGTTCTGCTGCACAAAAGGCTATCAGTGGCAAAGACATCTTAAACCAACCACATATTTCACAATGCATCTCACATGGGAGATTTTATGAGGTGCATATCTGGCCTGTCTTCAAAAGCACATCAGCCTAACCAAAAAGCTCTGCCCAACATTATAATCAGCAGCATAAAACAGAAAATGAAAATATAAGAGCAATTAAAGATTGAATTTAAAAGATCCCTTAAGATAAATTCATTTTTACATTTTTTGGAGGCCACAAAAATGTGAAATACTTGTGCTGCACATTTTTTTTCAACTAATTGAAACTGAGCTAAAATTATCTGAAGTAAAAAAAAAATGCAAAGCAGCTCATTTCTTTTGTCCAAGGCTGTTTATAGTTTGGAGATCTTTGTGGCTGATAATTGATGGTGCTTGCAAACATCTTTGCACGCTGTACATTTAAAGTAAGAGATAAAATCTCCTTGGCTTTATCCCTGTGAAGGTAAAATTGTATGCACCCGCAATGTGCTTGTGTGCAAAGTGAAATGTGAGTGTGTGTGAATTGGGAAGGGTTTGTGTGTCATGCATCTAACATGGGCTAAATTTGAAGGTGTAAAACTGTTTTGGATCGATACAACTTGAATTAATTTTAACATTAATCCTACAACAGTAGTGTTCACTTGGAAAACTATTAATGGAGTGTAAGTCAGACATCAGTTGTAAAAGTGTGTTTCATTTGTTAAAAGGTCAGATGTTGTTTCATCAGCATCACATTAGGGCCAAGGTTGATATAACTCATTTAACTGTGGTTACTACACTTTCCAGGGAGACATTGCTTGAATTTTTCTCCCCATAAATAATAAATGAGTTGTTATTGCTGCCAAAATGCCAGCACCCTCCCACAGTTTAATATCATGTCAAATTTCACTGCAAGGTTAACTATCAAATGAAATTCGATGTGATAAACTGTTTGCTGAAATAAACGACTCTGACCTGAAAATGCAAGTGCACAGTCACATTCACCAGGCGATCATGCAAATAGCGGTGCGTAATTGATAACCTCCACAGTGCTGAGGGTAACAGAAACATTTTCGTTAATGTAAAAACTAGAAATATAGCTACTGGAAGGTGAAAGACTATTTTTAACAAAATGTTTGTCCGTGTGAACAGATGTTTCTTCTGTGCGCCGTAAAAGTCGTGCGTAAAATGTGCGTAAAGACACATGAAATACTTAGGATTCAAGGAAAAAACGCGTATGATAACATGATTACAATCAGGGACATTTAAATGTGTTTTAAAACGTCAATTATTCCGTGAAGTGTGTTTTTGTAAGAGTGAAACTCACACTACTGTTGTGCCCGGACCAATGAACCATCGCCTGGTTGTGTGCCGAGTCTCCCGACAAAGCAAAAGTAGAAGTGTCCAAGTGAGGCTCACTTTTCCTCGGGTTTGACCCTCTGGCTTCCTCCCCACTGCGCGGATACTCGGCTCTGGACTTGGAACCACCTTGGACAGTTTCCATGACCCTCTCTGGTGACTGCGCCTCTCCACTTAGGCTTCTATCTACATTTTCACTGTATGATGCGCCCACATTCCTTTTTACCTTCTTCGCCCTAACAGAAAATGTGCGTTCAGACATTAAAATCGTTTCTGGTCGCTCCACAGTAATGTTATCATACTTTTTCTTAGGTGTGTTTAGATCGTTAGAATAGTTTGCCTTGATCCCGACTGATGGCTCGTTTTTACTGAGTGTTTTATTCTTTACTCGCTGTCCGTTGTTCGGCTTTAAAGTGTCGACTTCATCCGTTTCAAACCTGTTAAAAACTTCATTACCATTGTCGACATTAAGCGCGACTTTGATCCCCGGTGATTCTCCGGGCACACGTGCCTCCAGTGGCGCTACCTCCAGGCGATAAAATCTGTTGATTGATCTGGAAAAAGTTATCTCCGCATGAGTCCCAAACTTAGGGTGAAAAGGATTCAGCAGCACGCAAAACAAAAGAAAAAACCTCCAAAACGACCCAAGTATCATTGTGCGTCTCCAATCTGACAGTTAACGCGTGGAAGGAAGATGTAGTGCGGCAGAGCTGTTCGGATTTAGAAATATTCAGCGGATCATCTTTACGAGCACAAAGTCATTCAGCAGACCCGCTCACGTCCAAGAATTTGTCAAAGTGAGGGACCAGTTGGGGAGGCGCTGCGCATCAGGCAAGCGCGCCAAGGAAGAGTAACTGCAGAAACGGTAAGACTGGAGCTCATGTGGAGGTCTGACAGAGGGGGAGGCTTTAAAGCCCTGAAATTAATTTTGAAATTATTCCACGATCTTAGGTTTAATTCTGTACCATCTTTGTCTACTCATGTCAACCTCCGAAGTTATCCAGATGGGCTCAAAGCCGTTCACAGTAAAAAAAAAAAAAAAAAAAAAAAAAAAAAAAAAAAAAA
>SSNP01000023.1:3963135-4114050 GCA_006937955.1 Pachypanchax playfairii
AAAAAAAAAAAAAAAAAAAAAAAAAAAAAAAAAGAATAATTTGTGCTTTGCATAACAGCGTTCACTCTGGAACACGACAGGGCGAAAGCATCTTTTGCTGGCATCAATCACCGGTGGATTCACCTGTCAACTGCGCACGGGTGTGCGTGCGCGAGAGTGCATCTTCAGAAATTCACTTGGACTCCTAATAAAGATCGAGATTTACTTGTTGTTTCTGAGCTGCAGGGCTGAAGATGTGCAGGATGTGACTCTGTAGGATCATGTTATTTTAGACTATTATCACAATCCACCTCAGGCCTTCTGCACAATCAGCCAAGGAAACAAAACTTCTCCTATATTTTCATTTAGTTTGACATCTTTGATAGCCATAAGACACCTCCAACAACCTTGGCACACTCAGAAATCATATTATCTATTCATTTTTACAGTGCACATTTGGAAAAATCAAACATCCTCCAAATCAATATGCTATTTGAAAGGTATTAGTTTCAATTAGTAGAGCCAAGAATCCTGAGAGGCAATTTCTACTTCCTGCTGACAGAGCCCTCTTCCTCTCAGTTGTTGTAGAAATTGTAAGTCAGCATCTAAAAAAAGAGAGGAAAAAATATTTAAAAGTTATTATGATGCTTGTTAATGAGGAACTAAAATACACACTAGATAAGTTTGCGTCAGCTGCTAGATACATCCCCGAGGGAAAACCATAGAGAGAGAAATTTCCACTTTCCTCAAGGACAACAAGAGCATCACAAAAACAAAACAAAGAATTATTGCTTGTTATTATGTGTTACATCATGTCAAGATCTTGTAGCTGAATAGTCTTATGGAGTTTCACAAATTATACACTTGTTAAGTCATGCTGACAGCAATGAAAAACTAAAAGCTGGTAATCCAGTCTGCTCTTTATTTGATAGAGAACTCAGTGGTTGAAAATTACAAAAAAAAAAAAAACCTTGAGAGATGCATTTAAGACTGCACACTGATTCTGTCTGCTCAACACTCATCAAAATCAGCTGTGAAGCAAGTTTAGTGGACTGAGCAGATAAGAAATTTAAAACTGTTGAGCACAAAAAAAAGCTAAAAAGAAATAATCTGTTCTGCAGAAGAGCTGACACTGAGAAAGGCACCTTCTGATCTCACAAACATTCACAAACAGCGCAGTAAAAACAGCAATCAGAGGGTCAGGCAGCAGCTCCATCCTCCTCAGAGGCCTCACTTTTTGGTCACAGCTTTTTTTTTTTTTCTGGCACGGCTGTACAAACAAATTGAGATTCATACAAGTGAGGGCTCTGGGTAGCAGGTGCAACTGTTGCAACTCTGCCGCATGCCAGACAGCTAAGTCTCATTCCCGCCAGAACGCCTCTGCAATGAAGGGGTAATTGGACTGATCACACTCTGTTTACCCATTATGCTGTTAAAATGAAGTGGGTTGTTCCCAAACATGGTGTGACAGTCCAGAGATGAAGGAGGAGCCTCTTCCATCAATGACACATCTTTTATTCTGTGCTAACCTTGGACTGGAAGCACAGTGCAGCATTGTTGTTTACTTCTTAGTGCCTCTGCATGCATGAGAGAAAGACTGAGGAAGAGTTGCATTTGTGGTTGTCTAAAGATGTATCTGGGGAGCCAGCTTTAATGTGTCTGTGTGTTTGTGCCCCACATCTTATGTGTGCTAAAGCTATGACAAGGAATATTGCATGCCATCTTTGGTGGATAACATAAGGGAATCTGCATAAAAGTGTAAAAATAATAAATAAATACTAGGGAACGAGAGATGAGAGGGTAAAACTAAAAACTATGTAGCTCATTCAATTTTATGTGCTCTCTCTCCACCAGTAAAGATCATTAGCAAAACCATCAGATGCAATCATCTCCTTTCTGTTGGAGCGTAGCTCGGACAGTCTCTGCGAACGGTAGCATCCTCTCTCTTGTTTCCTCTGAGAGAAGGAGGGAAACTTTAAAGCTTTCAGGACAAAATCCCATTTGTGCATTCGCTGTCTGCATCCCAGCCTTGTTAGTTCCAACACTTCAGTGATCCCGGTGGAGCGGACGCACATGCAGTAGCAGGAACCATAATGGCCATCAACCAGACAGCTCGCACTTGCACGCAGGAGATGAACAGCAAGGTGCACTCCCAACTCGACTTTACCCGGAGCCATTAAAAAAAAGAAGGGGATTTTCTTTTATTGCAGATGGCAAAACACTTATTTTGTACTTTCTTCATCATCCGGATAAAAGAGAGGCATTTTAAAATCACAGTGGGAGGAGCAGTTTGGGACAGTTTGCCACTACAATGAACTGGTCCTGTCAAAGAGAATATCATTTTGCCCCTTTATGAGCAACTATCTCTTTGATGTCTTTGTTTGTGATGAACACAGTAACAAGACTGTTGGAATATCAACACAATTTACCTAACCTCACAGAGTCATTGTTTAGTCCCAGCAATGATGTTTCTGTGAGCAACAATGTCCCCAAACGCAGTGGGTCCATTTTAGTTTCAGTTCCTTCGTCCATATTTACTATTATTAGGATGTTTCAAGTTGATGACAGTTTTTTTGGACCTGGAAACTGAAAGAAAATGAAGCTAAATGCACAAGCTGTCTGATTAATAGACAAGTCATAAACTAAAAGTTACAATATCTATAGATATTTTTTTGTATCTTTAATTAATTTGACAACAGAGAATTTACAATTTCAAAATTTTGTTTAAAAAAATTATGTGGCTATTTTATTTCATTTAACACACAAAAATATATCCAAAATGTGAAAATATTTAAAAAAATAATTTCGACATGTTTCAAGAAATGTTATTATTTTTTAAATTTAGGAAATAACTATTTTTCTACAAGTGAAATAAACTTTTTTAAAGTTTCTTAATTTTTCATCAGATCATTTTGTAATAACTGTTTTGAAATGGTGTTATCAAAACGTAGAAGTAATGATAACAACCATAAACTTTCCAGAAAAAAAAGGCAAATTATACTCTTTATAACATATATGCTCTGACTTTCCCTTTATTATCACTTCAGGCTGAAGATTTATTAGTCGAGAAAAAAAATTGGAGTTTCTGTACAGTTATGTTACAGTCAAGTACAGTAGAGTACAGTCTTGAGGAACTTTGAAGTTCTCAGTGTTTGGACACAATACAACTAACAAACCAAGTCATTTGTGAATCTTTGTGCAGAATTCATTTGATAATGATGTTGTTTCCTACGTGTTTGACTTTATATAATCACAGCTGACTTGTAGCACATAGATCTGATAAAAGTTACAGAATCACAATATCCTCCTGACGTCAGACAATGGACTTGTGTAATGTCTTCCAGAGCATCAGTCACAACACTGCATTGATAACCTGAAAGATTAAAAGTTTAGGAGAAATCGCCATCATGAATTAAATTTAGTCAGAGAGATCCACAGGGTTCAAACTATTACCATCATATTTGTAATTAGACAATTTGACTTTTTGTTTTAGCATTAATTCCCATTGTAATACCCTAACTGTGTACACAGATGATACCACTCAACTAGTGTGACAGCAAACATGACTTAAACACATAAAAGCCTGAATATTTCTGTCTTTCCTCCAAAAATCATTCACAGGTTGTCAATGTCATCATTTTACCTGCGACCATAAGAATGAAATATATAGCCATGTACTTGTTTTTTTACAGGAATACATTGTCCTCCAAAGAACTGCACTTGGCATGTGTCATTTTTATGCATAATAAGCTCAAAAATCACTTTTTAACTGTACAAAAATGCCAAAATGTGAAATCTCCCATCAAGGAATCAGGGACAAAATCTTGTCCAGTCTATTTTCTAAGCTCGACTGTTTTAGTTCTCTTTTGTCAAAATGTCTTAAAGATGGTTCCAGTTGAAGCAAAACGATGGAGAGTTCTGATGAGATGTCACATTTCCCCAAATGTAGGTTTTTTTTTTCTCTATTCGTATCCTGATTAATATAGTTTATAATAATTATCCTCACTCAAAAAAGTGTTAATTGGTAAGCTGCCTGTCTGCTTATGGACTGCAGATTTACTGCTGGTTGGCTCCAAAAGGTTTTTAATTGTATGATGGGAGTCAAATCTTCAGTTATAGACCTTCTCCTGTCTGACTGTTCTGGACAGCTTTACTTTTCTAAGCGGAAATTACGAACGATTCGATATAAATAAAATGAACTAAGTTAATCTCTGAGACTCTCAGCATGAAGCTCCATCTGTGGTATACAGACAGTATCCTGTAGTACTCTGTACAGTATTCTTTAGAGTCTGTACATGCAGATTTGAAGCCAAACTGTTAAGTTAAAAGCAGGAAATGATTTGAACCACAGGGTGCGGCGGTAGCAAGATGCTACCAAGGAGCAGATGGAGAGCTACACTCAGTGGATGCAGCCTCGGGCCTTGCTCTCCCAGCTGTCAGGGCATGCAGTGGCCCAACATGCCCCTGCTCTTTACTCAACATTAAAAAGGTCCCAGTAGGTAAGATGCAAAGATGTCGAGATGAGTAGGTTATACAGCACTGGACTCTTTTCCTTTTTTAACTTCAAGTTTTTTTCTTTTGAAATTTTAAACATTTTAGCATTGCTTTACTTCAGAGGTAAAACAAAACTCCACTTTAAGGGTATTTCAAAGTGATATGAACATGGAGTTTCTTAATGTACTTAAGAGCTGTTAGTGGTTTACCTGCAGGAGACAACTGTTAGAACTTTCTCTGTCTGAAGTGTTCTGGAAGATTTGGGATGGGGAAACCCTGCAAGTCTTTGCTCAGCAGGGTCATAAGTAAAAAGAAAAATGTTTTATTTGTCATGTAAAACAACTCAAACCTGAAAAAATATTTGTTTGAAGTGAATATGTTATTTTGTGGATTTTTTTACACTTTCATGTCAGACTATCACAAGATATTTTTTTGGAGATTTTTAGAACTCTCATTAAAACAATTGCCTGAACTGCTTTGTAATTTCTGATGATTGAATAGTGTCGGATAGCAAAAAAAAGCTTCTCCTGACTCTTTTTTTTTTTTTTTGCATAATGGTTTGTCTAATTTGTCCAACACAAAATATGTGATTCTTCAGAGAGAAAAGATTTAGAATGCAAAGCAGCAACTTCTCTTGAATATTCTGCCCCAACTTGCACAGCAAAAAAAAGGACAGTAGTCTAATTCAGCCCCTTTAGAATAACTAGTCATCACATTAATTTACGTTTAGTATGATATTTTCTTTATCTATTTGTTTTTGGAGAAGAAATTGACTTAAAAAAATATAAAAATACTCCAATTTGTTTAGAACTTGAAACATCTGCTCCTGCAAACTCACTCAGAAACACCAAGCTCTCAAGTACACACTAATCTCTGAATGTATTTTTACAGAATTAGTAAAAAATTAGTAATATTTCTATATAATTTTGTTAAAAAACTATTTAACAAATTGATTATCAACAAATATACTCAGCATTATGAAGCTGGGATGTGTTTGTTTATTTGCACTGCAGAGCAAACAGCATCTGTATCATTTGAAAATGCTCGATTCACTTAAAAAATCTAGAAAACAGAACTGTCTTTTAAAGCAAGATACCAACAATTTGATGTTGGACTCCAATTTGACCTGCATGAGAGAATTCTTTGGGAGCTTTTGAGCATTTGTCATCTTGTGCCAGTAAGTGTTTACAGAGATACGAATGCTAATATTTTGCCTATCAAAAGGGAAATCATGTTTTAGATGCAGAGAAGAAGCAATAACTGTGGCTGTACATATAGTAGAAGTCTGACGAAGCCTTCTGTAGATAGTAAAGTGAGTAAAGTATAATTACATCGCAAACTGTTGAAGACTGAAACTGAGAAGGAGTCAGTGAAGAGGAACCATACTAATCAACTGTTAACTGGCTGCTTTTTGAAGAAAAGGTGATGGAGTTGGGGAGCAGCATAATAAAAATCAAAATTTTCATGTTATCTGCCAACTTTAGATATGCTAGAAGATAAAATAATGATTTTCTACATTTACACTGGATTTTTTTTTCCTTAGTTTCAGAACGACAAACAAAATCAGAAGATAAGATTAGAAAGGTGATAAACTCCAGGTTGACTTTCTCCAAATCCCTCCTTTCCCCTTTTAGCATTAGTATGATGTTGGTGCAGATTTACTGCACTATAACACGGCAAATTAAAAGGGACCGGTACGTGTTTGGAATGAGAACTGCTTTAAAAAAAAGCTTTGCTATCTTCCTAGCTCTAGTATCATAAACAAGTAATGGTTGTATCAGTTTACTGTCCGGTTGTATTTCATGCTGACAAGATAGATGCCAGAGGAAAGAAATGTCTTCCCTGTTATAGATTTTGGCCCACATTTACACATGGACAGTATGGGCAAACTCAGACTTTCACTGGGTTTCCTTTAAGCTTTCCCCATAGACTGAATGAAAAGTCAATACTGCTTAAAACCCCTGCAACTTTTCTGCCATTTTTTTTTTATTATTTTGAAATTAGCACTTTAGAGCTCAGCCAAAGGTGATGCATTCTCTGCTCCCTTATTTTTTTGGGGGGGATCTATTGGCAAGCAATTGCTTACTACCAACAGCCCTTTACCTTCCGCCACACAAGGGCACACACATTACCTCTTTTTGTCTCCTTCTCTGTCTTGGTTTCTGTCTTCCTTTCAAGTACATTCCCATCCCTCCCCACTCCATCTGTGTGTCTCCACTCGCACTTCCTCGCTCGCTTCTTTCCCATCTCACTGCTTTTGAAGTCTGAGACAGCTAGAAATCCAATGTGGTTCTTTTTTGGACAGCCAAGGGGAAATGGCTCAGAAAGAGGGGCTCAAGTTCGATTACAGCTGTTAATCAAAAATCTACACTGCCCAGCATGGCGTGATGTGAGAAATGATTTTTGTTTCGATCTGTCAAAGCCGCTCTGTCTCACACGCACTGACCTATATGAAGATGTATTGAGCATCCGCATTCAAAAAAAAAAAATGAAACTAGTTAGGACTAGAAAACAAACATCGACTAATATATGCAAGAGAGGACAAATGAAAATAAAGAAAAAGAGCAAATACATCCCCAAATATCCAAGCTCAATATGCTGTATCCTCTGTGGTTCAATGCCCAAAAGAAACAAAACACAACTCTGCTTTCCACTCTGCTCCTATTATCTTATATTCACTCTATTTTGTTACACATAAAAATAGACTCATCTGTTCACAACGTTATCTTTTTGGTTTCTAATAAATCACTGAATCTTAACAACATGATGCCATTGGCTCCACAAATTGATCCTTTTATAAATTCAAAGACTGAATTAGAAGCTGAAGTTTTCTAACTCTACAGATTCTCCTTTTAAGGCGGTATTGTTGCCTTGATGAGCACAAATAACTGAAAGATAAACTATGTTCTTCAGGAATGTTCTTTTAATCAGTTACATCCTTCATTTTGAGCTATTTTGATATAAAATCTGTTATGGTTAGAAACCTCTAAGCACCAAACTATGTGCTTTAACAAGCAAACCCCACAATAGGAGGTATTTGCTGAAGTTCCCATGCACACCTGCAGGTAGACAAATCTCTCATCTGTAATCAAACTGAAATTCATTACTAAGGTCCAACTTTGCCCCGCAGTTAGAAACATCCTCACAAGGTTGAGTAAACTTCCAGTTTATATTGCAGTGTGCAGACATGATGATCAAAATCTGAGTATAAAACAGTATGTTGACTTAAAGTGAGGATAGTACCTGTCCTGAACACACGATGGAAAAAATCCAGGCGTGTGCACTGAAGCTCCAGATGGCTTGAAGAGAACAGTCATTTCTCAGTCTTGTAATAAATGTAGCGAGCATTTCTGCTGCAAAGTCTGTATCTATGTACAAAAACTGTCAATTAAATACCGTATTTTAAACATTTATGTTTTTTTATCACCAAATCATTACAACCGCTGTACGTTTGCCACTGCTGCCGTCCCTATTAGTCTGCCTGATCAGCTGCAGCTTGTTAGTATGTAGGTAATTTCATGTACCATCTTGACTGTTGTTGCAAGTGACATCCAGCAGCAAGATCCAAATGTTTACTCAACTCCTGGTAGATTAGAAAAATTACTGGCATGTGATTGTAGATAATAGCTCTCACTGTGCTTCACTGGAGTCCAAAAGTCTTGGAAATGGGTTTGTAACTCTTTCCAGACTGACAGATGTCAATAATTTTGCACTCATGTGTACTTACAGTAAATAGGAGGCAAAAAAACAAAACTTTATAATCTACATTTTGTAATTACTTGGGTTATCTCTGGCTGATATTAAAATGTGTTTGATTATCTGAAACATTCAGGTGTGACAAAACAGCAAAAACAAAAGAAATCTTTAGGGTGCAAATGCCCCAGTCAAACAAAATAATAAATAAATAATAATAAAAAAACACATCTGGATCATATTCTCTGGGTTCTATTTTGTTTTGTTTTCTTCTGCATTCTAAAGACTTGCATGTTAAATCTAACATGCTTCTGAACAGGATTTTCTGTATCGAAGTTGAGGGACTGATGTGTCTCTGATCCAACTGTAAAATGAGCTCAATGCCACCAAAGTGCAATAGAAAGTAGGGATGAGATGATTTAGGGTGTCACCAACTTTACTCTCTGACAGTATTTTTTTGCAGCGTGAGTGTGTGTGAGAGAGCTTGCAGCTAATTTAAAGGCTAGAATTAATTTGGGCTAGAATGATTAAATGAGTGAATGGAATGAAATAAAGGTGGGAGGGTCCAATGGATGTATAAGAAGAAATACTGCAATAAATCTTTTTTATTTAAAATTTTTCAACATTAAAACATTTTCATAGAGACATGTTGGATTTATCTACTGCATATTACGATTATAAGTATAACAGAGTTTTAGTTTTAAACATCCAATGTTTAATAATTAGAAGTATGTGAATCTACAGCTGTTTTTCTTTTCAGGGCTCTTTTGTTCCAGTAAATAGAAGTCTTAAATTTACAGCACGCAGGGCTACTTAAGAATACATAATAGTCTTCATCTCAGTACAATTCTATTTATTTTAAAATATAACATACTCATGAAGAAAATGTAAAAATTTGTTTCTCATTTTTGTGTGTAAGAAGCTGACTGGCCTTCATTACGCTTTGAATTTGACCTCTTATACTACCTTTGGGGTAAACTGGCTAGCCAAATGGTTTTAGATTTCAACATTCAACACCATTACCCAACATGAGTCATATTCTTGTTGGTTTAAAGACAGAATGCACTAATCCCTGCAGCCAAGGTCAAAGATCCTGTTGTAAACTTTGCAAGATGGTTGTTGCAGTATGCTAATTGTTTCAAGAAATAAAAACATTATATTTGAGTTTGCTGTCTGATTCATGTCTTATCATTATTTCTAACCAAGAAACAACAAAAAAATAGATTTAAAGCTGCAGACTCATATTTCCAGTCACTCTCTGTTTTAAAGATTAAGTTTTCTTGTAATCTAATAAGTCTTTGTTTCTATTTCCTTATTGAGCAGTCTCAGGTTATGTAAGTTAGTATAATTTGTTTCTTCTTTATACATACACAAAATGTAACTATATGAAAATTCTTCAGTCAAATTTAACAGTCTATCCATACATCCCTCCAATTCCTTCTGCTTATCCAAGGTCAGGTTGAGGCAACAGGTCTAGGAGGGGAAACCCAAACATCTCTCAGCCCTCACCAAAAACACTTTACAGTTTTACCTGGGGGATCTCAAGGTGTCCCCAGACTAGAGAGAAATATAATCCCACTAATGAGTTCTCCTCTCAGTGGGACTGTGTGCATCCAGGTGCAATTACTTTTTTCACATAGAGCCAGGCTGGGTTGGATAGCTTTTATTTATTAAATGATGACTACATTTCTTAAAAACAGTTTTATTTAACATTTGTTTGCTGATCTGGAATATTTAGGTGTGAACAAGGTAAAAATAGAATGAATCCTATACAGTACTGTGCAAAAGTCTTGTGGTGAAAAAATCTAAATTAAATAAATGTTTGGTGTGACCAATTCTTTAAGATGCACGTGCACCCAGTTTGTGAAGGAACTCATTCTACTAATTGGAGACTTGTCTACAAATCTTCTGATGCCTTCTGACTCTTCATGTTCTCCCCAATATAATCAATGATGTTGAGGTCAGGTCTGCATGAAGGATCAGCCTAAATATCTTAGAATTTTTCACTCGACAGCTCTTCAGTTAACTAACAACATCTTGCTTAAACAGAACTACAGCAATATTTACATGTTTGTCTCATCAGAACACATGAACTGCAGAAAATCCCTGAATTTGTGCAAGAATAACCAACACTGTTTTGAAAGCAACTGACGTTCACAGCACATGTTGATGTGATTCACATTTTTAAATGGACAAAAATAAACAATTACAACTTATACTTCTAAAATCGTTCTTAATATGCAGCATTTTATCATACCTGTTTAAAACTTTTGCACAGAACTGTATGTAAGAGTCCATGAATAATGAAAGTTTGCATTTGATTCAGTGTTTTATGTTTCCAGCTTTTAAAATGGCAAAACCAATGCATTTTGTGAACTTTTCAAGTTTAAAAAGTAAACACGATGGGCTTTTACAACTCATACAAGTTCATACTCCCTCCTGTAGGGCCAGAGGCTGAGTCTTATCAGGTGTGACATGAATTTTATTCTCTAGATCCCTGACTGTTCCTTTTTTTTTGTGAACTTGTATCCTACAGATTTTTTTATTTACTATTGAGACGAAACTGTTCCAGTTATGCCACATGGTGTTCACACACCAAGGATACCTGCAATGAGGGGCTACGTTAGTTACACAATCACTCCTTATCGCAGTAGATCTAATGGAAGCCCTCTGATGGAAGTGAGCAATGACAGCAAGTAACCTAAAGCTGCAGTGATTCACGCTGCGCTCCCCATTCCTCTTTGAATTGAGGCTTAAAGCTTTCTTCCAAGACTAAATTATAGGATCTTCCCCCTGTGCCAAGACTCTTCGATGCTACTCTCCATCTCTGTTGGGTGGTTTTCACCACAATAAGATGGAAATGTGACACAGCTAGGTGGGGACTCCTGCCTAGGCCTGTAGAGCCGATTGGAGGTGTGTGTGACACATTTCCAGCAACTCCTAGCTTCTCTCCAGAACAGCTGCTGAGGACTGTTATGACAGCTTTCCACTGAGAGCACAGGAATTCATCTTCTCTCCAAGACACTTCTATTCCAGTTCAGTCACTCTCATTTTTCCTTTTTCTACAGGTTTTTGCAATTCTGTCATTCAAGCAGCCTTGATTAGGTTGCGGCGAAGCTAAAAAACTAGTGGAAAACATTACTTTTTTTAAAATAACACTTGACAGGTATAATAACTCATTTCTGAATAACACTGATTCAGAATCCTCAAACTTCTTATCAACAGATATTAGAAAGACACCCTTTGATCTTGACTTGCCTCAAACCATCCTTTCATGCGGATTCTGAAAGTTTTATCACAGATAATGCCTTTAGACAAACCTGGGATCTGATCTTGACAAGAAAGACAGAATAAAACTCCCACACTATTATACAGAATTAGATTTGATATGTACCATAAAATTCATCCATCTATACATTCATATTCTATACCTGCCTGTTCCTGTTCAGGGTTGCAGGCGGGCTAGCATCGATCTACACTGGTCATTGAGTAAGAAGTAGGATACATCCTGGACAGGTCGGCAGTCAAAAAAAAAAAAAAATGCACACAAAAATATATTTTGCGTTTTCAATGGACTTGTCAGGGAGGTAGAGAAGCGTGCAGTTCAATTCAAAATTATGCATTTGCACTGAATAATCTCAAAAGGGGCACCTGTTTATCCTGGCTTTGCTTCTGCATTACCAGCAGGAGACCAGGAGGATACATGCTTTCTCAACAGCAGCCTGTGCATTAAGCTCTGCTCCCAGACATAAATCTTAAATAAAATTAAAATCCCAGGAAAAAACGCCCAGAAAACAAAGGAACAGGATTTTTGTTTATGTGCAGTGAGTTATTTGGAGGAAGCAGGGCAAATGTTTATTTCTTTTAATAATCTCACTGAAACAGATGACGTTCATGTTCCAGTGATATTGTCTAGCTGTGGGTTAAAGGCTGAAAAATTAATGGGATATTGCATATGAGCACAGATGAGTGGAATAAGTAGGCAGCTAAACAGTCAACCGCAAGGCATGTGAGGAAGGCTCACAATGTGTGGAGAAAGTACAGATTTGTTTTTAATCATCCGAAGTTACTCGGTTGAGACGTCTGACATGGCAGCTAACGGTACAAACTGTAAAAACACGATAATGTGTTGTGGTCAAAACTAGAGAAATTTAATTATGACATGAATACTCAGGTGCTGAAGATAGAAATCCCATTTGCAAGTCCTTCAGAGATAAATTAGTGAGCTGTAAAGACTAAAAACACAACACAGTGTTGGGGAAATTCTGGGATTTTTTCCACAGCAATAATTTTGCACCAGATAACTGTGTGAACTGGCAGTGTTACGTCTTGTAACAGGTCTTCTGGGTGAAGATTTTGCAATTAATTATGAACATTTTCCTCTAAATAACTGCGTGATTCAAAAGTGATGTGGCATAAAGAGCATTCATCTGAACAGCCATGATGGATTTGAGATTTGAGTTTTTTTAAATGGCAAAAATCTATGTTGAAATGCTCCAGTTTTAACTAATGGTTGGCTCGACTCCTTCATGAGATCTACTTCTTGATATTCACTGATTTTTTTGTTTATTTCTGAAGCCCAACTCAAGAGCAGCTGAGGAAGAGTTATGTTGTTAAACTTGATTATTATTAATTAATCAATTTTTATACTGAATTTATTTGTTTCTAAAGTTACAGGTTTTTTTTCTTGAGGTCAGTTAATATTTAATTATTTCCAATAAATATTGTGGGGATAAAATTGTAAAAACGGTGAAACACAGTGTTTGTTTTTATTGAGTTCATGTGTTTTTGATCCTGTTACTTGTACTTAATGTAATGGTCATTGAAAATGGGGAAGCCCTAGTGTATGCAGTGAAGGTATAAAGCTGAGATTTATGTGCAACACTACGTATTACATTCACTGACTGCAATCTATAAATCCCCGTTAAATACAGGGCTGTAAATGCTGAATCTAACACAATCTTCCTGCTGTATATTTTCATCAGACACATTGTGCCGTGCCCGGTAATGGCTGCAGCTTCAGGATGTGGAGGTGGAAATGAGCAAGTGTGTGTATGGAAATGTTGACAGGTTTTGAATGCAGCAGGACAGAGAGCACTTTGTTGTTGGATGAAGAATGACAGAGGTTACGCTGGAGATCAGTTTTTGCCCTACATAGAAGCGGGTTGTAATATGGTTTTGGGTGACCTTGCAGTCAGGTGAGGCAATACTTGGGCAGTGGATCCTAAATACTTTTCAAGCAGGAGCAGATCAAACTCTGCCTAAAGCCTCTCTAAGCTCAAAACTCTCAAACCAGCAGACCACAGTGCGTGGCCTCTCCGTCTCTTCTTGTGGCTTATGTGTATGTATTTCTGCCACTTTGTTCTGAGCCTTTATGCCTTTCTCCATTAGTAAGCCACCTCTCTCTCTCTCTCTCTCTCCCCTCTTTCTTTCTCTCCCTCTCTGTTTCCTGCACATGCCAGCAGGATTTAGACACCCTATGTATTATGGATTGGAAAAATAAACAGAACGCAGCAGCCATTTATATGACACACTTGTGAGATCACAGGACAGGAGTGATGAAAAGTGGTCAAATAAAGCTTCAGGAGGAGGTAAAAGAAAACAAATGGGGAAAAAGCAGGCGGTTTTTTGTGATGCTTCCTCCTCATATTGTCTTGTAACCAATTCCATTAAGCCACTGCTCCTACTCTTGATGGAAGTCTATTAAAGTGGGTTTTAATCTAATAAAAGGCTCATGTATGTGTTGTTGTGATAATTATTCCTCTCATTGAAGATGATAGCACTTTCATCAAGCACTGCTTAGCAATAAGACCTCCTTGTGCACAAGTAAATTAAAAATAACCACTATGTAATATTGCCTTGTGGCAATAAGGTCCTGGGTTTTAATACTGGTCTGGGATCTTCTTGGGTCTATCTGCAATGAGTTTGCATGCCCTCCATCTACAAGTGGGTTTTTCCCACAGACCTAAACATGCATATTATGTCAATTGGTGATTCTAAATTGTCCCTTAAGTGCATGTGCCTGAATGGTTTTTCAAGTTTTTGTCTCCATGTGGCCCTGCGATGGACTGGTGACCTGTCCAGAATGAACCCCATGCATTCCCCGATGAGCCCAGGATAAAAGCAACCGCCTCCTCATTACCAGAAGAATCATATCCTAATTATTTTCTACCAAATTATTTCAGTCACTCATTTTACTATCTGAGAAAACATTTAGTCTGGAGATAGTCTAGACCTTTAACTATGCAACACCAGAGACCAGCAGTAAAAACAATGGGTCAGGGGTGGAAGCTTGTTTTGTTTTTAATATATTGGGAACAAAGCACTGCAAATCAATACATAAATCATTGTTTTGCAAGAGTAGGGTGGATGGAGCTTGTAATTCATAACAAGTAAAAGTTAGACATTTTGTGCACCTGTCAGAATTGAACTTGTTAACTCTTTAAGCAACACATGGATACACCAGCTCGTAGCAGAAGCGAGTCCTTTAGGACTAGCGTTATGGAAGAAGTGATATTAGGTCAAAAAAGATCATTATAGCAACTTTAGACTGCTGATATTCTATCAGAGAGTGTTTTCATCAGTGGTAGCTCCAGTTGTAGAAAAATAAAGCTTGTGGAAATGTGATTTCTTGATTTATAAACTCTGATCTCAGATATTCAATCTATGTGTACATGATTATAAAGTCTGCTCATACTCCAAGCAGAGAAGTCATGCACTGCCATTAAGTATGTTTTCATCTGTTGTGAAACTGCCACACAATATTTTGGTCATCTTGTACATTGATAATTTTTTTAGACCATATCTCACAGAAGCTTGCAACGCTGAACAGTTTGCTGTTGCTGGGTGTTTGATGTTGTATTCTCTCTCTCAGAAATGTATTAAATTAGTTGCAGGATTGAACCTCGTGTCAATGGGCTTAACTTTAAATCAGTGTATAATCTGCTGAATGGCAGAAGAAGAGGAAATGTGTTGCTGCAGAATGAATGTATTCCCTAAGATTGTGATTTGTTATAATGAACAGGACCCACTTTGACTATCTTGCACTGGGGCCTTGAGCCAACTTGATTCAACACTGAATAGCCAATTTTTTGTGCTCTGGTGCAGGTGGAATATAGTAATTTTATCAATCTTGTCTGTTCTTCTTGTTGATCCAACCTCTTTTCCATTGCCCTGCGACATTTGGGAATCTCACTGTTGATCTGGAGAATTTTGGAGGATTAAACATTAAAATCATAACAGGGACTCTGTTACCTTACATTACAAACTAGACTTCACAGCTCCTATCGGTACCAAAAGGTTAAGGCACACCTGATACCAAGACCTGTTTTTAAAGTGGTCCCAAAACAAATGCTTACCTGTGTTACATAATTTATTGAAACAACAGATACACCAGTGTTAGCATTTCCTCCATGATGCTTTCTTTGCCCAGTTGGCTTGTTTTTGTTGGCATGCATGCAGTCCTACCAAGCAATGCTCTTTGCTTTCCTTAACACAGCAACACGCTGTTGTTGCAGAAATCAAAGCACTGGAAATAATGAGTTTTAAAGCACAGCACTACTTTTGCTGAGTTGTGTCAAAGTCATTGCGCTGCTATCATTAAATCTCAGAGACAAAATGAAGGATTTTCCTGTTTAAACATTAACCAGACAATATTGATTTTGTTGATAAAATGATATGAGTCCATCATTTCTGTTAGTTTTAACTGTAACTGCAATAGTAAACAATTATGTGATATAATTTTACATGGAATAGATTAAATAAGTTAAAATACAACATTTTAAGAAATAAACACTGACAAATATTCCAACAAAAATAGCAATGATTAAGAATTTTTATCTATGCAGATTTGCTTTTATTTTTGCCCCACGGCAAAGCTTGGAATAAGTTTGTCAGGTCAGCTGACTGCTGCCTGAGGTAATCTATAACACTCTGGCAAGCAGCAGATGTAATGAGAACTCAGCATCTCTGAGTCTCAGTATACTGGACAGATTTCACCTCTCAATATTTGACAGAAATAATTTGTAATGACACATCAAGCAAAAACCACTGAAGACTTCTTAAATTACACAGCCATACCTATATGAGTAGCACACGGAACCGCCTTTCATATTGGGCTCAAAAGATCATAATATCAAAGGCACAAACTGATGATAAGATGTCCAGGAAATATAAAGGCTCACGGAGAAAATTACATATATCCCGACAGCAATATCTTTCCTCAAAATGAAAGTGATAAGTGTGTAAGCTACTGTAGGTAGAAATAAAGTCATGAATGTAGCTTTGTATTACAGGGCAATTTTTCTGATTGTCCGAGTGAATTCAGTTATTAGTGACATGTATAGAAACAGACATGCATGACCTTTGTATAGCACATATAACTACAAGCTGATAGATTAGACAAGTCTGGGACAAAACAAGAATCAATGTGGTGGCAGTGTGTCTCTGGAAATCCTGTCCTGCGCAGCTGTTGCTCATCTGTTTCTTAGCAGAACATCATCAGGTTTCCCAGATTCTTGTCACTGCACTGCTCCAATGTTGTTGTTTTTTCCTTGTTTCCTGTAAGACGTGAACTCTTATTCTGAAATTATAGTATTTTTCACCATATTTAATTTACTTCAACTAAAGGAGTTAAATTAAATATGTCCATATGCCCATCAACGACGTGAAGTAGCAGCTCAAGTGTTCCCTGTCAGCAGAATGACAAATAACACACAGGGGTTCCCAAAAGCACCAACTTTCCAAAGTTGAATAAAGACAAATGGAAGTTCCTATTTCTGCATAATTCATTATCATTATTCTTTCCATCCTGTCAGTCTGCGATGTGTTTGAGTTCAAGGGCAAAGATGAAATGATAGTACAAAGGAGTTGGATAACTCACAATGGTAAAATGGCATTATATCTCTTCCTTAATGTTTAATCAGTGCTGTCACTGAGCCGCAGTGCAAGGCACAGTCAGACTACTCTGTTTCAGTGACTCTGCTGTGTGCGTGTTTATATCAGTGTGCATGATTGTATATGCGACCGGCTCTGAAGCTAACATCTTTTCTGAAATGTCCTAGAAACTTTCTGTGCCATCAGTGTATTTTCAGTCCAGAACGAGAAGCTGAAAATCACCAATTAAAATGTCAATGCTCAAACCAGCAGTCAGGACAATGGCAGGCTTTCATCACACATTGATTCATTGTGTTCTACACACAGTTGATAATTGCTTGGGAGTTAATTTAATGACTTTTTTCACTTCCTTAAAGTAGCTGCAAGCAAACCTTCTTGTCTCATTTACATGTCGGTTTAAGGAAAATTTAATTCATGGAAAAAAAAATATATATTATGGCCATAACAAGTCCTATTTTGAAAATATTATACCTTCAATTGTTAGCTAATGATTTCTCTGAGGTTTTAATTTACTTATGCACGTATTTATTTTTCTTTTTTTATTACTAATGTATCTTTTTCAGTAATATGAGCTCAGGGTAGTATCTATTTGGTTTAGTGTTCAGCAACTAGTTGGAGACACAAAGTTGCGAAAAACATTGTTGGAATTAGTCTGAATCTGTTAGGAGACATTTGCATATTGCAACTTGAAGATTTCCGTTCAGTCACAAATGTGTCTTAGTTTTATAGGTTTCATTAATTTCATCCCCAGTTTGCTTCACATTTCTCTCCCTTTCAGAATCATGGAAACTAAACTGAGAAGAGTTCCAGATGTGTTCCAGATGTCTATGATCATGAGTATTATCCTGCAATTTCTTTTAGCATATTTGAAAATTAAAGTGACGCTAGAGGCTCTTTAAATCACACAAGGAAATAGAGAGCCCTTGTGCTTCTAGACATTTTGGAAACTCCTTTACAAATTCCATTTGGATTTTGTCACTAACAGTTACAGCTCAGTGATACAACTCCAAGAGGTTCTGCACCACTTAATAAAATAAAACATTTGAAATGGAAAAATAAAGTTGCCTGAGGTCTGTTAACAAACTTATTAGCTTTTTCTTTTTTTGCTATAAAAAAAGATTAATTATTATTCTGAATAAAATAACTGAACTTATTCTGCACATTACAGGCACTGGACTGTTACCACAAACATGCTAGACTGTCCAACTTTAGTCTAAACAATTCCTTCTACAATAAAGTTGTGAACTATCTGTAATGTCAGCGGTGCATGAATGACAGAACATCACAGCCAAAACACAAACTCTATATGCTGACAGACAATGATCTACTGTATATTCTGACTCTGCAGGTACACTGGACCCAGGTGACACCACACTCGGAGCGCCACCGCACAACACCGAATGAAGGTTAGATTGACTTTACATCTCATGAGACACAGAAATCCCCTGACCTGTATAACAAAACCGTACAAATATGTCTGTGTTGTACAAATATACAATAAAATGATGCAGTTCAAAGCATTTATTGCATTTTTTTGATTGAGCTGCTGTTTCACTGTGTTTTATGTTGTGTGATGAACAATAATCTTCCAACACTCTTTCGTTTTCTTGCTCTCTCTCTTTTGGCTTCTCACTCCACACCATCACTGTTTCTGTTCATAGCAACCGCTCTCATCGGTCCTGTTGCTAGCAGCTGCATCCAACTTGTTTAAGCATGGATGCTGATGAACCCGGTGCTACCTTTTACAGCCCAGAACAGCTGACAAAATGTGCCTCTAGTCGTTGAACCATCTACCAACTAAAAAGTCAGATAAAGCCTTTAGGGGTTCTGTTGTGCAAAACAGAAATATTGGCGAAACAATAATAAAAAAGTAAACTGTAACAGCCTTTGGGTTGCATGCAAAACAAAATCAAATGAGTGCGGCTGTTCCTCTATGACTGCTGCGTGTGTAAATAATGTCTGACATTTTATTTTTGTGTTATCTTTACATGTTAATACCCTTCTGCTAAATGGACAAAAATCTGACAGTTATAAAATAAATGCTCTCCCTTGATTACAACAAAAGTCACAAACTAAATGTCTAGAATATAAAATGAATTATACTGAGAAATTTGCATAATTTCCAGACACAAGCGGGTATAAGGAAATATCAGGACAAAATGACACACCAGAGCTGGAGTTTATGACCCAGTCTACAAAACACAGCTACAATAGTAATAACATTCCTGTGAGATAGAAAATGTGTGCGACTGTGTTTGCACCCCTTTTCAGGTGACACACTAATTAGAGATGTCTCCCTCTGTGTTCCTGCTTACATTCATGGTTGATATTTATTGTTTTTTTTAAGGTTTTGCACTATTGCCTAATTAATGAGAAGCAAAAGCTGAACTGGAGCTTTCTCCAAATCAAAAGCAGAGATGAGGATGCTGGATCTTAAATGGCCAAAAGCATTTCAAGAACCGAAGAGTTGAATTGTGTATTATAAATGTTACACACCAAAGAAAATAAAAGAAAGCTGCATCTTTTCTTTGAAATATTCCAGATTTTGCTTTATGAAATGTGCCTGCAGCTGTAGAAATGATCCAATAATTAAACTAGCAATTCATGGAAACTTTAATTTTTCCAGTCAGCAAGATTTCAATAAATATTGTAGATTCAGTTTATCAATAAATATCATCTGTCTTTGTTTCCCACAGAATTAGATTACTTGTGCCTGGGCCCATAATATTGGACAGTCTCCAACACTTTGAAAAGTTGTCAGCTATCCTATCATCAGCAAGTGTTCCATCCATCCATCAAATTCCCCAGATTGCATAATCTGTTTAAAGGTCAAGGCAGAAATCGAGGAGCTGAAACTCATGTTTTACTGTCTCCTTCAGCTTCCTCCATCTTGATGTGGACAACACTTTCAGTCCAGCTTTGAAATATCTTGTTAAGTCTTTGATCAACCCTTGGGTCTCCGCCCAGCTGGTTGTGACTGGTAGGTGGAGCTGACCAGAGGGTATCAGTGGATGTTTTTGTTCAGCTCTGCTGTATGGGTGACAGACAGCTTGGCAGAAAATCCTGCAGATTCTGGTAAGAGTTTTTCAGCTTGTCCAGAAAGAAACTTCCTTGAAACTGAAGTCTGAGCTGAAATCTTAGACAACTGATTAACATTTGAGATATCAAGAAGCAAATGTTTGAAATAAAACACCAAACTGAGCTTTCTGTATTTTTTACTAACCGTTTTTGTTCAGTTTGTTGTGAATAAATGAGACTTAGATCATAAACATACTCAGAGAGCTCAAACAACTGGAAGAAATACAAGTTGCTTTGACTTCATACAAAAAAGAGAGAGAAAAGCTTTTATTTATCTTTATGTACATGTCATCTTTAAATCAGTCACATCCCAAATGTTTTTTATGCATTTTTATGCTAAATATTTTGAATTCAAGCTTTTTTTAAAGACACAAACAAAGAAAGTTGGTCTTTGTGAATCAAACTGAATTTAACAGCAACTTTACTCAATTTTTTTTTTGCATATTTTGTCAAGTAATTATTTACACTCAAACATGAATGAGGGTGTAGAGAGCTGTTCACCATAACACTTCTTCCAAAGAAAAAATACTTTGAAAACACTTAAAACATGCAGACATGCATAACATAAAATAAACAATGCTAAACATATCGTGTTAGATTTAATCACTGCACAGGCTTCATTCTAATGCAATGGCTTCATTCTCATGTGCATTATCCATTTTTACCTTTTTTTATTTTCTGTTGTTTCAAGCAGGAATAACTGACCTGAATCCTTCATTTCCTCCTGCTTCACCGCTGCTGCCCAATAAATAATCAAAGTAAAGAAAATGTCAAATCCAACATCATGGAAGTGTGTTTGCTGTGGCAACTATTGCATTATTATATGCCCATGATATTATCACACACAATATCAGTATTTTTGTGTTTGTCTTATCATCCAGTACCAGAATATTGGTATACCTCTGGGGTAAATCAAACAAACCTTCTCTGAGACAAATAAAAATAGAAGATATTAAAAAAAATGCTAAAATGAGAAAATAATATATATATTGTGAGGTCCTGATATGACAAGGCACCTCCAAAGGAAAAAAAAATCTGCCTTTGTGGTGGATTTAAATTTCAAATTGTTTCGCAATCATGAACACTTTGATTCTCTATGTCTCAAGTTAATAAAGCAAGTCCAGGCTTGGACCTTATTCGGATGCACAGCGTCCCTCAGTTGCAGACCATTAAGATTTCCAAGTAGGAGGTCATTATGTTTGACGAGAAAATATTACTTCTATATCATTTCTCTTTTAAAGCAGTCCGCTGAATGCAAAACAAACCCGCCAAGTGTCAAAATACACCCGGCGTCATGTGGAGAGAAGATTAAGATCTCTTGACAAGTCCTGTTTAGATCTGTGCCTTGGAACACATTAAGCTTTTTATTTACTCCCTCTCACATTAACATCACTTTGTGACAAAGATCTATACCGGGCTGATGCAGGTTTTAAGATTCAGGGTCTAATTTTCAAATTACATGATTTCCAATTTGCTAATACACGAGTAAACAGAATTATCTTTGTTTTCTTTTGGGGGGGGGATTTGTGTTGTGGGCACATGATCGTTAATTGCACATAAAACCTGCAAATAAAAATCAGATTAGGAGATGTTAGATTTTATGAGATTAATCATGCATGAAACTCTGCCACACTGAAAAGGAGGGAGCAGGGGGCGCACTGTATCATACAGATCTCATATAATGTCATGTAAAGTACATCCATCTAAGTGGAAGCAAATAATCTACTGTTGCGAGAAGCGCCGGTAGCAGCAGACCACTCTCCTGGTAACAGATAGTGCCGAGGTGTTTAATCAGCAGTCAGGAGGTAACAAGAGTGAAATCCTTTCCTGTGGTGTCTAACAGCACCAACATAAGCAGAAGTCTGAGCCAAAGGTGAGCTCGTGTGTTATTAAAACCACAGCGACAGATTCTCAGCAGATGAATGCACAAAATCCAAAAATAGCTTGAATTTAAAGACTGTGGCGTGCTTCCAAAAATGTGTCTCTTTCTGTCTATACATTGTTATCAGAGTGGGTGACCGATGTCTCTCCTGCATCTCCCTATAGTCAGTTAGTTTGTCTCAAGTCAAGGCCTTTACAGATCAAACTGTTTGANTCGGGCTGCGATGGCTCTGCAGGCTGCTCCTGAGACGCTCTGGCCTATTGACCGAGGCAGCTGTGTCGCCAGCACCAGCAGATGTCACAGAGTTTCCATTTGGTTCATCTCAGAGTTTGGGAGAAAGCATCAGCTCAGGAAATAAGAACATGTCAACACCCATTCATGTCAGAAAAGCGATTCTGTTCTTGTCTGATGAGCTTATGTGTTTGGGAGACAACAAGTCTGTGGAGTTGTATGTGAATGGGAAAAAATCTATTTATATTTTTAACCCCTAGCTCTAGTAAAAAGGTTTAAAAAGTCATTTAAAATTTTTGACTTGAGCCTACATTTGCCAGAATGTTACTTTAGTAGTTTTATACATCCACAGAATTGGCAAAATGATAAAATAAAATAAATAAATAATTAAGAATTTTCCATTTTACAAAATTCCTAAATGTAAAATACTGGTAACAAGCATCCTGACCTATTAAAAAGATTTTTAAATTATTTGGGAATTCATTAATGCTATTTTCTATATCCTATCTCAAAAATAAATAAATAAATCACTTAATTGTTTTGAAAGTAACTCTTTCATACAGTTAATATTTATTAAGTAATCCAAGCAGTGACATGCATTCACTCAAATAAAGCAAATAATATTTGTTTCATATTTGGTCTGTTTTCTTGATGTAATTTGTGAATGATTTCCCGTCGCATCCATCTGAGACCTGTCGCGCTCACACAGTTCAAGGTAAATGTCCCGGGATTCAATTAATTGGTCCAATTTTTTCTTGTTTGGTTGTTTTTTAAAAATACAAGATAAAGCATATGAAATATTTCTGTGCAGGTTAATTGAACAAAGAACATTTGTTATATCAGAAAACAACCTGGTTAATAGAAAAAGGTCCTTTGAAGTAAATACACAATTCTTATGTAAAATCTGTAAAGACAGAAAGACCCATCTCTTTACTTCTATTAAAAATATGTGTTTGTGGCTGGACTTGTTTAGCACATGAGTAAATCTGATTCTGACAGTCAGTGTTTCACTACCCATGAGGTCCAGAGTGCAACATTAAAAACCTTCCTAAATTAAAGTCTTTCAAATCGATCATTCCATTAGATCATTTAAGACAAAATCTTGCAGAGAAGTTTCTTTCACTGTTAAATAAACTGAATCATGATTTTGTAGAATGCCACTTGTTTTGTCGCAGGAGTGGATTCAGCTGTAAAAAGATTTTAATTGTACTCCAAACTTAAATATAATTGTGAAACTACAGCGTTTGAAGCCAACACTTTGCAACCAAACAGAACTGGCAATTATCTAAATTATGGCAAACTGATGCATCTTTCTGTTTTGCTAATATTAGATGGTTTTGGACGTATTTTCACTTTATTTCTGTTGCTTTTGTTTACTGAAAAAAAAAACAAAAAAACATCTCTAACCCTTCCCTTATCTACTTCCCCTAGAGGAGAAGACTAAATTTAGAAATAGCAAAACTTAATTTCAGAAATTCATGCTGCTCCACACTGATGTGTTGTAACAGCAAGCCAAGAAAAGTGCTGAAACAGATTGGGAGTTTGACTAAGTTTGAAAAGGGATAATAAGAGAGTGATGCATTTGGATCACTAGATTTGACACTTTTTGAACATTCAAACAAATGTAACATTAAAAAGGAACTTGAAGACTTCTGGAACAGAATACATTTTTAAAAATGAACGATTCCTTATTGTCTGATCTGTTTACTGTTGTTGACATATGTTTTGTTTACTTAACATCAGACCTGACAGGTATAAGTTTGTGTACTTTTACCTAAAGTTATGCAGCGTTGTGTGTGAAACTGTTAAGATTAAAATATTTTGACCAAACATCCGACATTTTGCATTGTCCATTCAGTTTCAACAAATGCTTTAAATCTAATTGTCATCCAAAACTCCCAAAGTGATGTCACTATAGGAAATTAATTTAAAAAATCCCCCAAAAACTGAATAAATATGCAAATAAACATAAAAGCAGCTAAATTTCCCCCATCATCTGCCTGTTTTGTGACCATTTTGTAAATGTGCTGCAGAACAGCCATGTTTATGTCTCTGAAACCACTCAGCATCTGCTGCATTCACTCCTAACAAGTTGTATTGATTAAATTTATAATATTGATTTGCTTGTTTCTATTTAATATGTTAAATGTTGTTTTACAACGTGAGGAAAGCTGCTTTTGTCGACCCAGGTGTTGCTTCATGCCAAAACGGAACGATCCCAGTCCCTTCAGCTTAGTGAGTCACGCACTGTGTTAATTCATCGTCCACTGTGGAAAAGCTGCAGCTTAGTCTATTTCCAACAAGCATGTTTTAAATGGGCACATCACTAATGGATTCAAATGACAGAAAAAAGCCATAAACCACCATCACGCTTTCTGCCATTTTGAAGTGAAAGTAGGAAATCACCTGATTCATTTTCCAGCCAAAAGTCCAGGCTCCACTTCACATGGTCAGATTTAAATTCATGTGTTTTATAACAAAATCCTAAATCAAACAACTCCAACAGACTTTTATTTTTTCACCTTTTAAGTTAGGGAAAGGCTGATGGAATGAAACAGGACTTGGTTACTAATAATTGATAACATCATCTCAACTACAAGCAATATACTATCTGTGGTATGTTGAGTAAAACCATAACGCTGTAAAAATGTGTAAAAGTTGCACATGAAAGAAAAGATCTCTCAACATTATTATTACTGTAAGACTTTTCCGTTTTAAACATGATCTGAACTTTAACATTTAAATATATTCTTATATTTATTTTTCACCACTTTACAGGCTAACTGTATCAGTAATATTATTGTTTCTTTTACTGACATATGGCATACAGCACCATCATTTCAAAAACTTCCATTGGCTTCAAATAAATTAATATATCTATTTATCTGGTAACCTTACATTATTTATAGGTAATTGTGATCATTATATTGTATCTCCTCCATGTACTCCGAGATCATCTTCTTCTTCTCTTACTGTCCCACCAGCATCTATTTTAGAGTCTTGAGTCCAGCTGCCAGTTGTCTCTTCCACTGCTCCTAAAACTTGTCTTTGTTAGGTTGTCTATTATGTCAGATTTTATTTGGATCTGAATATTTTATACTGTGCTGATTAAAATTTTTGGATCAAATCTCATATTTTTAATTTGTTATTTGTAATCTAGCTATTCTTTGCATTTTATGTTTGTATGAGTGTAATTCTTGAGGGACAACAAAAACAATAATAATAATATAGTTTAATAGAATGTAATTTAGTATATGATAATAGTTTCATGGATTGCACATATTTAGATCTTCAGGAGCTACAAAGTTAGATCTTTTTTTTGCAAATTGGTGAAACAAAAAAAAATATTCCAACATGTTCATGTTTGTTATATAATTTATAGTTTATTATTCAGTTGTTTTTTTGTTTGTCATTCTTTCTTCTTCTTTCTTTTCATTGAGGTTCAACACATGCTTTAATGAGATGTAGGATCTCAAAAATGCCCTACCAATTTGCTGATCAGAACAACAAAGGATTTCCTTCTTCCTAAATATATCAGTTCACTAGTTTGGTCGAGTTAAAGTTTACGAACTGAGACAATTTGCTCACAGGATTATCAGAAAGGCAGAATAAAGTCCCTTCTACTCTGCCGTGGACACAAAAGAAGATTTAACAGATTTTAAGGTGTCATTTCACGTTTTCCCCTTTCAACCCACAGAAGCATGCAGATTTAAAGAACTCTAACATCGGACATCTGTGGAAAAAGAAGTTCCTTTTATTTTGCAATTGGAATCTGAAGAATAGCCTAAAACAAATACTATATCTTAACTATTTGAAAATCGTGTTTTGTGGATTTTTCAAATTAAAATCACTCATCGTCAGCTTTGCTAAAACTGTATGCACACTTGAATGTTTTAAGCCACCTCTGACACATGTTCCAGCAGGAAATCCTTTTTTAATGAATGTGACAAACAGCTTCACGTTAGGTGTGAATTTGAACTGAAGCTAATGGGATGCACCAATGACGATCCACAGAGGTGAAAAAACAAAACCAAAATGTTATACTGTGATTTCAGTAGAGTAATTATAAAAATTACGTGTCATCTTTCTTGCAATATTTCAGCATATAGCACTGAGCAAGTGTCATTTTTAAGCTACTAATTGCTTTTGCAACAATTATAGTGTTCCATTATTGTGTATTTATAGTTTCCACTGGGAGCTACAAGATACTAAATGTCAAGACAACAAGTGGCGACAAATGCGAGTAATTGTCTTTCAAAAAAATCCAAGTAGCATCTCCTCAAGTTCATCTTCAAAGGGCTGAAAAGATTTGGATGCTGTCGAGACAAAGAAAGGAAAACAAGAGAGTTTTTTTTAAAGAAGAAAAGTTTGTATTTATTTTTGTTTTTGCAGGATGCATCAGAGGAGGCCTTGGCATCGTTCGAACTCAAAATTAATTCTGGATGATCAAAAGGACGACTGTTAAAACGAATGCCTCTGTGCTTTTATACTCTGTTTGAACATTCATGCCATATATAGTGAATTAACATATTATTTGATCAGTTCCTGCTTTGAATCAACAATAACCTGCAATATTATTAGGGATTTTCCACAAACTCAGAAATTTAGAAAATCATGTATAAACATTTCTTTTGTTGTGGGTCAGAACAGAAAACAGGCTACTTTTGTAATATATATATAAATATATATTTAACGGATGAAAGATGTCTCATTACTACATACTGTAGAGATTTTGGTTAAGATAAGACAAGTTTTCCGTGAATCTAAAATGACAAAGGTGTATTAACCCAGTTTAGTTCAAAGTCTCTTGCACTGATCAGGTTATTTTATTTTTGTAGTTAAGTTCCCAGGAAAAAAAAAAGACTGACAACACAGTTTACTTTATAATTAGAAGTTATTGTTGCAAAAAAGAGTGGAGAAGCCTAATTCATTCTCTCTGAAAGCCACTCTGAATTTAATATAATCAAACATATAAATTCAGGGTCGTATTTTTCAGGTAATTGTATTTTTCAGCTTCTTATTGCAGTAGCTGAATGTTTCCTTGATCCTCTCACATTGCTGCAAAGAGATAGACAAACACTGTCTATTGTCTGCTAAAGACACATATGCAGTATATTAATATAAGTGCAAGAAGTGCTTTCCCTCCTTTTTTAAGTGGACCCTTCTTTGTTATTATCAGAGATACGTATCTGGAAAAGGGGCAAAACACATCACAGAGCAGTGCATCCTGGATGTGGGAATTGCTATGGGAACAAGTTTTAGTTTTAAATATGGAAGCTGTTAGAGACAAACTTGTGTGAATCAAACCAGAACAACTATTACTGAATAAAAATTGTGAGGAAAAGAAGATTTATTGAGGCAAGTTGCGGAGGGAAGTCGAGCGCTGGTATTTGAATGTATGACATTTTGAAAAAAAAAAACTTGGAAATGGAATAAAATGAAACAGGTGCAGCTGACTGATGTTTCAGCAAATGTACCAGTGCCTTTCTTGTTTTTTTGTTTCAAACTTGTTTCAAATGACACTAACAAAACATGCTAAGATAGTCCGTATTGTATTTACCATACAACACATACAACTAGGTTATTCACATGATAAACAACTTTCAGATCAACTACTATCTGAAACTCATAATTCTGTGATGGATGCCAGTGGTTTTGGCTCAGTGTTATAGGCTATCAAAAGACAAACAGCAGGAGAAGCAGCAGAACTATACTCACAAATTAAGGACAAAGGTAATTAAAAACAAATACTTCTCAACGCAGCAGGACAGGAATCGAGTTTTAGCTTTTGTGCTTCCAGCATGTTTATGTTTCTTCTATTATTGTCTGATAAAACTCTGCTGCACTTCATTTCACATCAACATCTCACTATCTTATAAACCCAAATAAAGCAAAATATGAACAAAACCAGCAGACTGGAGAGGAAATCATTTACGTGCGTCAGATTTTTTGGAAGAGGCAGAAGGGATTGTTCCTGAAATCAGTAACTAATGTTCATAGACAAACAGCTTCTTCTACAAAATACTATAAAATCATATACTGCCAAAAGTTTGGAAAAAAAAAATATTTAAAAGAATAAAAAGGAGGACGTGTAGGACTTACTGCTTTCTGAAAACTGATAAATCATTCAGGGACATTAAAAAGACAAGTTTAGGATTCTTATTACTTTATTCTCTAAAGCAAGTGTAGAGAATCATATCTTTTGTTTTGAAAATGTTTCCAATAAAGGCTTTATAAAGTTAGAAGCAAACAACAGATGTCCCATGGTTTCAACCCCTGGGTCAAAAAACACACAAATGGTTTTATTTATTTTAAATATTTTCTTAACACACTTATTAGAGATATAAATCTGATTTTCTCACCTCAAGGTGAATCTCTCTGTTTTTTTATAGAAGAACAGTGAAAGCATGCCGTTCTAAATCCATGCATAACCCTGTTAGGGAAGTCTGCAAATAGATTTTATGTGGTAGGAAAAGTTCAGAGGAGAAAACAACACTTAAACACTTAAATAACACACTTTGTTTCTGCATTTTTCCTTATTGTGTCTTTTTTAAAGTTCCAATTGTTCTCAGAAAACTTCATCCTATAACCCAATAAAGATTTTCCCACCTGATCATAAAATAATAAATTGTCTAATTTTGATATAACATATCAGTTGTTTCAGGCACTTAATGAAACAAATTCATATTAACTTTTTTTTCCCAAATAAAAGAACATTTACAAGGTAAAATATGAAAATGTATCGATTCAAACCCAGAAGAGGAAAATCAGTTTCACCAGATTTCTCTAAAAATGTTCAAGAATAATTAAATAGTATTTATAAATATATATATAAAAAATTTAGTTTTAATATTCCAGTCATTAATTAGTTTAAACAATACAAAAATGCAATTATCAAAGGGGACGTTCTTCAGTGATCAAAAGATTGCAACTTATCAAGTCAGAGCTTCATTTTGTAAAGTTAAATTTACTTACTATTTTTAGTTTATTGCAGTGAAAAGCTCAAGATTTCTCCAATCAAAATGAAAATGTGCAGGAAGAATCCAGAATTAATGCAAATAAAGAACAAAGTTATCTGTTGTTGAGTATATAAATAGTTATTTAAGTAGAAGCTAAAATGTGCATGAGTTCTGTCCCTGTGCAGTTCTGTTCTATATACATGACATTATCTGCTGCCTTGCTCAAAATGGATGTTTCTTTTTGTTTGATAAGGTGGTGAATGTGTGTGTTAGATTATTTAGGTCTCTATTCCACTCTTCAGGCATGTTTTAGATGTGTTCCTGCTTGAACTCACCTGATTCAGATGATAGTAGAAGCCTGTTAATCTAATCAGTCATCAATTGGACTCAGGTGTGTTGAAGCAAGAAAACATCTAAACCAGGCAATGGGGGATCTTGAGGACTGGAATTCAGAACCACAGATTTAAGCCACCTGGAACAGGTCTAAAAAAAGTTGTAATAAAAATTTAAGGTTACATGTAAGTAAAGTTTTGAACAAGCACATCACTTGTTATAATTAAACCTTGAACTGTAAAACAAATATACCAGCACCTGAACAAGTCTTTCGAGGATTTTACCAAATTGACTGAGGATTCTGTCATCAATACTTTTAGGTCACTACAATGAGACTACATTAAAAATAAATATAAAAAGAAGGAAAGTGTAAATAAATAGATGAAATTAAAAGACGCAGGAAAGACTCATCTGCCCAGCAATTGCAGAGCAGACTGACATTTTGATTTCTTTGCTGCAAGTTTGATGTTAATGATTTGGATTTGGATGGGGGACCTTCATAGAGTCTGAGCCATATGAGTGCAATTTCCGTCCTTGGGATGAAAGCACATCGATTGCCCTCTGATGGTTTTTTAGGAGAGTTGAGGGGAGGAGGAAGTGGGGGGGGGGGTGTTGGGTAGGAGCTGCTGGGGGCTGCTTTCATCCAGACTGAGACATTATTGAACCGCACTCACTATTAATGCAAGGCTGATTCTGTGTAACTTTATCAACAGGAGTCCAGAAAACACTGTGTATAATCTTCACTTGTATGATGGTTCTATACCTCTGCATAAGTGTTTTTGAGCGAATATGCAATTATCAAAGTGAAGTAGAATTATTTCATTTTCAAAACTGAGGTGCAAACCTGATATGATCCTGTGAGTGAAAACTACAGGAAGTCAGTTCAACAGCCACCCATGGTAGGCATAAAATTGAGCCTTTTATTCTCTGTAATTGATTAATATTGCAATTAGACTTTGCAGCCGACAAACCCTTCTGCATTCGCATTAGGGAATTTCGTCCCTGCTGGCATGCAGCAGGGAGGATGCTGTTGGAAGCCTTTCCGTCTTTATGAATCCTCCTCTTGGTGTCTGCTTGGATTAGGGAATCATCCACAGCTTCTTCTACAGGGCTGATGGGGTTTATGCTTGGGTTAAACGCTCAAATGTGCTCAAGTGATTCTCTTTTAGTCCAAACCTTATTGAACTGACCCGCAAAGACACTGAGGATTGCGACTGGCTGAATGAATATAGCCAGACAAAAGCTGCTTGTGAAGTTATCGTGCACATAAATCTGTCTGTGTTTTGTTTGTGATGTTGCTGCAGCATCCAAACAGATTCAATTGCTATTTTCATCTCAATTATGTATCAGAAAATGTTCTGATGTAGCACAAACACCTTTTTTTGCTTCAAGATTGGCTACACTCCTATATGTCAGTAAAGCCTCAGTGTGCTTGCTTCATCTCTAATCTGATTTGGCACCACAGAGTTGAAGGCAGCTCATTAAAAATATCACATACCTGTTCAAAATGAAGTGAAAAAAGTTACAAATTTTGAATCTTTACCTTCTGCTAGTGAGCTACAATGACATCATTTGGTCATCTTGAAGTAGAGTTATTAAATATGGTAAAATATTTACATTTTTCATGTCTGCACAACTATCAGCCATCTTAAAACATGGGGACGTGTGAATGCCTCTGAAAGCATGAACCCACATTCAGTCTATTTAATCAATTGTGCTGCTTGGCTGCAGTGAATGGTTGAGTAATCACTAATGTACTTAATAACCTTTCATTTGTCTCTTTAAGCTAAAAATTCCCACTGTGGCTAAACTAGTAATAGGCATAGAGGTGGTGTTTAGTACTCAATACGAGACAGCAGTATATACCTGAAACTAACCTTTGCTCATTTTTACTTTAATTTTACTGACAAATTATAAATATGGATTATATAGGACTCACCTCTGCACTCGAAATTAGCGCTCCTCAAGGTGTGCAGAGGGCAGGGGTTATTTTGGAGTCAGATGGATCACTGTGCAGTAAACATTTTCAGGTCAAGAGGTCCAATTAAGAGCTTCATTATTATGAGTACACAGATGCAAAATGGGTCAATCTGATGGAGAGGATGGCACAGCTGTAAATAATGACCCAAAATCAGAAATCAACACCACCCAGACACCGTGCGGCACATTATTCCCAGTGCTGTTTCCCCTTGTTGATCTGAGACCTGCTTATCCTTTGCTCCTTCACCTAATGGGCAGGAGTTAAGTAAGCAAGTCTGATTGTTGTTTCTGCCTGAGCTGCAAGTTACACAAAGGCCACATTCCACACACCCACAGGACACTGCATCTTGTCCAATTTGCAGTTTTGTTTTTTTTTAGCCTACTAACTCATCTCCTTTCCTTTCTCTTTTTCTTTCCCAACTAAGACCCACAATCCCTTCAGATCTCAAGAGGCTTAATCAGTGTCTGTGTCAGACTACTTCAGAGCAGCCTTTGGCCACAGCGGATATTATCCATCTTTTCCTGCGAACAAATCTGTCAATCCACTCAACGGGAAATGAAACTTCTCCATTTTGCAGACAAGAAGGAATAGAGGAACAACATGAATTCAGCATTAAATACACAACACGTCATGTGAAAGTGGCTCAGACTCCATGGATAGCAATATCATGAACAAAATATTGGTTTCAAATTCCCAGTGTTTGCAAAGGGGGTAACCAACCAGGGGAAAGCTTTCTTTGATTTGACTGTATTTGCATAAACCCTCCCAACTATGCTTTTAATAAGTGATCTTCACCTAGGGAGTTGCCGGTGCATAGCAGATTAGCATATTCCAGACATCATAACCACCGGTTGGTTAAAAAAAGAAAATGAAATAAATAAGGGAAAAGATAGAAAGAAGAAAGAAAAGTAGGAAGAAAGTGATGTCGGGGTATACTGGCAAAATAACAGGGGAGAATAAGGAGGAAGAGCACCAAACAGACATGTTTGTTTTAAAATTCACTTTCAGTAACACAGATACTGCTGGAGAAATACCAACCCTCAGGACTTCCCAGCTAATTTACTAATGACTGGGCTGTTTCATAGTGCCCCCTAGTGGTTTAAAAATACTGTGGAACTGGAGAAAGTGCTTGAACACAAAAACAATTTTGCTCAGCTTAGTTAGACCAGTAAAGACTAATATTCTGAAAGTAGAAATCAACTTGGAAAGGAAAAACTCAGAGGAATTTACTAATAGAATATCATTTGGTCATTAATATTTAACATATTTTAGGCAATTCTTAAATGTGTTTAAAATTCAGACAGATTTTAATAATTCACTGGTATTTTATGTAGTTAAGAACATTGTGATTATGTGATGTACAGCATCTGGTGTTTTGTACGTGGTCATTTCTATACACACTAGAGGGGGCTAGATCACTGGAAGGAATTCATTTTCACTATGATTGCAGACATTTTTTTTCTTTTTTTTTTTTTATTGTCATGTTTTTTAACAAATTTCAACATTTGTAGTTATGGCCCAAAGAGCTTACAAAGAGAAGATAAACATCTACATCATTGTCGACTTAATCGGATATTATAGGTTGGGTCAGGTCAATCCTTTCATATCATAATACCCCTGAGAGTAAACTGACATAGTCTGCAAGCTGAAATAATGAAAGAATAGGAGATATAGTTAAGTGGGTTTACACTTCAGCGCCCAGGATAAGCTGGAAAGCCAGTTAATTTTGCTGTAACTTTAATTTGCATGTCTTTGAAAAGACAGAAACTAATTGCTATTTGATAGTTCGGTGTTGATAGAGGGGAACTGACAGTAATATTGGCAAGAACGGAAACAGAGGGACCCTTTTTAATTGCCTTGTAGTGGAGCAAAATCATTTTTAATTGACCCACTAAAATTTGAGCTAATTATAAATTCCACATAAAACACTTAAATACTGTGAAGTAATTTTCAAATTTTAGATATGCTGCAAATTTCGGGCTGCACAGTGACACACCACAGTTGGTAGCACTGTTGCCTTGCGTGTGTGAAAGTCCTGGATTTAAAACCAGGCAGGACCTTTCTGCATGGAGTTTGCATGTTCTCCCTGTGCGTGTGTGGGTTTTCTTCATGGTTTCCTCCAATAGATTAACAACATGCGTGATAAGTTATTTGGCAACTCTGAATTGTCCCTAGGTAGGTGTGTGTGTGTGGGCTTGTATTTCTGAACTCCTGGGGACCAGTTTCCTGACTTTTACTATCTTTCTGGGGTCCGAGGGTTCTTGTGGGGACAGAAGCCTGGTCCCCATAAGGGGGACTCCCCTTTTTAGTGTTAGTGGTTAGGTTTATAGGTAAGTTGTGAATAGAGTTTTAGTTAGTCTTAGGGTTAGTTATAGATCAGTAATGGTTAAGGTTAGGAAAAGGGTTTGGGTTAGGTATAAATGTAGTTACTAAAATCAATGGAAGTCAATGGACGGTCCCCATAAGGATACCAAAACAAACGTGTGTGTGTGTGTGTGTGTGTGTGTGTGTGTGTGTGTGTGTGTGTGTGTGTGTGTGTGTGTCACCTCTCGCCCAATGACTGCTGGAGATAGACACCAGTCCCCAGGAAAAAGCAGGTATAGAAAACGGATAGATAGATGGATGGATGGACGGACGGACGGACGTATGGATGAATAAGATATAATGATAAAAGTATTATAATAATATTATTGGGGATTTGTTCAAAATATTACCACTTCCTCTTACATAAACTGCATTTACACATTAACTCTTAAGACATTACTTCCTTTTTTTCCTCCCGTTTTTTTTTTTTTTATTTCATCACAGTCAAATTTTTGCACTAATAAATTTAATAGAAATGTAAAGAAACATGATTTTAAAATGTTACTAACGAGAAAGAGGTTGAGAATCTTTTGTCAAGGTTCCTGTGAACTGCATGTAATGGTCAGCAGTTTACTTTGACCTGTTTCCTTGACAACAGAGTACAGCATCCATTTTCTTGTCTGTGCCCTTAGTGATGATGCCAACATCTGTTTAGATTAATTTCTTTGTTAAAAAGAAACAAACATTTTGGTCCTAGCCTGAAAAACAACACCATGTTTTCTTTTTTCTCTCTTTCCCTGACCTTAACTGTTGCTGATCTTAGATTCTATCAGTGTTTTAAACAGATGCTCATTGTTGACTCTAATTTATATAGCCCTCCTCACATCCTTAAACCTAAGAAGAGTCTGGAGGCTCCCAGCTGGAGTGGAGTGAAGAGGGGGTGGATGATGCCTGTGGATGATGTCACCTTTCCTGTGTAAGTAAAGACAGATGTGTTGAGCTCTGTGTCATAAGCGCAGACCCAAAGAAGAGAAACACTGATGTTAGAGCACCAACGTTCTTCTCACTATGGGTTTACAGATCTTAAAGCACAACTTGGGTTTTCTGTCACATTGCTACTGGCAGTGACAGAAAAGTGAAACATTTTTTTGTGTAAACATCGAGAAAAATGAAAATAACTTGCAGCTGACAGATAAGAAGTTGAGTAGAAATAAGAAACAAAAAATCCTCCAAAATATCACATTATTTTATAAACGTGTAATACATAACATGCTAACAAGTTATTTGAAAATAATGTTTCATTAATATAATTTCAAAATTTTACTACAAATGATGTCGTCAGATAAATGAGTAATTTATCATAAGCAATACAAAACAAAGGAAACCATAATCTTGAGTGTATTTCAACATCTCCAAAGAGACTGAATGGAGAATGTTCTGCTGTCACATATGTCAAAAAAAGCACAAAAAAGTATTTGCTATGAAAGGTTTCATTAAAGAAAACTAGTATTGCAAGTACATATGTTGTTGGATAAAAAGATAATAAAGGAAACTTCAGCATGATTGGCAAAAATAAAATGATTTTTAACATCATTCTAACAAAAAAAAGGGAAACTAGATGTAAAAGTGTTCATTTGTGTGGGTAAACGTTGTGTGATGTCATTCTGTAGCATTCAAGCTCTTTATGCAAAATCTGCTTTACAGACTGCTCAACAGATGTTCATGCGTTTTTCACCTAAATTTAACATTGATGCACAACAGTAATAGCAGAGTAAAGGGGGTCTTTTTCCGCAGCAACATAAATCTGTAAGATTCTAGGAGATAGTGTTTAAATTGGGAAAAAAGGTTTCTGTGACCAAACTATTAGTAGCTAAATGGATTTGTGCTCAGCTGGCTGATCCTGTTTTAGCAAAGATCAGTAAATAGACCATGACTGATAGGTTGTATAGATCAGTGCTCAATGGCACAATCAGCTAGACTAAAGGAAGAACAAACAAATGGAAGGAAATTTCTACAGAAGACTTTTGTTTTACGGCTAAAACTACTGATTAGGTTATTTGTTAACAGGAATTATGAGCATATCATATATTTGTGGGGTCTTAGTTCTTATTAATTAAAACAAAAAATGATGACAGAAAGAAAGACAGTAAGTGAAATACAAAAGATAATCCTTTTGTGTATTGACTCCATGCATGGGTGACGGTTTCAGAGCTGTTGACATGAATGACTGGATAATGGATTGTTTTAAAAAGTGAACACAGCATGATTTAAATTGGACATGATTGAATGATGTAAATTGTTTTTTGTGTGTTCAGGGACCTTGAAAAAACAGTTTCTGAGGTGTATCTCTTGCCTTCTGGCAAAAGTTGAAAGAGGCAATGTCCAGGATGTGGCTGGTCCTGTAAAATGTCATTTTTTTCTGCAGCAGCTGGAGGTGCAGTCCACAGAATATTTTTTAAGAAGTTTTGGAACTCCCATAAATGTCCTTTGTGAGATAATTTTTTTAATTATTATTGAATCAAAACCAACCTTAACTGAGGTAAATGTAGCCTGCACTACTTTTGATATTGTTTTAGATTGTTATGTGACTTTCTGGATGAGTTGTCAATTCACTTTTGGAGAGTTCTTTAAGCACCCTGGAATAGATCTTACGGGGGAGGCTGAGGAGTGCGATCACCCTGTAGTTGGCCATCAAGAAGCTTGACAACCACCTCAGTGACTTCAGCCTGAGTGATGGACGAGGCCTCCACCAAACCCCCAGTCTCTGCTTCTTCATCAAAAGACATGATGGTGGAGATCTTCAAAGTAGTGTTTCCACCCCCCAAATAGCACTAGTCCTCTTCCATGGCCTCTTCTAACTCCTCCCAGACCATAGTTTTTGCCTCTGTGACCACACAAGCGACGATATGCTTAACCTGCCAGGCCAGTCAGGCTAAAATACAGTATGTGTGTAATTTATCACCACCAAATATGTGAGTGTGTGCGTGACTGGGTAAATAACAAATTGTAGTGTGAAGTGCTTGTGAAAAGCCTACATGTCAAGACCTTTGCCACACTTTGCCTTTCCTTGAAGCTGCACTGGATTCCCCACAAACTGATGTGAGATTATTTACATACCTCCATGGCTCCATTCACCAAACCAACCCAGATGAAAAATCTAATTTAAAGACTGATCAAAGAAGAGTGGTATGAAAATAATTCAATAAGAGGTAATTTAGAAAAACGTAGCAGAGACCACAAGACACAAAATGACATTATATATCAGTGATGCTGAAGAAATACCAGATGTGAATAAACAAACAGGCAAGATTAATTTAGAAAAAAAGGGGCTAATTTGCATATGTTTATGGGGATGGAAGCGACACACACATGTTGCAGATACCCATGAAAGCTTTTATGGTGAATGACAACTCATCCACAGGGTGTCTTTGAATGGAGGCCATGAAGTGACAGTGTGTAACTCCTGTTGCTCAGCCAAGTATAAAGAGATTTGATGGAGCATCTGTTTGGAGAGCACAGAAACAACAGGCGGAACAAGAGTGGAAATGTGGACATGACAGCCTGCACATTGTCATGCAGCCTCAAATTATAAGCCATAATAGACACACCAGCAAAAACAAAAGATTTAAAGAGTGTACACACTGAGCTATTTAAAAAAAATGTCTTTGCTCAATGCATTTTGATTAACACTGAAATAATCAGCAACATCTGTTACAGATGTGTAGCTCTGTCAGAGGGTATCTGGTAAAAAGAGAGGTGGAAGGTAAAGAAATGGGAAGTCATTTGTATCTAGGGGACAGGAAGCTGTCTTTCAGTTGTAAAATGGCCTTCACCTTCTTGTCAGCTTAATATGATTATGACTCAAAGCCAATGACAGGGCATCTGTTTGTGGCACTGAGAAATCCATACTCCAGAATGAAGTGTCATCTGTCTTATTTTTGCACCAACTTTGAAATTGCAAACCTTGCTTTATCTCAACTTTAAGGGAAAGGAATAATCAAACATGCATGAAAGGCAACTTACTAACAATGAAATGGTTTTGGAGCAAATGTAAATAGTTTCAAGCAAATGTCAAGTGATTAACCTGAAGCATCTTCGAGTTCATTTCAGTCTACTTTAAGGAGGCGGAGTTACAACGAAGCAATACGATGCATTTACCAGCAAGGCTTGTGCCAGTTCTTGGAAAACAATAAATAAATAAATGAACCCTTTTGGATTTCAGGCACGATCAAAAAGGCTTTTAGGTGTCAACAAAAGCCCCACCTGCCCTTCAAAAGACACCAATAATACCTTTACCATCAGGTTGGGGCTGTTTTCAAGTGTGAGAATATCAGTGAGGTTGTGCAGTTTTATTACCCTCACTCAGTGAGATTTCCTATTCTTCTATGTTAAATTGATTTTCTGACTCAGTGATAAAGATGTCCACAAGATGTGAAGTTCTTCCCCAGCAATATAATCAGAAGATGGTGTATTTTAGTACAATTTACAAAGAAAAAATTGGTAACTTCATCTGAGATGCTTGTTTTACCATCATCATCATCTGTTCTTTGATCTGATAACTTAATTAAATGCAAACAGATTATATTTTACTCTGTGCTTTTAGCTTTTATGAGTAACATCAGTATGCAGTTGTCATATTTTCCATGAAACTAAGTGGTTAAAACACTAAAAAATAATGAATTAAAAAAAAAAAACAATACAACACAATTTAAATGTGGAGTCATATAAACTGTAAATTATATTATTATTGCAATTAGCTTCCAATAACTCCGATTTAAACTAATCTGTATTTAAAAGTGATTCCTGACTTGAATCTCAAAAAGATCATAACTCCTCATGTGTGGATTAGTTGTAGTCCCTTGGCTTCTTATCTTTTTTTTTTTTTGACCAGTCAAAGAAGTTGTTTTTCAGCAGAAGAGAAACTGAAACTTTTAAAACCAGGTCAAAACAAATAAAAATTATTTGTCTCCTGTCTTTTTTAATAAGTCAAGTTCATTCATAGAGCACTTTAACGCACTGCATGACAGCTGACCAAAGTGCTGTACAGCAAATCAAGAAATAAAGCAAAATAGAAAATACAACAATAAACAAATATTTGAACAAAGAATAAGGAATAAAAAAAAAATTTCATTATTTCAAACAAAAAAAAATCATAATAATAATAACACAAGATTTACGAACAAAGCTGCACTGAATAACCTGCCACAACTCTCATTTCTTCATACAGAAAGACTCAGCAGCAAGCACATGCATATCTTCTGTCTCTTCTCTCCATATTCAGAAGATTAATCCTAACATTATGACAATATATCTTTGAAACCATGCTCATGTTACTGTATGTGTTCATGCACAAGGGATTTAATGTGATGCATGGCGGTATATTACTGCTGTTAGTCACCCGGCTTCTCTTACCTATTTCCCTTATTAGATTTCTTTCTTGTTTTTATTTTTCACTTCTGGAACGAACGTTACAGGCTCCACCTGAAAGCCTTGCACAATCAGCCCTGCTACATAAACAAGTCTCCTGTCATCATGTGCTGCCAAACTGTGGACACAGTTATACCTGTTAGTCTAGTTTGAGCTATAATTAAGTAACTGTGTGGTCAAACCCTGGTATTTCTGTGTTACAGATCACTGGCTCAGTTACCTATTGCCGCCTTGCCTGTGAATTTCAGAGCACCTTTCTTTTGCAAATTATTAGATTACTTGTAGAAGGAGCTATTAATCCTCAACAGAAAGATAAGCCCCTTTGCACCTGTAATTTTTTTGTTCAGTCAGTTGTAAAATCCCTGACAAGCAAGGTTTTTCCACTTTTTTTTTTTTTTCAAAGTTATTCCTGTTCAGACATTGCTAAAATTTTTGCCCCAACACCTAAAAGCTCCTGCTGGTGTTGAAATCTCAGCTCTGTGTTCCAAACATCTAGTCACAAGGCTGCTTTCTTTTTTCTTGTGAAGCTTCTCTTATCAGATTATGATTTTTTTTTTTGTTTCTCATAAAGACAATAGAGCATAAATAATGAGCCATCATAGAAATGATGTAACTGTCAACCTGCAAGTACATTTTGTTCAGTATACACACACGTGAAGCAATTCCCGATGGGAGAGAAAAGTTTTTGTGGCAGAGCGGGTACGAAACGAATTCATTTACTCTGAACACTCCTGAACAAAGAAAACATTAAAGCTCCATAAAAACACGACAGTGAAATAATTTGAAATGCTTTACATGATATGTGGTTTCATCAAGTTCTTTGCGGTTGTACACACGCACACGTAGTCCTCTGCAACTTCAAAGAGACATGTGCAATGCACCAACTTAATCTCAGTCTGATTTTCCAGTTCTGTAGAAATCACATGCTTAATTACATCTGCACACTGTCCAAAGCTCTATATGTAAATGTTTTCAGGATCCAGCTTTATATTGAAAATACTGTAAATGTTATAATTTATCACAATCTTGCTTTATTCACCGTTAGTTTACTCTTCATGTCAGTTAACATTCCAGCATTGGCAGTCACCCCGCGCTCCTGCAACGTTTTACAGGCTTTATGTTAGAAAAGTTTTAAACAATTTACAGCACGATGCTGACAATAGAGAGAAGATTGTTGATACAGGATTTTCTTTAAACTGTTGCAGGATTCACTTTGTCTGGCTTTTAAATCCAGTTCATAAATAATATGCTCACAAATGTAACTTCTGGGCGGGGCCTGGTTATTACAACACCTTATTAAGTCTTTTTTAGCCAAGTACAGCAGATGCTGGATAAAAAGACAAATAAACCTCATGTCTGAACTCATTTTGTTTGCTTGAATTTATTAAAAGAAGCCCAACCTGAGCAGATGGGAACACCTGTTAACTCGATGGTGTTTGATTTCAGCAGGAGCGATAGCAGAACGCTCAAATAACTCTCACTAAAATATGACTAATTAGTAAGAGCTTTGTTCTTTTGGACAGTCTGTTGAGCCTTTTAAGCATCTGTTGCTGCAATATTAATAATTATTTTTAATAAACATGTTTTCTAGGTCAACATTGCACATTTTGTTCAATTAGATCTTTTTTTTTTTTGTCAGACTGTTTCAGGTGCCAGAGAACAGCCCAACTGAAATGTGATAAAAATCATGCTGAGTGTCGTTTGAGATATTTTGATCCCGGCCGTCTACAGTTTTATTGTCTCTGGAGGAGAATCAATTGCAATCATTTGAACTCTTTATAGAAATAAAATTGGTAAAAGGTTTCTCCCAAATTCATTCTCCATAAGCTCAGATAAAAGCTTCAAAATAATCATACAGGGTTAAAGACAATTACAAGATGATGTAGAGCCGATGTCCAAAAATGGCAAAATATTTCTGCAGAATCTATCTTCTGTGTATGTTTGAGTGGATTTTATCCTATTTTTTATTTTGGTTTAGGACCACCTCAAGAAAATCACATGGTAAATTATCTTAAACGGCTCTCCAAAAATCCATCTCTCACCCATCTGATGAGCTCATGTTAGTTTTAGTTAAGTTAGTTAGTTTAGTAAGTTAGTCTGTCTTGTTTTGTGGGAAATTGTGCAGGATAAAAAAAGAAATAACATCACATTCTGAGCAAATTCAAAAATATATATTTAAAAAATCTGAGATTATAAAGTATAGTTTGACTTGAGTCAAAGTGAGTAGTGCTAAATTAAATATATGTGTTTTCTTTTTATGCTTAAAATGTATTATTGATGTGATATTGTTGACATTAATGAACATTGAGGTTATAAGCAGTTACGTAATCTCAGTGTTTTTAATTAAAAAACATAGAAATGTAAACCTCTGTCAACAAGAAACTTCTAGTTTAACCTAGTTTCATGTCAAAACAAAATTCACATTCTTAGTTTGCTGTTTTGCTGCTCTTCCCTCCGGCAGGAATGTTAAACACTGATGATTTGGATCGAGAATCTTCTAATTTGATTGAGCTTACATTATATCTTGGCCGACAAGAGGCTATATTCATTTATTTTAATTGTGATTCTCTGAGAAAATTGCTTGAGACCTTGGAAGGGGAAGTCTGTTCGTGACCAGGAACCATCTCCACTCTGGAAGCTGAAAAACAGCCTCTTTGACAAGTTAACACGTGTTTCTGCTCAGGTTTGCTCATGGGTATTGCAGCTGTTCTCCTCCTGAAAATAAAAAGTTTCTAGGACTTGGTATTCAATTTGTTTTCGTCAAGGTTTTGCACATAGGGGTTACTATGAGACACTCAGAAGGGGTTTCCCCACTCATGATTTCTACCGAATGGAAAAAGTCTAATTAAAAATGATTGTTTCTCAAGACCAACTCTAAGGAAAAAGAGGTTGCAACGAGAATTGTAACATTTAGTTCAAATCAAACACATTTAATGATTTAAATAACTTATTTGCATATGAAAAACCAATATGCAATTCTTACATAATATGTATGAAAATGAATTCTGAACCTTTTTTTTATTTTTTTTATTTTTCTCAGAACATTATCAGCCAGTCATGTGAAACATGTCATTACAACACATTCACATCTCTAACGTGTTCACTAATCTATTCTTCAGTCACTCCACATTGAATTCACGCCTTTTACTGATGGAACATACTGTATTTGTTCTGACCTGAGAGTTTGAGTATGTCATTTATTATATTACCCACTCTGATCACATGTCAACTCTGAATACCCCTCCAGGATATGCCGCCTACAAAACTATTAACCACACATAGCATAAGAAAGGCCTATACAACACCCAAAGCAGTGTTTAAACTGCCGGCTGGGCTTTAGAATAATTAAAGAACTTAATTATTGTTACCCTGTTTTATTTTGTAGGACCCACTGAGGTGATTTCCTGTTTGTGAATACACCCAAAGTCTCTCAGGTCTTTAAGGCACATTGTGATCTCAGCGAGGATCTTTGAGTGTCAGAGTGTCTGGATCACTGCCTAGCTGTTCTGTCCTACTTGTTGAAGCTACATTCACTTGTTGAAAACAGCTGAAGTCTTTGGATAACTGCCTGAGAAAGTTAATTTAGGTCAACATGAAATCACAAACTCATCTAAACCTTCGTTCTGAAATCATTTCTCTTTTTTTTTTAAGTAGAATTAGAATGAACTTCTTCTTATGGCTTCAGATCTTGTTAGATCAATACTTTAAATGCTTCAGAGTTCCAGTTTCAGGAAATTCTCATACTAGGTGTGTATTTTCACTGCATATTTTATAAATCACTGTCACACTCCAATGACTAGCAAATTTATTTTACCTCAGATACATGCCCACTGGGTGGGGTTCTTTGTTTTTGCTGACATGCCCCAGTTTAGGATCTTATGATGCTCCTGTGTTGCTTTGTAATGTTTTACACATGGCTTCTGGGCGAGGATCCAGACTTCGAGTTGAATGGTGTTTTTGTTCAACATGGATCATCCCAGAAGAGAGAAAGAGTATACACGGCTGCCTCAAACAAGGCTGTCAAGATGTCCATGAAGGGCCCACGCCAGTATACTCCAGCAGGCAGCTGCTGCCTGCCAGGCGCCTGTCCACAAATAATCCACTGTGGGAGGAGATGTCAGTCCTTTCTTTTAGGGTTTAGTTTGTGAATATGATCTTGAGTGAAGGCATGAAAGACATTACAAAAACAATTAAGCAATACAAAGAATTTGAAGAGTGTTGGCCTTTAGAATGTATTCAATTTTTGACTTAAAAACTTAAAACTGCTGCTTGACCTCCATGTGTGCACTGGAATTACTCAATGAATACTATTTTTTGGCCATCAAAACCATGAAAACTACCAAAGCAACCATGACATCTACACAATAACACAGCACATCTATAAACAGCAACAAAGTGATGCAAATCAGCCACAAACATAATCAAATATAGAGAAAAATGCACATTTACACATAAAGACTTCTTTAAAAAATGCTGAAAACTGGATTCAAAAGCTAAAAACTGACCAGAAATGGGTTCAAAATGTAAAATATCACCTAATGAAAAGTGTATGGAAAGAAACGCAAACTAAAATGTATAAAATATGTTGAAAAAAACTACCTAAGAGATGATAAACAGCTAAAAATGCATGTTGTCCCAAGTAAATTCACTGAATGTAAAGTTACATTTTCAAACATGTTATTTCTTCCAATCTTTGTCTTAATCTTAAATCAATCAAGCGCATTTAAAATATGGCAAAATGAGAGATTTGCATCATGGGGTGTGCAGCCCAACATTCTGCAGAAACTGCATCATGCTGTCATGGCAACATGGACCAAAATCTCTGAGGAATGTTTCCCACACCTTGTAGAATCGATGCCACGAAGAATTAAGGTATTCTAAATATAAATGGATCCAACAAGGTACCAGCAACTGTCGTACCTAATAAACAGGTCAGTGAGTGTCTATTCTTTCGTTTTGATCATAAATAGTCCATTTGGGGGGTTTTCTAATTAATATTTTGCCAAAGGAAGATATTTTGGCAGCTGTCAGTACATGATCCATGGCATGCAGCTTTGTTATGGCTATTGGGCATAAAACATCACGTTATATCATTTCACAGTGAACCACACTTCTTCTTGTATTACAGAGCAAGCAGTCAGGTTTTGACAACCCAGTGATCAGGTGGTATGTCACACTCAATTAAGTCTTACTGTGATGGCTACAGGGTTTGTGTTACATATTCTTAAATTATGCTCACACTTTTTGCTTTGATCTTTCCTAATGTGTCTAATTCCTCAGAGGAATCCAAACCAATACAGCCACCTCTTGCAGAAAAACACGATCCACACACTGAATGAGAAACCTTCGGTCATATAGCTTTATGCTATTTGAAAATTGCTTACAGACAGCTGAGTTAACCGCAATCAGTTTGTGTAAACATCACAAGAATATGACCTGTGCAACCAAGCCAACACAGTGTCTCACAGGGCTGGCTGATGATCCAAGTCTTGTAAATGCTAAAGTGACAAGGCAGATTGTGAGAGGTGCCTACTGGGGAGGAGGACCATCATGCCAGTTTGTAAGCTCTGAAGCCAGATGCTTCAAAACAAAAGCATGTAACAAGTTGTTCCATTGCCTTAAGGAATGGAAGTAAACGCATCTTTAATGAGGAAAAAACATGTCGATACAAGTTCTCACCTTAAAATGTGACAGCTTGAATGATGTGAGGGAATTTCAGTTGAACTCTTATTTCATCTCATTGTTACAAATAGAAACCGTACCACAAACCCAATTAACCAATAAACTGTAGAGTGAAACCTGATTAGGCTATTTATTACAGAGCATTGCTTATTTTCTATTGTGAGAGAATTGGAGCTTCTTCTGAGATCTACAGTTCAAACATGTTGTCTAAATGAGTAAAAATGTTTTAGATCTTTTGAAAACTTTGAGTGTCTTTTCCTTATCAAAGTAACTTCAGTGCAAATGCATTCCTGTATTTGTTTCCAGTTGTAATAACTTGATATACAAATGAGATTAAAAATAACAGACATGTTATTCAACAGGTGGTGAGAGGAACACAGGACGTGCTTTACTGAGTGGAACATGAATCATGAGGTTCATAAAATCAAACTGCATGAAACGTTCAGGATTTCTGCAGAAGCAACAGTGAAGGTTATAACAGAAACGTTTCCTGACGCTCTGTCTTTGGGATCTACAGCGTTAATAATCCCGAGAAGCTCCACCTCCACCTTGTTAATTCCTGCCTGTTCACACAGTGAGACACAGCGCTTTGGATCTGGGGGCTGCTGCATGCTGTTTATTATCGACGAGGCTTTGGACAGACAGCCTGACGCAGAATATTTATCTACGGACTTGTTATTATTAGTATTTGCGCTCCGCGATTTGTTCCTATAATGTCGCGGCGGAGGTCGCGCAGCTGAATGTGAAGACTGTGGATCCAGTTCGTGAAAGCACCTTGCATCCAGTCATGGGAGGTCAGATCACCAGAAACACCTTCTACGGTAAGAACACCTGGCATCACGTTGCGGGGGGCATGGGGCATTCATGAATGCTGGGATAATCCAGCAGAAAGTGCTTTAATTGAGTTTTAGGTGGGTGTTAAGTGGGTGTTGGGTTTACAACAGAAAAACAAGGTGTTCTCTAAGCCCTAAAGTGAAAGTAAAGAGCAAGCAGTAGTACTATTTGTAAACCTAAATTCATTAATTTAAAACAAAGTCGAACATTTCCATATTTTTTAACTTTAAATACAATGTATTCAAAATGTTTGTGTTTCTATTTAAATCTAAGATTCGCTAAACTGTAAACTGACCAAAGTTGTAGAACTTCTCTCAGTCCTGATAGTGAAACATCTGTATATTCCCATAACAACAAATCAATCAGCTTTAAATAAGATTTAAACTCAACCAATGATTAAGTTGTACATTAGTTTATCTCCTGTTGGACACAAATAGTCTTCAACTTGAAACACTGTAGATCTGTGTTTCCCTGTAAACTTAATAAAAAAACATAAACATTAAAAATAAAGTCTGATTCATTTTTATATTTCCATTTTGTTATGTAAATGTAACATTAATGTGTCTACAAAGAAGTCTAAATATTATAGAGGGTTGGTTTCAGAACTGTAGCAGCTTCATGGTTAACTGATGTTTCAGTATCTGGAGCAACATAAAGACATTGTAATTGTGCCTTTTGTGCAATCACACATACATAATGACATATTTTATTATTTTGTTTTGTTTTTATTTTGTAATTTAATTTTAGCCATTAGTCACTGGTACTTTCCTTGAACTAAAAAAAAGGATTGATGATGTAATGTCATGGTGTTACCTCATATAAAGTTTAAATAAGCAACATATGAAAAGATCATTTCCCTTATTGGTCTATGAAGATTGTGTAGGTCTTTTTCCTGTTTCACTGCCACTAGTGTGGAATAACAATAAAGGTGCGGCGAGAGAGAGACTGTTTAAAAATATTTGGCTCTGTGACAAGAGCTCAGTCAGTGTCATGAAAACGTAAACATCTATAAGCCCTGTCATGTTGCAGGGCCCCTCAAGGACGTTTGATTTCAGTTCTCGTGAACTTGCTACTGATGTTGAGACATCATGGTGTTTATCCGCAAAGCCCAAAACCCAACTTACAGCTTACATTCAGAAGTGTAAATTCTAGAATTGTTAATGGCTACAAGACAATTTTTTTTTAAAGTCATCAAACAACATATCTATCTTCCAGGTATATAAACACTATTACACAATGAAATTTCCAACTTTCTGTAAAGAACAAACAAGCTGTAATGTTTTTGTGCCCTATCAGATTTATATTACCTTTAAAAATCCACAAAGAGGGAATGAATTCATCACAACCCCAAATCAGTTTATTATATCCTTTAATTCCCCCTGGAGTGACCTAAATTTTGACTTCCTCATTTCTTTCCTTCTCTAATTACACCTAAATATAAGAATATTTTCAGAAAGGTAGGTGTGCTCCTGTTATTCCAGCTGTACACAAACCTTGGAAACTACTGCCTTTTTTATACCATAAAAAATGCAGCCATGGTGACAATATTGTGACACTGTGTTTTGGCACAAATGTGTTGTCCAAGTATACCGTATATAAATATCCATATACGCCTACATTTAACACTTAGTATGTTTTTGCACTGCAGAAGGAGGATTAAGAAAGCACACAGAGATACAGGTCAAATTGCAAACTCCACAAATAAAGAAAAAGATTAAAATGTTGGTCCAAGAACCTTCGTGGAGTGATGAGAAGGTCCAAACCACTGATCCACCGTGCTGCACACACTTCTCTATAAGGAGTTTAAACCATCTGTCTGCTGAAAGTACTTGTATGAACCTGTAGGCTAAAATGACTTGCATGAGCCTGTAGTTGTCAGTGATTATTTTTTTCTTAATCACTTCTTTTAAAAGTGATTAAAGACACATAATCATCCACTGCAAAAAAAATTATGTATCTTGCGGGTATTTTTTTAAGTAAAATTATGAAGAATCATGTTAAAACGTTGTATTTGTTCCTGTTTTTAAGTAACAGCTAACTGGAAAATTCCCTTTACCCGAAACACCATTCCTCATTTTTGGGACCTATAAAGTCTTTGAGAATCATACTTTATCACCTCCTGTTGAAACCACACAAGCTTTGACATATTTGCAAAGCTAAAAAATAAACATGCCTGCTTGATTTTTGCATGTCTTCGAGTGTTTGTCTTGTGAGCCTTGATGTTAACGTCACACCATGTTAGGGCCTCTTCAAAGAGCCCGAGCCTTGGAACAAAACGGAGAGTGGGAGGAGGCCAGGTGACAAAAACCAGCACCGCTCACTGTCTCTGTGCTTGTGATTGCGTGTCACGGCGCATTAACTAACCTTGCCCTTTATTAAGTTGCTCATTTGACATCTCTTTTATCCTGCCAAGGCTTTTGTCACTGTTTACATTGACATTTCTGTCACCTTTCAAGACTTTTTAAGAACTTGGGAGCATCTTTGGGGCTAACCAGCTGTCTTTTTACTGTAAATAAAATGTGGAATAAAAAAAAGCTTTTCTTGAAAACAAAGTTAAAAGAATTCAATTTTAAAGTAGATGAAATAGAATTATTGTAGTAAACAAAATATAGACTTCTGATGTTGGTTTGCAAAGCAGGAGATGGTCTTTGCTGTCTGCAGGGGGTCCGTCAGGGGTTTCTTCTGTTTTCGAATCCCACAGGAAATGCATTGTTCTGTCTCAGGCTTTGTTATTGAAGGAGTACAGTCCTATTGTGTTCTCCCAAAGGCATCATGCCTGTAATGACATCACTGATACAATATGGTAGAGGCTTTGTTATGACTTCATGTAAGACCACATAATTCAACATTGTTCTGTAATTCCAAGAGCATGCAGAGGGTTTAACAAATGTTCTGAACCCCAAAACTTGGCAGAGATTCTTCAATTGTGACTTGAAGGGAATGGCTGCAGAAATTTGTGGCAAACGTGCTCCGTTTTGGGCTTTCCTAGTTTATTCTCAAGTTTTTACATCAGTCATCTCCTGCCAAGATCTTGGTATCTGCACAGCGATGTCCCAACAAACGTGGCCTTAATTATTTTCCCTCCTGTTCCGACCCAAGAAGGTCAACAATCGGGAAGATTTCAGTTGATAATATTTTTTTCTGTCAAACACAAGCAGCTCCTCCACAGTCTCTCAAGTTTAGGTGTGAAAAAAACAATTTGTTCCCGAGGATTTGAGAAGTGCTAATTATTCTGAAATTATTCACTTTCAGTCTTGGCAGATCAACTGGATTTTCCAGAACTTAAAACGTAATGAAGGAAAGAACTGGGTGATTCTAGTCATAAAATGGTGTCAAATCAAACAATGAGAGGAGATGCTTATTTGTGTGTAAACTCATAAATATGTCTGTCTTAGTTAACGAGAGCCTGAAGTCTGTGAGAAAACACCTCCTCCACCAAACCACAGTGACCTTGGTGTTTTACGCTTAAGGAGTGGAGAAAGAAGAATGAGAAGAGTCAACCCATAAAAAAGGGAGTTTGTGGGAAATCAGTCTTTAGATGCTTTTGAAAAATTCCACCATCGAATCTGTGAAACATCTGAAATGATAGTTGTTTGGCTGGATTGGGAGCAGTCATTCACGTTTTCTCATGGGAAAATCTCTGGCGACTCCCCCTATACCTGTTTGTCTTACTGTGCAACTGCCCCCAAGCAACAAACCACAGAAAATCCCTCACATTCAGCAAAAATGTTTTCTTTCTGATTAGGATGTACATCCATGACTCTGCCTGTCTCATGACTAATGTGCACCAAATAAAGCCACATAAAAAAGAAAACAAAGACACAGCTTGGCACAACTTTGCCTGATTATTATTAGGGCAGATTTAGATATTTTGTCACAGCCAGCTGATAGGCCTGTAAGATAATGTCATGTTTTGATAGACTACGTATTATACTGGTAACAAATCTTTGTGCTTTATAACCCCAAAAGAAGCAAAAAGCCCATCAATTTATCAAAAAGTGACGCGTTTTACAGAAAATAGCTGCAAACTTCTCACAGCTGTGTTGTTTCCTTAATACCTGAACCCTGGATGTAATTAAGTCTTTGTGTTGTATTTTTTCCATTCGAGAACATTTAGGATGTAATTCACCTTGCACATTGTTCACATAAACAAGTGGTTTGGCTTGAATTCTTGAAACCTGAGTATTGAATTATGTCTTTGTTGTTGTTTTTTACCAAATTGGTTGTTGTGAGAGTGGGAATTTTATTTAAGGGAAAATGACAACCAGTTAAAAACTCAAGTTGCTAGTTTCAAAACAAAAAAGGAAAATAACTTTTTTACTGTAAATTAAACTTAAAGAACTGACTGTTGTACACGTGTAAAAAAAACGTTGTCCTGTTTCCTTGTAGATTCTTTTAACGGGCCATTTCCTTCGACATCCCATCGATGTCACCACAAGCCAAAGCGCTGCCTGCCCATCCAACCATGTGGAAATCTGCCCTCCTTCCCTCTGCTCTTCCACCCCAGCACCAAAGGTTCACAGATCATTATGGACATGTCCCAGAGAACTGTCAAGAGACAGGCCAGCTTCTGTAACGCCATCACCTTCAGCAATAGACCTATTGCTGTTTACGAGCAAATTCGACTAAAGGTAAAGGATAACACATCATTTGTCCTTCCAAGAATTTATCTCATCTCTGAATCTTTTCTATTTGTTTTCTTGTTTTTTGCCTCAGTATAAGTAGTTTGACACGTAATAAGAAGACACTAATACTGAATGTGATAAAAAAAGAAGTCCTTTAGACTCATTCTGTCCATATGTTTTCATTTTCCCTCTCCCTGTCTTCTTCCCCTTATCTCCAGTTATTACCCTCATGTTTTCATTTTCTCTCTTTTCTCTCTATGTTCTTGTGTGGGCCAAACACAGCAGCAGTTTAGAACAAGTTTCCACTTCACCTATCAGGCCATCTACATCTCAAAAGTGATAGAGCAGGGCAAGCGCTGCCATATGAGGAGTACTCTTATCTTATGCAGGGAAAAACTAAGCAAACAAAGAGTCAAAATAAGACAAAAATTGTTTGCAGGTGATAAGCATACCAAGGTAACTGGCGGTGGGGGGGAGTTTGAAACAGATATGTTGTTTTTAGTCTGACTTGCGGCTTGGCATGCTGGATGGGAACGTTAGTCTTTTAGTTGGTCCAAGTATCTTAAAAACCATGTTGACATTAGCATTAAAGAAACCTCACATCACATTTCACGCCTCATTCTGATACTTTTACTGTTTTAAATTATCATTGCTACATTCTTTTGATTTACTTCATTCCTCTTGACGCCTTTTTAACCAAAACCTAATGGAAATGTGAATCGTAAGACTCCAGCTGACAGGTTACATATTACCACATCTTAGCCAAGTCATGTGATGTTATCAATATGTCTGTGTTATTTTATTTAATTTCATTTTTTCACTGTTTCTCTTTACACTGTTGAATTCTCTCGCACAGTTAGAACTCCTAATGACCACAAGATGTGCCCCAAGTGTCCTTTGGCATTGGTGCATGATTTAAAAACATGTGACTCCGGTTTCAGATCGTCTTAGGACAAAGTTTTTTCATGTTATTGTTTTTGTCTATTCATTCACTCCTACTTTTGGTTTAAGCATTAAAATTAATTATTTAGGTATATAAAAAAAAGCAGAGTTGAGCTTAGGATCCACATCTACATGTCATTTATTGTTTATTATTAATCTTTAACTGCACTGCTCACTATATTTACCTTCTTTCAAAACTTTGGATTTCTGCTCACAAAACACCCTAATGTATATGTAAAGTTTTGTTTTGATTTGTGGTGTTTTTATCAATTCAAGTATTTGTTTTCCAGATAACTAAAAAGCAATGCTGCTGGAGTGGTGCACTGCGTCTTGGTTTTACATCTAAAGACCCATCAAGGATCAATCCAGACACTTTGCCCAAGTATGCCTGTCCTGACCTGGTCTCCCAGAGTGGCTTCTGGGCAAAAGCCCTGCCAGAGGAGCTCTCAAATGAGGGAAACATCATTTCTTTTTGGGTGGATAAGAAGGGCAGAGTTTTTTACCAGATCAACAACTCCAGCTCCATGTTGTTCTTCAGCAGCGTACCTGTTAGTGAACCTCTCTGGGCTCTTATAGACGTCTACGGTCTAACCAGAGGAGTCCAGCTGCTAGGTGAGTCACATCTTTAAGCACATATTATGTGTCCCAGTTTTGCGTCATCCTTTTTCTGTGTTGCTACAGTGAAGTCTTGCTTTAGCCATAATACCTTAAAATTTTGTCAGATTTCCATCAGATATAGGTGTGTTTCATGTTGTGTTTAGGGTCAAAAGCAAACACGAAACTGCTAAACATCACTCAGAATGTCTTTGTCTACCACACAGTGCTAACAGCATGACTGTGAACCCTCTTTACCTCTGGAAACTCTTAAATCTGTTGTTTTTTTATAAACAAGTGATTTAAATAGGTGACGTTGCATTGATTTGCACAGGTTTTCCCACACCAGCAAAATGGCTTGATGGAAAAAGATGGTGGGTGATAAGGTAGATTGTTTGGTTACCACGGTTGTGGGTATCAAAGAAGTCTCCCTGAGGGAGGAATTTCAGTTTAAAATCTATCCTAAAAAGTGCCATTTGAAATGGTGATTTAATCAAAGAAATTAAAGGCAGGTCCTTTATAATAATTAAAGCAGTTGTTTTGTTAAACATGACTATGTGAGATTGCAGACTGAGCGCAAGTAATAAACTATACAATGACTTTTAAATGTTTCCAATTATTCAAAATAATACAAAACTATGCAAATAAAACAAAATCCAAGGAACGTTTGAGGATGAGTAAGTACTTATTTATAATCCTTTCCAAGAATGACACTGTTTCTCTTTAAAGAAAAGAGTCTGTCAGCGCCCTTAATAAAAATAGAAGAGGCTCCCACACTGTGTGATAGTGCCATTTAACCTCATTTCTTGTGGTGTGGTTGACAGCAAGGAAGCGCGCTATCTTGAGATGGGCTGTTTGGTATCCAGTGCTAGAGTGCGACTATCTGGGGTTCACTGGCCTCATTGTGCTGCCCAGCACACGGTGCTTGTTGGAGAACAGGAGTGGTGTGTTGGTCCTCAAAGAGGACAGACAAGAAAAGGGATGATGTCAAGCAAAGCCATGTCTGCTGAGCTCTTCTGAGACAATCAGACTACTGGAATGTCTCACTTCTTGGATTCAGCTTTCAATAAAAAGTATATGTTTATCCCATGTGCTATAAATAGGAAGAGCATTTATTTGCTTTTATTACATTTTACACAATTTGGCTCTGACTAAGATTAGCAGTCTGCAACATATTTTTTCAACACTATTTTTCCCACGTTAATTACTTCTGTCTTCATCTGGATGACTTAAACTTTAAAGCCTTGGTCCTCGGTCAGTCGATGGGATCACTTGGCTATCAGCTTTCCTCTACAGACCGAGATCATCTCTACTCGTCACTTGTGTATCTCAAAGGCCCGGTATCGTCTCACAAGTTGGCTGCTGTTCAGCAAACACTTATCCACTGAAATATGGGTGGACACATCAAAGTCTGGTGTTGCAACCTGGCAAGTATTCTTCTCTTAACAGAAGGGTGCTTTATGATTCTTAATGACGCTTACACAAGAGTTTGAAATAAATGCTACAAGAACTGATAAACTGAGTCAAATTTCACCTGTTGTTGGCTTTTATCAAACAAACTGCCCAGGTGGAATTATAGGTCTCTCTTTTTTTCTTTGTGTTTATTTTTTCTACAAAAATCTAAATGGAGCATGGAGCTGTGAAGTGGTTCTGAGTAGAATGGCTCAGTTTGGTGACCTTGATTTGGCATTTCAGATAAACATGCACAATAGTATGAATAAGATGAAATGGGTTACTTTGGCTATATATGTATGTTGTTGAGTAAGGGATATAATGTATTTCAAGTGCTGCATAATAATTTAAGGGGCACTCCATAAATATTGCAGAGTAATGACTCTACTTAGCACTAAAAGTCTGTGGAGTTTTTTTCTGGGAGTGCTAGACTAGATTAGTACGGATGATTGGGATGAACACAGTTACATGGTATTTGTAACAGTTAAAGGAAATTTTGTTTCTGTGTCCAATTTCCAAACCTTTCTGTAATTCAGGCTCATAGTGCTACCTTCCAGTTCTCAGTCATCCTAAGGATTTTTTTCACATTTTTAAACTTGAGAGTGATAGAAGGCATTTTTCTGGTTAATATTATCTTTTAATCTCTCCAAGACGTGTAAACAGACCTCATTTTTGTTTAGCATTTCAGGTTTTGCTTCTAAAACTGCAAACTGGGAATGTTTGATTAAACAGATATGAATCTTTACCAGGAAAGCTTGAAAAAAGACAAATATCATAGAAAAGTAGGTTTTTATTATTGTTGAAGCTTTAATACCTTCTGACAATGTGTACTTGCTGTGTTTGAATCATTCATGTATTTGAATCTTATATTTTGTGCTAAAATAGTTGACAGTTTAGTCAAACCACCCTCCACTTATTTTAATCCAAGACACATGAATTCTGCTGTGTCTCATCTTAGCCTTTAAAAATAATCCTTGATTTGAATATTTCATAGATTGAGTTTGAAAACATTGCTTGTTGCAAGACAGAACAAATCAGTTCAACTGGCTTGATGTTTCCTGAGAATAAACCTCTAAAACGTGTCAGTTGTGATAAAATGTCACACCAGATGCCTTGCATTCTCAGATGGGTCTTTGTCATCAGCTGAAGCATTCCCTGCCAAACAAGATCATGTCCTCAAAAATGTTTTTGATTTAACAGTGTGTGCATGTTACTGTAACAAGTTTGTTGTTTTAATCATCTGCACCAAGTCAAATAATGTGTCTTTTTAATCTCTTTCAACCTTACATGATGCATCAAATGATTTGTCCAAGCTGTTTCCCCTCACACAAGCCTGCTCTCAGATCTTTTTCTGATGTTTAAGTATCTTCCCAGGTACAGTGATGTTTTCTCTGTAAGCTGTTATCAAAGGAGTGAAGTTTTTCAGAAGCTAGCCACCCCTGCAAGGAGTCAGAGGTGACCCTTAGATCACTGAGACTGCTTGAAAGCTGAGATGGTGTTGCATAAGAGAGGAAGCTAAATTAATCTGCTGAAATCAAACTGCGCCTCGGGGGTTGTCCAGAGCAACAATGCTTCCCATGCAATTTAAGAAAGATCTGTTACATCACTGCAGTCGCCCTCTTGCAGCTATCAATACAGAAAAGTGCCTTTTTTGAGTTTTGCATAGAACAAGCCAAGGATGCCAAACCAAGCAGAGACACATTAGTCCTTAGAGGGACTGATAAAAGGTTTCCTCGAGTGTGTGATGAGTCTTGAGTAACAAAAATAGAATATCAGCATAATTTTTAACTGCGTTTTTACAGAGGTTTTGGTTTGCAGGATTTTATTTTTTAAGATTAACTCCTTCTGCAAGGTTAGTTGGAGTTTTTGTTGCTAATTTCTAGTATTTGAGTATTATCAAGTTGTTTGATGCAGATCTTCAGAAACCAGGTTACAAGTAATTCACATGTGTTTTCAGTTTAAATCCCTTGAAGCAAAGCACATATGAGAATTGGGTAAGTTTTTAAAAAGTAAAACAAAATGGAAGAATAGAGTAATCTATGCATATGTTACTATGTTTGCTCATGGGATACAAAATTGTCCTACTTTTTTTGTTATGTTTTTTTTTTATTCCATTTCATTTTGCAGACATAATGCATTTTTTCTAAGCTGGATAAACCCAGAAAATCAAAGACACAGTGTGATGAATGCAGCGTTCCCTACTGGGGTTTTGTTTACCAGTGGTAGATGAGTCACTTAATCACTGACAGAGTTGTAGTGATCCATTCGACCGCCATCATCTAAATCATCTGCAACCTGTCTTTCCAGTCATTAAAAAAAGCTGTCAGAGTGTCAAGAGGCCGTGTTCCTCTCAAGTGATTAAGAGAAGGATTTTGACATCAATCATCTATGTGCACTTTGCATTAGACCTGTAAAGCATCAACGTGGGAAAAACCTTCAAGGCTTTTTGTACCTATTAACATTCTGTAGTACAAGTAGAAGGAAGAATAATTTATTTTTTGATAAAATTTGTTTAGGGTGGATTTTTATTAATTGTAATACATCAATACTGATTGAAAATGAAAACAAAAGCCTTGTAGATCTATAAAGTTTTAGGAGTTGCAACCCTAAACTCTTGTAGTTATGAGATACTGTCTAGTATGTACAATTGTTCCTTTTCTAAAGATCAAGAAATATTTCTAAGCTTATTTTTAGCTACTAAATTTAGCATTAGAATAGTTATACTGAAAAAGGGTCAGTTCTTATCTGCAGGCTACAAGATAACTGAGCAGTAACATCAGCCTCATGTTGGCTGCTACATGCTAGTCTGTGCAAGCATGTAACAGTTGGTACGTGGAAGCCAAAGATTAAATCATTTACTTATATTTGCTCATACAATTTTAAGGTACAGCATTTCTTGAAGGGATGCATATCACCAGCTCATCTTATATGGTGAGTTGCTTAAGTCAAATCTTGAAAATGTTATGCATGATCTCGTTAGCGCTGTTAGCACTGGTACTATTGACTACGTTATAACAGTTTTGTGTTTGCCAATGTCAGTTAGCTGTGGTTGCCATCTTCAATTAAGTTGACTCCAAAATGTAATCAGTTGTCGATGCGCATTAATCATTACTTCACACGCAGACCCAGGCACACAAACACAAGCATACACAGACACATATATTACCAACCACTTTTTATTTTTCAGAGGTGAACAATTGCACACAGAGTGCAGCAACAGCAACAGAGCATGTCTAAAACAAACAAAAATATCCAAAATGAAAGTGGGATTAAAGCCACAAGGAACTCCAAAGCAAGAAAAGAATGCCACCAAAGAAACCAACTAACAATGTGGAAGATGAGTTGAAGACAATCAAGTTGTGGGAAAGGAAAAGTAGAAGCAATTATAATTTTAAGTGCCGTAATTAAAAAAGTCTACCAAAATAACTGACCCCATGCAAAGTTTAAATGTGGTTCTTTCACTTTGTTGCTGCAGACAGCCACTAACATGCTTTGTTGAAGTCCATTTCACAGAAATCACTGTTTCATGACAGTATATCATCACTTCATCTGAATCCTTTTGTAATTGCATAAACTCAAAATAAAACTGAAACTTAAGTCGTTGTTTTGATCACCTACAGATGAGATGGAATGCTGAAAACTCGGGGCTGTACGAACATGTTAGTTGGTTTGAATTGGCCTTCACTCTTCTTGCCTTTCTTTGTGTTCACTCAGAGTGCCGAACACTCGTGCTGACTTGCTACGGATCTCGCTTATTGTTTCACTTGTCAGTGTTTGATTTGTGGACTTTAAAGTTTTAAATATAGAAGCAGTGCTGTGATGAGGTGCAGTGACCAAATTCATTTCAAAACACTTGTTTGCCTGGTAACAGCACCAAAAGTTGTTTAAATGGAGAAAATTAGACAAGCTGAACTTTGTATTTAGTTTTGGATTTTAACTCTAATTACATGGAGTATATCACACACTGTAAATATGAGCTTTAAAGATTTGAGCAGAATTCTTTTGTTAATTTTGATGGATGAAGACGTACCCTAAAGTACTGTATGCTGATGTTTTTCTAATACATTTTATTTCTGCTTTGCTGCTTTCGGCCATGTGGGCCAAAAACAATACACTGGAAATTCAGCTCAGTAATAACAGTATGCAAACTCATCTGTCAAAACTCTGTTCCAAGCCAAGGGATGGTGAGAGAGAAAGACAAAGAGATCTCCATTCTGTAAACAAATAGTCATTTTCTTTTGCGGAAATCTTTTGACAGAATGAGTCTAAAATCATGAATCACACTGCACCTGTGTGTTTTTTCATTGTGTCGCTTTCTATTTTACTTCAACCTACTATCTTATCTAATGATAACAATAGTAACTCATAAAATTACACTGTTTTGAAGGGAGTTGATATTTCAACTTGATTATAGTCCCAAAACTGGACCCTGTCCTATTTTCTGTTAATATGGAAGTTACTGTAACCTTTTCAGAGGACAATTTGCATCTTCGTTGATAGTTTTCTAACTTAAAACCAAAAGAGCATTTGCAAGGCGGTACATAGTCTCACCAATCATGTTTTATGGCAGAGCTCCACTGCAGCATTCAGGCATATTTCCATAACATTCACAAATACTGCATTAACATGCTTTATTTCTGTATTAATCTAGCTATTTTTTTTTCAACATCCACTATACTCAACAAAACAAAATTAAATGGTCAAAAAATATATATTTACATACATTCCAGGATTCAAATGACTTTGTCATGCTTTAAAGAAAGGGTTTCAGTTTCATTTTGTTAAAACTTGGCCTCTATTGTTTGAGAATGCAGGCATGTAATTATGGCCTGTTAGCCATGTGTACATTGTTTGGTCTTCTATAGCTGCCAAGACAGTATAGTGCTATGATTACAGTGTAGTAATAAGATACACCAAGTACGTAAATAAACTATGCTTTTCTAGATATGCGCAGTTACTGAAGCAATTCCTTCAACTTCTCAAAAGCCTCATAAATCGGAAAAGAAAGTAGAAAAAAAAAAGTTTTGTTCAAAGCGCTGCAGCAAATGTGGGTGAACTGGTTGGCACACCTTCTGTCCTTAAGCTGTTGACACTTTCTAAGAATTTTCTGGGAATAGGTTGGAACAATAAAACTCTCTGAGGTTTTAGAAAACGAACAGCATCAGTTATAATCAGCTGCAGTTTTTTTGTTTGTTTTTTTGTCTTTTTTTATTATTTTTGATGTATTTCATTTATACCTCATTAAGAAACAATCCCCAGGGGATTGCAACTAGGGACACAGACAGGTTTTCTCCAAATCTACAAAACACATGTGAACTGGCTTTACAAATCCCCATGCCTTTCCCTGCACCCTTGCAAGTTGGAAGAACTGGTCCACAGTTCCATGGCCAGTACAAAAAACATATGGCTGTTCCTCAGTCCAAGGCTCAACCATTGACCAGACACTCCTCCAAAGCACCTTGAAGTAAACCTTTCCTGGGAGGCTGAGGCGTGTGGTCCTCTGTAGTTTGAGTATACCCTCTGGTCATAAATTCTAATAAATAGGAACCTCCACCCTGGACTGCCACTCTGCTGGCATTACCCGATGCCCACGCAATATTGCATAAGTGCATCAGCCACGATAGCCTCACAACATCCATAGCCTTGAGATATGTTGGATGCATCCATCGCCTACGAGATGGTTAACCACCTAAACCCAAATGCACTCATTTTATGAAGGTGGTTGCAGAAATAAAAGCCTGTTTTTAAATAAGAGCCTGTCAAACAAGTTACAATGAAGTTACAATTTGGCCCCCATTTAAATTGAACCTAGAATGGAGATAGAATATTAGGGGACTTCCCTTTTGACCCAACATTTGCCAGCTTGTGTATACGGTAAGGCCATGTTTTGTTTTGTTTTTTTCTCTCTTTTTAGAGTTTTGTTTCTGTTAAGCTCAGGGCTTGAACTTAATTTGATTTGTTGAACACAAGTAAAAGAGACTGCCTCATCTGGAATTTAATCAATCCCTAGGGAATCAAGCTGATTTGCAGGAAATCCAAAATGGACAATGTTATAGAGCCTGTTGGGCTTGGATCCTGAGAGCTGAGCAAGGGAAAACCTTCAGAGAGGAGGCTAATCATTTACAGATTAACAGAGTCCAGTCCCAATTTTTTTTATTTTATTTTTTATCATCCTCTCTTTTCTTTGTGTCATTGAACAAATGTGGCCATCTGTGATTTTTTTCACAAATATTACTTCAACAAAAGCACTGAACTGAATCTACAGAATAACAGGAGAAATGTGTTTCAAATTGAAATCAGATTCAGACACTTCATCCACCATGAATACGCTTTGAAATTACTAAAAGCAAGTTGAGCTGTATGAATGTGCATGCAGAAACAATTAAGCTAGATTTTGCTTTTACTGGCCAAGAAGAAACTACTTTCTTTGGTTCTTTTTCAAAACACTGTATAATCTCACCGTTTGACTTCAGGACTTTTTTTTTTTTAGTTAAACGTGTGAAACTGCTTTTGAGACTAAACCCAGAAAGAGGTTGTACATTTGTATTTGGTTTACAACTTTTTCTTTTTGTCTTCCTTATTTTATCTCTAATGTTACTTATTCTACAGAATGTTGAAACTTTTGTTTAATGCAGTTATTCATCTAATCATGTGTTTTGACTGCTGCACCACTCTCAGTTGCAAAAACCGGAAACTTAAGGTATCCACAACAGTGAGAATAGAAAGGATTTCTTGTATCCCGGTATCGGATAACTTTGCCTTGAAGATGATAAGGGTGCTAATAATAAGAGCCTCATGGCTTCTTGTGCACACTCTTGACAGAGGAAGTGATTAAGTTCAAGCAGTTTATCGGCACTTGGCCGGAGATGTGCTGTCTTTGGGTGATAAAAGAGGAGCTTGGTGAGGTATGCCCTTTCCCTCAAGTGTCCACCTAGCACTATTTTTCATCTAATCTTCCATGACTTATTCTTGTTCTCCATCCACTTCATATAGGGAAAGCCCAAAGCAGGTTGAGGCTGAGAGCTATCATGTCACTCCCCTTCTACCTCCCCCCTCATCTGCACTCTTCTCAGATGTCCAATCAGGCTAATTTTAGCCTGTTTGAAAATTGGCAGAGTCCCTACGCGTGCCACTATGTAGATCTTCTTGCACTAACTGTGTGCATGGAAAGCACGTTCTCTTTTATTTTTATTTTTTGCACCGAGGTTCCCATGTGGCTTCTATTTTACAGTGAGGGGGCATTAGCATAGGAATGGCTGTTTGTGAGGGGCAGCTGTACAGTGTAGAAAGACATGTGAGGCAGTTTTTAAAATGCCTCTCCTTTACAACTGTCGGAAAATAGCTGACTTTAACATCCAGACACATAACTGAAAATCTTAACATTGCACAGAGGTACATGAAGTCACCCGCTGCAGAGACAGGTTGTTATGTAAACGTGTAGGAATTGTGACAGCTCATAATAGGCATGTAAAACTCACTGTGCTGTATATACACTGTTATACATATACTGTGTAAACACTTCCAGCCCTTGACAAAAGCTGACATTGAACTTACCTCATTAGGATAGCAAATATGAAAAAAAGTTACAAATGATTATTAATTCTGCTGCTAATGATAACAAAAGTAAAAAGATGGCTCATTATTTCAGGACCTTGAGGTACAGACAAAGAGCTGGACTCAGATACTGAATCTTTTATTCTTTCACAGTTATATAAACCTGTTACGTCCTTTTTTATTATGATGTAGGAATATGCCTGCAGCTACAGCTGGCTCTCACTTAATGTCCTGGTATGTTTCTAAGCATGTAAACATTGATGCATTTGTTCTTCTTTTTGGAGTCCAATTCTTTGTAAAGTCTGTGTTTGTGAATGAATGTTATAAAGTAGAAAAGCTGGAAGCCACTTTTTGTTCAGTGTCAGGTATGATGAATAAACAGATGGAATATAAAATAAAACTGTTTGAACTTATACAAAAAACAGTAAGGGAGGACCATTAATATATTTGGTTCTCTGGATGACTTTTTTTCCTCACTTGCAGTAGCATACATGAACTTGCTTGATTTTGCAGCCAAGCCAAAGTGCTAATAAAGCTAATATGCTGTCCAAATTCATCTCTATATGACAAAATGTGATATCTGATGATCAGATTGAAAGCTCACTTTTAAACACTTAAAAAGGGTAAATGTGTAATTATAACTTTTTTGCGTGTGTTTCAATTTAGATATAGTGCATATATGTTTATTTTTCTTATTTTATTTAATTATTTATTTGTTTTTTTTTTACAGACAGTGAGATGGTTTCTCTGGACTGCTTACGCCCTCGTTCCTTTGCTGCCACTCATCGAGCGTCCATCCGACGGAACAGTCACGATCCCCGTCTCTCCATCAGCCTGTGTGACCTAAGCCTACAGCAGCAGGAGATACCCCTGGAGGAAGATGAGGAGGAAGAAGAGCAGCTGCAGCCCATGGGGTCCAGTTCCTGCCATGTCCCCCAGAACTCTCAGAACTCCCAGCAGTGCTCGCTGTTGCCCAGCTACTTGGACACTGATCTACAGTTTCACACAGTGCATGGCCTCCATGTTTCTGTACTGGATAAGCACAAAGTGGCGCAGCTGGATCACCATGGGGACGAGAGGACCCTGGTGTTCACCAGCCGGCCAATGCACTGCTCAGAGACTGTGTTCGTGAAGGTGAAAGCGGGACTTGCTCGGGCTGGTTCTCTTTCTTATGGTGTGACAACCTGTGACCCATCCACCTTGAGGCCTTATGATCTCCCATCCAACCCGGAGTCTCTGGTTGACCGCAAGGAATTCTGGGCTGTGTGTAGGGTGACCGTGCCACTCAACAGTGGAGATATTTTGGGCTTTGTCCTGAATGCAGAGGGTGAGGTCATGATGAGCCACAATGGAATCAGCGCAGGAATGCAGCTGTGTGTTGATAACTCCAGGCCTCTTTGGATGTTCTTCGGTCTGCATGGTACCATCAGCCAACTCAGGATTTTAGGTACATTCAACCAGTCTCTTTTATCTTCCTTTATCTTTCAGCGATGTGCAAGACAATCCAAAACATATTCCTATATCATTTCAGAGTATGAAATAATTAAAGATGAAAAAATGCCTTTCTTTCAGAATACAAATATATTGGTCTAAAGTTCTTTGTGACGTTCCTTCTGTTTTTACATTATGAAAAGACAAAGTTCAAGTACGATATCAGCCTCAACACTCTTGCAGTAAAGGGATGTTTAATTAAATTTCAGTTAAAGAAATTTCTGCACAGACAAGGTTTATTACAAATTCTAATTGTATCAGCAGTGGGGATCTTTTTAGTACCTTAGTACTAATAACTCACATGTCCTTCCACAAATCTTTAAAAGAAGTCATTTGTAGTTTTTCATTTTAAAGATAATGCATTCTGTGATCCTTCAATGACCTTCAGAGGCTAAATTCAGACTTTAAAGTAGTTTCCTTTGCTGTCTGGACTGCACTCTGACTTTTTATCAACTCAAGTATCACATAGTAATTTTGAATTTTATCCAAACTATTTGCATATAAATGTTACATTTTTACATTCAGAGTTTTTGTAAGTTTGGTAGTAGATCTTACAATGTTTAATATCCTTTGCAGTTTCTTTCTTTTTTTTTTTTTTAAACTGAAGCTTTCAAAATTCTTGGACTTCCTGTAGTTTGATTTGACTGTGAGTGCCGGAAGAACAAATGTGAGGTTTTTCAATTTGTGTACCATCGCTGGAGACCACAAAATCAATCTTAATTTCTTGAAAACAATTTTCTTCCAACCAGTTGTCTGTTTGCTAAGTCATTAGCAAGCAGACAACTGATTAATGAATCAGTCAGCAGGTCAGATATCACTTCACAGGAAATCTATAATTTGAGATGAACTTTGCTGAGGGTTAAAATGCACTTAGAATAGATCAGTTTTCCCATTTTTCTTTTGTAAATCTTTCCTGGATGCACTGCTTCCTCTCCACTCTTCCATGCAGTCAGACCAAGAGCTAGGGAAGTTATTTCTGTCTTGCGTGGGCTCCCAGCAGTCAGCATTATGTGTCAGGAGGGAGCCTGTGATAGCTTCTTATGATGCCCTCCTAATGCATTATTAAAATGTAATTGCATGGAGATTTGAGAAGCTAGGTTTTCCACCCACAGCTAGTTCTTGTACTCGTGGTCTCAGATCGTCTCTGTGCACCCCCCACCCCCCACCACCTTTCTGCATTTCATTTCTTTTACCCTCATACTGATTCTCTGGGGTACGTTCCTTGACTCATTACCCGTTACAGTCGTGGGGGGATGCATTTGTGATGCCTGTGCTCACTCATACTTGCTGCAGCTGCATGCCATAAGTTACCATGGAGACATCTAACCACTGAGGCAAGTGACAGTTTGTCATGGCAAGGTGCTGTCAAGCCTGTGAAGTGGAACAGATGGGAGTCTGTTGCTGTCACTTGGTCATTTTGTCTGTGTTATCTTAGAAACCAAGATTCAATCATTTCATCGAATAAATTTAGTATCAGTAACGTTCTGTGGGAGTCATGCTTCTCCTCAGGGCTATTGGATTGCAGTTTTACTTTTTGTATGCTCAGCTATTATCACGAAGCTGCTATGGATACATTTATTCTGCCGTTTTATTATGACCACTGACAGGTAGCGCTGCTGATTTTGCGACAACACAACGTTCTGCTCAAAAAAACTGCAACTTGACATTTACACGGAAGTTGCTGTGACGTGTTCTACCCACTTAAATGTTTCTGAAGTCCAATCACACCACCTACAGGGCATTAGCACTACCCCACTATAGCAACTCTTGTCGCAGCTGGACAGCATCAGTTCCCAAAAAAACCTGTTTCATAAGGTTCTAAAGAGATAGAGGACTTTAAATACCTCACAGTATCCAGATTCCGACCTCGATGATCAACAAGGCCCAAATGATCTATTGTCACTACTTAATTGTTGCTTATTTTGATTGATCAATGAGTCAACCAGACTCAAAATGTTAGATTCATGTATATTATAAGCTACAGACATGACTGCAAAGTTTTTATGACAGGTAATATTTAATTGATAACTGAAAGCTTTTGACTTTGTTATCTTACAAAAATAACTGCGCTGTTTTACTATTATTATCATTTTGATAACTACCGGTATTATTTTAGAAAAAAAAAGAACTGAACTGTTCCAGTAGCCCCTCTAGTAACCCCTATTGTAAGGAGGCTGATGGTCTTGACCCAGGTTAATAGTTAACTGCCCTAGGACTGTACCACTTACTGTGTGTCTTGATCTCTTGATACGAGGAAGGACTGATGGTGTTTGCAGGACGCAGAACAATTTTTAGAGTGACTTCAGATGGAAAAAGGCACTATAGAAACTGTGAATGCTGACAGGATGAAAGACTGGCTTAAACTAGTAATAGTACATCCGCAGAGTTCTGGATAAAGTTTACCAGCCCGTTAGCCTAAAATATTTCCTTGTCCACAAAAATCCTCAAGTTTAGGTCATTTTTCTGATTGTTTTTGACTTTGACTTTTAGTTGTAGCAGACAAACATATAAATACACCTGCAAAATTCAGTGCATGTCCAGCACAGTTAGTGCATAGAAAAGCAATTTAGCTCCTTACTATGTCTATTATAGACTGCACACTGTTCCATCCACCAAACAGTAAACGGAATAAAATGATCACTTTATAGCTAATAACTGTAACACCAGCTAACGATCAAAACCAAGTTGCTCTCAGGTGCTGATTGAGGGTAGAACTAGCTAAAGAGTGAATGTTAGTTATGTTTTGGCAGAAAGATGCTAATTCTGATGTAAAATTGCTGGATGTGCAGATAAACAGCAGTTTGTTGTGTAAACTTGGAAGTCAATGTCAGTGTCTCAATGTTCAATGAACAAAAGCTCAAAACCATTATAAACATAGCTCAAACACACATAAGGCACCTTCACACAGCTAAAGACATTCATGGTCACAGGCGGCAATAAATTCATTCAAGAGAAGATGAAAAGTGCCCTTGATGAAAGGGTACATGCATAGACATGAAGGTTATACATTCGGCCTTATTAAGAGTCCAGCAAGACATTTACTCACAGCCAGGAGGCCAAAAAGATCAGTTTAAGATGATAATACAAGGCTTTTTTAATTAGATGTGCACTTTTATCCCTTTAATATAATCAATAATCAGCTGTATATTGAGTCAAAGTAATATAGTGATTGTTTACCAGCACAAACCTTAAAGACAAACATGTCAGTGTTTACTCATGTTAATTCTATATGCTGACCTTTTTAGCAATAAACTGGTTGTAGCAAACAATAATGTAATAATTGCTGCAATAACCTGTTCATGAGAGCTGAAAGGCAGACATCATTGGCTGATGTGCTACATGGTTCAAAACATGCAAGAAGTCATTTAAAACTAAATATTTACATTTTTGCTCTAATGACAGGCCACATTTATGTGTCTTTGCAATATATATTTTTAAGAAATGCATCCAGTTTTTTATAATGTCTCCCAAATCATTCCAGATAAATAAATAGTTGCACAACCCCAATTTAAGTTTATATGACATGTATATTTAAATGACCAGTCAGATTGTGCATCAGTATCTCTTCACAGAACATGTAGACAACAGTCTTGCTTGTCTTTCAGGCAGAGATGAGAATTCTTCTGTCTGTGAAAGTGAGTCTGTGTTTTAGTATTTGAGGAGGGGTGAGAACTGATGCTGGTGGTTAGGAGGTGCAGATGGGGTTGGATCATAAGGAACAGACAACAAATAGTCTGTGGAAGTGTTTTGTATCTTACCCAGAGGGATCATAGATTCCAGAACAAGGAAGGAAGGAATGGGAGGGCGGTCTCATGGGCTCGTGACTCACTCTTACACCCACACACACACACACACACACACACACACACACACACACTGTGAGTTCACTAGTCATCTGCCAAGTGATAGAAATGTGTGTGGAAGAAAGTGGAGGACAGTCTGAGACAAAATATCTACTGTTACACTGACATATTCAAATCTCAGATTACCTTCTTGAAGATGTGAATCAAATAAATATTTAAACTTATTTCTGCGTTTTGAAGAAAACTTAAATTGATGTATTTGTTTGTGTTGACCAAGTTATCTTTTTTTCATCCCAGGCTCGTCTTTGCATCCAGACCATCGAGGCCCGTTGATGCCCAGCTCGCCATCATGTACACCAAACACGCCAACCAATCTTAACAGTGTCAACTCTGAGTCCAACCTCAACACGCAGCTGAACATTAACCTCAATTCCAGCCTTAACTCCAACTACCACATGCTATTTTCTTCCTCCACAGGTTTGTTTTCTCAGCTCAAGCATTTATTTTGGAACATTTATGTACTTTTGAAAAAGCACTAAAAGTGCCAACATGTTTCTTTATTACCCTTTTATGTTTTTTTTTCTTGTGTTTTTAAGTCATAAAATTTTGAAACATGAAATTTTAAAAAATTAAGACTCTATGAGAAATTTCATGCATTTTTCTAATTGTTTTTTTTTTCCCACTATATTCTTTATCCTTTTGAGTCGATGATAATGTTATTGTCGCATCTTGTAATAGCAACATTTTACAAGCCAGTTCATGGTTACAATCCTTATTTAACTAATTTCTGCCTCTGTATTTTTTAAGATTTATTTTTTCATCTTTTCTTGTTTTTTAGCTTAAAATGTATCAATATTCAATCATACAGGAAATTATCATTGATTCAATGGCACATAGTCCCTCTATGCAGTTTATATTGAAGTATATTTCATATCTTTTTTTCTCCCTGCATCAGGTACGACCCCAAGCTCTCCATTTTCAAGCCACCCTGAATCCCCTACCTTCCCATCCTGCCCCAGCTCTTGGAGTGACGAATGCACCATTTGCTACGAGAATGTGGTGGACACTGTCCTCTATGCCTGTGGACACATGTGTCTCTGCTACACATGTGGGCTAAAGCTCAAGAAGATGGCAAACGCATGCTGCCCCATCTGCAGGAGGAGAATTAAAGATATTATCAAGACCTACCGGAGCACGTAGGCCCGTGTTGGACTACGTTCAGCTCAAGACGTGATTAAAGCCATGTAAGACTTTATACAGACACAGCTGTACGTGTGTGTGTGTTCTGGCTCAGGTACTCTCCCTTCATCATTACTCATGTCAAGTCTAATGCTTATCGCTGAGGAGCCATTTTCAAATACAGTGTAATCAAAAGAAATTATAATACATGTGCTGCCTGCAAAAACGATGCAAGATGCACCTTGTTTCATTTCTGCTCAGGAGACAGTGAAGATCTAGTGTCCCACTTCCTGTAGAGTAACCCCTCATTCTGCAAGAGATGGCGAGATCCACGTAAAGTAAGATTGTCCAGAGCCATGGAAAATAACAAACAGAGTCAGTCTGTGGTTTCACCAGCTGCTCTTCCACTGCTTGTCAGGAAGCATTGAGTCAGACTGTTGTTTGAGAGGAAGAATCAATTCTCTTCTAAACCTGACAGAAAATCCAAGAGAAGATAGTTCTATTTGAGATGTCCAGAAGGTATCCAGATACCAGAGAAAAATAAGACTAAGAAAAGAATTTTGTGGTGGATAATACACCTCCGGCAATAACCTACGATAAAAAATGAAGCCATAAGGTTAGAGAACTTTTTAAAGGATGTCTGCTGTGTAGTGAGTAAACTGCTTTGTGCTTCAGGGAAAGTGACACAGTGACACAAGTAAAAAAAGTGCTGAGGATGTTGGTGTAGAAGGTCATTCCTGTGGCAAATGAGGATGTGAATCAGTGAAGTTGGAGCTAAAGAGGAAAGATTATGTATGTTTGAGATCGAGGAAAAAGATAGAGGGGGCATTTTAGCTGTCTGTGCCTGTTTTTTTGGTGTAGAGAACATTTTTGTTCCCTCAGATGTTCTGGCTCTTGGCAGCCAAGTCCAACTTCTCCAGCTGCTCATTTACCTGCTGGATTCTGTAACAGCACAAAGACATTTAAATAATTATGTGGGGTGGGGTGGTATGCTGAAAGAGGCACATTAATATGATAAAGCCAACATTTCATTGTTGCAGAAGTCACATAAAAACCCAGGTTTTTGCTTACTTCAGGTTGTGCACTTACATATATATACATATATTTTCTCTACGTGAAATTGAAACCGTAATATTTAATTCTGTAACAGTGTATTTATGTACATTGCAACATTAGGTTGAGCAATCAGTGACATGGATGAAACAGTTCAGTGACTGTTTTTGCATATCAGTTTCTGAGTGCAGCTTTCTGTAAAAAACAAAACAAAAAAACAGCTCATAATGTTCTCACTTTTGTACCCATGTATTATATAATGTATTGAAAGTGATGAAAAAAAAACAAGATATTTTTAGATGTTCTTTTTTTTCTGATACACTGAATAACTCATTTAATATTATCATCTCATCACTGTAGAAGGATAAACAGTAACATGTTTGCTGTGTAACGTGAATTTAGTTTCTTAGTTTGCCTTTAAGTGTTGAAATCTGGACAAATTTGTGTTAGACTCTTCAAAGTACAAAACCAAGATGAATAATGACATTTGCTTTTTATTCTAATGTCTTATTTGTGGCAATGGTTTTCCATAATTTATCACCAAATACAGGCTTTATAATTTGTGCTGAAGTGAAATTCATAGATGTGCTTGTGTGCGATTCTTATCCACTAAAGATAAAACTTTTAAATATGGCCTCGTCTCCCTCTGTCACTGCGTTGTAAAGTACTGGAATTTTATTATGGGTGTTGACAGAAGTTAAGCTTTTTGCTTTGATACCTGGTTCTGTTTTCCTTTATGACCAAATACGACCTAAATCTAAACAAAAAAATCTGTGTATTTTTTTATTAGAGAAAATCTTTGTCATTAATGAAATTGTAAATATACATTAAAAAGTGTATTTATTTTTCAATGCAACTATAAAGAGTTATCACTGTGTGTTTTCTATGTGTTTTCTATGTGTGGCTATAGTGTCCAAAGTATGAAATAGATCATTAAAATAAACTTTACAAAGTTTATTACCCAGAAGAATTTCATGTGTTTGTTTTTTCTCAATTTTATTTTGTTTTGGGTTTTTTTGGACATATTGGACATATTCTGCACATATATTCACAGTTCAATACAAATTCTTGTTTATTGCTTAAGAGCTTAAAAAATGGTTTTCCCTCTCGCATCCCCAAGAAGATGTTTTAAGTAAAACATTAACAATACAATTTGAGACATTGCTGATTTCTAAAGAAAAAAAAAAAAAAAGTCAGGGTTCTGTGTTTTAGAAAATAAGCAGAACACAAGGCTGGAGATGTAAAAGACTTCAGACGCGTGTAAAATTTCACTGGAAACTGAAAAATAACATCATATGTTGAACCTCAAAACCTTATTTTTGGATTTGACAGTATGATTCTTGGCACAGATGCTAAGAAAGATGAAAAAAAGACATTTGAAAAACTCAATGAGACCATTTATGGAATGTTTGATCAAAATTCACAGTGACTGATTACTTTAAAATGGCTGGTATAATGCTGTACTGCCTGGTGTCCTAACTCATCTAAAACCTTTGACTCAATGAATGATTAAAATAATAAAATGATAAAAATTGAATAGATTTTAGGGTTTTATTTTTTATTTATTTTATTGAAAACTTTTTTTATCATGGTTCTATGGAAACTAAACTAAGAAACCTGTGGATGCTTCTTATGAAAATAAAGCTGATTCTTTTGCAAGTCTTTAGTGAGTTAACGAGAAATATTTCGACCACTTCTTATCAAATGCTCTATTCCCAAAAATGTTTAAAGTTTGATTTGCAACAATACATTATATGGTATTTAACAACAGTCTTAATATTTAGATCAAATTGGATTCATTATTTTTTAGATAACTTTTTTTATTTGTGCAAGTAATCCAGTGTTTTCAGCACAAAGCAAAAATAGTTTAAACATGTTTCAAGGAGCAAAGAAATATAAACAAATCAATTATATCTTCGGCTTTCTGTTTATTTTTTTATATTTATATTAATATAAAATAGGCAAGAAATAGACACATCTGTGGAGGTTTGTTTCAGTTGCAAAGTCCAACCCCTACTTCAGTCCTGACAAGAAAAATACTGGTGTTTTCATTGCTGCAGTTCTTTTGATGATTCCTACACAACATGAATGTAAAATCAGTTTAGCATTAATGCAGAATGCAACACTGCTCTTACCTTCTCCTCAATAATACATTTAAGATGTTTGATGATGCATTTTGAACTTATGCAAGAAATCTCCAATTGAACAACAGCTAAAGAACAAAAAGGCTTTCTACACTGCAGTCACTCTTCTTACAAGTTTACTCAACCAACATTGCGCCATGAACTATATGAATAACAAAGGCAAGGGCTTTTAGTAAACGACCATAACTCACAGCGAAACTGTTTATAGTTGTGGTATGCAGATCTGGCCACAGTGAACATCATCTGTTACTTACTGTTGGCCCGACTCGGCAGCAGCCCCCTCTTATGTTGCAATCCAACAGGCACCAGTAAAGCCCATGACGTCTGGACATGAAACAGGCAGTAGTAGTGGCTGCCACTGATGTGCAAGTGTTCTCAAAGTTTAGAGGAAAATACACAACCGTAGTCTGTGAAAGTGACATGAATATAGTGTAACTAGTGTCTGCGTACACACACACTTTCCACTCAGACCTCTCAGTGAACCTGGCTGCTTGCCTTCTGAAGGCTTAAAGGCTCTGATGGCTTGTTTGAGCTGTGTTGTTGTATCTCTGCCAGACAGCTGCTTGGTCTGACACACACACCATCTATTAATGTATTGAGTTTGTAATCCAAAATAAAATAAAAATAGGAGAGCATAGATTTGGGTTTTTAACAGGCATCAGAGAGGATGAGTTTGGTGTTGAACTTTAAAACTACCGGTAATCGAAGGGATGTAAAATAATGTTTCAGATTTGTGGTGTTGAGGAACAGGCTGAGAGAAGAAATGCAACTGGGGAGGGGGGGAGTCTAAGTGGTCTCCCTCTCCCAAACTTCTGATGTGATGAAGCCTAATCTGTTCAAAGATGCTGAGTAAGACTGCCCTCAAGTGGTCAGTGAGAAGTTTAGCCACACACTCTGAAGGTATGTGAACAAAGCTCTTATACGTTCTTCATTCGTTTAATCTGTTTTTTAACTTAATTTACTCAAATTGTATTGAACGTATTTGCATCTCTATTGTTTCATAATTTTATGTTTCTCCTCTGTTTTTATCCGGTGGTTTATCAGTTGTATGTGCATATAACTAGTGTTACATTCATGGAAATTTAAATATTTAAACATAAAAAGAGCAATAATTACATCTATTAATAGAGCTCCTAATTGCGCAGCAGCCCTTCATGCCAAAAATTCTATGTGCAGTGAATGTGATTTTTATTTTCAGGCATCAAATCTAGAAGTTGGGCAATATGCAGCATCCAAGCAGGCCTAGTGTTATTTTATTTTTTTAGTTATTGATTTTTTGTTTATTTTTTTCATTGCCAAATTGTCCACAAAAATGGCATTGTGTAGTGGTTTATTTATAATAGGTATAACTGTTTTCTAAGGAAACAACATTTAAAATTTGCAAGGTTAACTGTTAATTATATGGCACATTGCTTTACAATTAGTTCAGACAACTGCTGTCTTTGTACACAGTTTTCATCCTAATCGAGATGTTAATAGGGATTAACCGATTTTGTTTGTCCTATCTAAATCTCTGCAGTGTGAATGAACAAAGCATTAAATAGTCAGGTGCCTCATCTTTTTCGCCTAATAGTTTTGGTTAATATCATTCTAGTTGGTCTGTGTAGTGGTGCAGTGGGTGGTGCTGTTGCCTTGCAGCAAATAAGGTCCTAGGTTTGAATCCAGGTATTTGCATGTTCTCCTTCATGCGTGTGTTTGCAGGGACTCCGGCTTCCTCCCACCGACCAAAAATATGCATGCGGTTAATTGGCTGCTCTAAATGGTCCTTCTTTGTAATGTGTGTGTGATTGGTTGTCTGTCTATATGTGGCGCTCTGATGGACAGGTGATCTGTCCAGTGTGTAACCCTACCTCTCGCCCAATGACTGCTGGAGACCAGCTCCCCATGACTCTGAACAGGAAGTAAAGAAAATGAACAATGACTGAATGACTATCCAAGTTCTCCATTTACAATGAAAAGCAGCTCAGATTTCTGTAAATTCAACAGCCATTTGAAAATGAATACATATTCACTTTTGTTTAAAAAGTGCATTTATTAAAGTCATTATTTGGCACATCAGTTATTATAACTGGTCACACCTTTAACATAAAACAAAAGTGAGCATCCCATAGAAGTTGTGTCAAATTTACTGCCCAGCAGAAATTCAAACCATTATCGCGTTTATTAGAGCAGTTCTGTTCAGAGTTGTTAAAGCGGTTAATTTTACTACAATTTTGAGAAATGAATAAATATTATTTTCACGGTAGTAAGCTTTTAAATTTCGAGCAAGAGCTAAGAGATAACAACACCATCAGGAGGTCAAATAAAAGCTTCAGCTTTAACATAATACTGATAATCAGAGATGCTCACATTTTGTTTCATTTGGACAAAAGTACAAAATTAGTTGGATAAAATATTTTACAAAAAGATGGTATACAGTATAAAGATATATAAAAACATGCAGCACCAAAATGTAACTAATACAAAGCAGCACTGACAAAAAAACTGAGATTTTCTTAAAGAACATGGAGAAGAAAAGGGCTAATTTCCACAGCTCAAGGCATTGATGACATAATGAATCGCTTCAAACATGCAGTAAGCTGAACATTCTTAAAAAGTGTTTTAAAATACATTACAAAACCTTTGAGAACACACTTCAAAGATTAAACAAATTAAGACAACTTTCAAGTTAAAAGTAACTATTGGAGAATATCATTCACTTTGTTCCCTGGAGCTTTCTTTGGTTTTGTTTTCCTTAAACATTTTACCAGTTGACTTGACATTGGATAAGATGTGAACTCAAACATCCCATTTAATTTCTTTGCAACAATTTATTTTTTCTATTTGTTTGGTTAAAGTACCAGTTCAGTCTTGTTCACAAAATAATTCCATCCATTTACTCGACTTTGCTAGCTTTCTGTTAACCCAAAACATGAGTCCTAGTGCTTTTTCTCAAGGTAATTTGAGGGAACCCATCCTTTTCTTGGTTTGCCATTGTCCAGAACTTTGCAATACCACCAGCCATTAGGGTTTTTTTCAAGAACCTCCAGATTTGTCCCCTCCGGAAAGCCCATAGTCTCCTCGTCACCATGGTAATCTGCGATAGAGACATAAACCTCTCTGAGGTTGTTATGGATGATGTGGGGTTTTGGTTTCACGGTGGATAGTGGGAGAGCATTCTTCTGAGAGCCTAAGCCAAGGGTTTCTGAGCTACCAGTACCAGATCGGTTCCTTTTGGGTAGTGATATGTTGTTCTGGCCCAGGCTGCGAGGTACAGTACCAAAAGAGGCATTTCTTCGCACTGTGGGGCTTACACGTGGGTTGTCCGCTGATGTGAGGGACTCATTTCGCCTGAGAGAGCCAATGGTACTGGGAACATCTCTGATCGGGGCTGAGATGAAGACTGACTGGGGTCTCACAATCTGCTGTTGTTTGGTGCTATTCTGCTTTATTGAGCTGAATAAGCTGGTAGGTTTGGAGAGGCCACCTGGGGGCTTGGAGGGGATTGGTGGAGACTTTTTCAGATTCTGGTTGATATTATTCAACACCCGCACCCTTTGTTCATTCTTTTCCAGACTGTTAGACTTGCTGAGACTTCCGGGTTTAGTTGGGGTACCATCAGATTCACACTCTGCCATGTCATCTTGTTGCCTGGCAGGCTCTAGGTAGTATGTTGGAGCCCAACCCTCAGCATCTCCCCAACGGATATACCACCAGCCACTTTCCTGCTTTTCAAGAACTTCTACCTCCACTCCAGCAGGGAAACTGAGCTCTGAGTCTTGGACCTTCTCATAAGGATCTGTGGTGCGATACAGGCTGAAGCCTTCCAAATCAGAATCACCTCGACTTCCTTTAGAGTAAATTGAGGAGAGGTCTGATGTACTTTGAGAGGAGAAGGAGTCTTCAGAGGAAATAACTGAAGCTGTCTCAGAATCCTCACCTTTAGTTTTGGTGCCATTCTTTAGCTGACCTGTTGGCCTCAGCTGTCTTCTTAAGGTACTGATATCCATTTTTTCTGCACTGGAAGCCTTTGCTAACTGAGGTTTGGGTCTTACTACTGGCCTTGGTTTGGATAAGGACTTGGTGGAATGAACTGTCTTGCTTTCCTCATAATCTTTTTTAGTTCTGGACTGATCTAAAGTGGAATCTGTAGAAGCAGATTTTGGACTGTATGCTTCCTCAGATTTAGCTGAAAATGAGCTCCCATTTAAGTCGGTCTTAAGCCTGTTACCAGCAGGTTTGGATCCACCTGAGGCTTGGATTGCAGTCTTGCCATTTTCTGATAAGACACTTGTCTTGCAGGAGTTTGAGTCTCTGCTGAGCTGCCTCTCTGGGGTCTCTTTGAAGGGCTGGAAGCCATCATTCTCATAGATGCACTCTTCCTCTCCTTTTGCCTCCCCCTCTCCTTCATGGCCATCTTCAAATGATTCACCCAACTTAAAGGAAGCGCTGTGGAGGGATGAAGATGGAGAAGGCTTGGAGGACAGATGGGATCCTTTCTCAGAAGAAGTTTCATCATTCTTCCCATCCATCAGGGAACCTCCTCCTCGAAGAAACTCAAACTCAGACTCTAGATCCAGATCACCAATGGCAGGAACATCATATTCTGGCTCTTCATAGACTGGCCTGCCAGGTGACACCGGAGACTCTGGGGCCTCAGATCCTGGACTACTGGGAGGTGCCGTCTCCACTGAGTCCTGCTTCTTGACAGGAGGAGCCGGAGGAGGAACTTTTGGGCGGCACAGAGTGCTTGTTCTACGATTTAAATTGGGCTTTTTACGTTTGTCAATGTAGGAGCATGGAGCCCAGCCTTCTTTTTCACCTATCTGAACATACCACCATCCACCAGAATTCTTCTCAATAACCTACAGTACACAAATAAAAGAGTACAGCTTTTAAATTGAATGATTTTGATTTTCCATTAAAAAAGCAGAAGAGTGCCAACATTTAAACTTCACCAGACACTACGATTATCTTGTTTACTAGGTTTATGTTTAAAACAATGTTTACCTCTGCTTTCTGTCCTCCATTAAAACTGATACCATCAGATATGCAAGACTGGAAATCTGCAATGGTGTAATACTCTGCTTCAACTGCAGGTGGCTCTGGAGGGGAGGGTAACTGAAATCCCTGTTTGGAAAAGACATTGGCACTTTAAAACTAACTGCCACAGCAGAAGAAACTGCACTTACTCATGTACTTAACCGCGTACTTTAACATGAAATGTTGAATCAGTTTTCAGTAACACACTGGTGCATTTTCATGCACATGTAAAACATCAGAATATCTCTTTCATTGTCTTGTGAATGTGTGCGCTTTACTAGCTAGCATAAAAATTTGTCATTAATAAAGTTTTATGAATCGCTGTTAAATGGAAATATAAAATCTAAAAAAAGTAGCACAAACATTTAACTGTTGCTGTGTCTCACAAGTACATCTTCAGCAAACCAACGAAAAAGAACTAACTTATGAAATGATTATAAGGACATTGACCTAATGTTTAATTAATAGACTTACCAGGGTTGCATCTCTTCGAGGAGGAGGCTTTTGTCGAAGGACAGGAGAACCTAGAGACAAAAAACATGAATACAAAATTGACATTTTTTTTGTTTTATTTGAGTGATAATTGAATTATCAAAGTAACCTGACTGACCAATTTCCACTCGATGTGGGGCTATACGAGCTACAGCTGGTAAAGCCGGCTCTGCTTTGCTTTTTCCATCCTGTGCCATATTGACGGTGCTGGATTCAACACAAGGGATTGGCAAACTTATCTCCTTCTTGGCAACTAGAGGACTCTCTGGAACCTCTTCAGTCTGAACATTTTTCTCACTCAAGGTCTTCTTGTTCAGGAGGTTGCTTATTTCCATGATGTTTCCTATGATCTCCACTGGACCAGTTACAGTCTTCTTACGGGGTGAGAAGTCATCCTTTACCTTCTTGAGGTAAGAGGCTGGAGCCCAGCCTTCTTTATCTTGGTACCTGTTGGGGAGGAGAATACACAAAAATTGATTTTTTTTTTTAATTAAAGTTTATTTAAAAAAAATGCCAAGACAGAAAAGATGTACCTGACAAACCACCAGCCTTCAAGGTTCTTTTGAATGACTTCCACAATGACTCCTTTCTCAAAAGCTATTTCATCATTTCCCTGGTTGGAATAAGGCTGGACTGTGATATACTTCTCTTCTGCCAGGAGTGAGAAGGGAAATACAGTGATGGTTTGATATTTGTTAGAGCACAAACATTAATTATACAAAAAAGAAAAGAAAATGGCAAAGATATTTTCTGGAGACTTTACACATAATGAGTCTTCAGTAGCATTTAAATTCCCCTGAACATTGATATCAACTTCAGGAATGGATTAAAAAAAGCTGAATTACTTTTTTCTGTAGTTGAATTGGATTTCTGTCAAATGGATCATCTGCCAGTTGGATAAATAAGTGTGTTCAAATGTTCTATAGCAGCATGGCTATGTCTTTACTTACTTATTTATCTATTTTTTGTGAAGCCAAGATGATTTTAAAATGCAAATTAATTACAAGACAACACAAATCCAAGCCTTTGAAATCTGTTATCAATACAATAATATATAGCTGTGCAACATAGATAGGATGAGCTCTAAATTGGGTTGGAACAAATTATTCTGAGCAATGTGTTATGACAACATTTTAAATACTGTAAACTGCCCTCTACTCTGATTTTCTACACAGAAAAAAACAAAAACAAATATTCCTTTAAATATTATAGAATCAGGTGGATAATGATAGGAGTTATTCCTACAATGCCACAGTTATTTACTACCAAGACAACTAAAGCACATGGGCCACACCAGTAGTGTCATTAACCCTCTGACAGGAAGCATCTCCTAACTCAGCATATACAGCTGATTTATGAATTCCCATGAGGCTAAGGGGCAGTACAGAGTCATTGTTTCCTGTTATTATAGCACTCCCAGTCTAAACAAAGAGAAATCAGGCAAAGGATGACTGTGTGATAGTAAATCTCCTCATTTAGATAAATTGAATATTTACATGATGTTTCTGTGGGCTTTTTCATGTGAAGACCAGATTCTATTTCCTCTAACCTTCTTCATTTAAATAATATCCAGCTAAATGATGAGGGGAAATTCTGAATAACCACAACTTGGACCATCTGCATCAGTGTTATAAAATATCCATGCAGAATCAGCAAAATATATAGTTTTCTCTTTTTCTTTTTTTTTACACAAAGCACCATTTAAGTCATAGGGTGGACACAAATATCTGCACTCCACATAGCAACATACAATGCCAAGAGCAAAGTTTGGTCCACTCTCTTTCTTCTGTCATTAATCCTAATAATCCTAATAATAGTAATTCTGAAAGTTGAAGTTCAAGAGGAATAATGAGAAGAGTTTGACTGAAAGTTGAATTTTCTAGCTAACTAAGGCAGATGATAGAAGGGTGCTTAGTTTGAGTACTCATCTGTAATGCAGCAAGATAAACTTATTCTTTTTGTACTAGAAAAAAAAAATGAAATCTACACAAACCTATACTTCATGTCATCATAAAACCAAAATATGTCTCTATGCAACCTAAATCATTCTGAAGCATATTACACAACTACTTTTAGATGAGTGGTTAATGATTTTCATTTCCATTCTGTCTGTTTTCTTTTCTTCTTTTCTGGGAAACAGAGATTACAGATTTCAGCTCTTATATACAAATAATAAAAAACTTACAAGGAACATAACATAAATGCAGCAAAGCATAAACAATACATCCTTGTAAAGATGCTCATTTGACCTTTGTTTGACTTTTTTTAATATAACATTAGTTATTGGTTAGTTCTGATGAATTTTGGCTCAAGATAAATAATAGAAGACAACACAGGATGCAAGACAGAACAAATATGCACATGTGGAAGAGGATAAGTTGAATCAAGATAAAAAGAATAAATGAGACAGTGTGAGGAGAACAATAACCCAAAGGGAGAGAGGGAGGACGGTGATGTATCATCTGTCTCAGTTCACCTCGGCTTTGCTGCCGGCTGATGACACCCCCCAACGTCCATCTCCGGTCCAGCCTCTTCAGATGAGCCTTATGTCGCTTAGTAACTGACACACGCACATGGTGACCAGACGACAACAAACAAACATGGAGAGATGAAGAGCAGGCGTGAACGTTAGACAAACACACAACAGACAAATGACATGGACCCAACCGAAGGAGCCCCATTATTAGCAACATGGAAAACATAAAAACAAGACCACGGAACAAAACATGGTAGGCAGAGTGAATGGATGGTTACAGAGGAAGTGTTAAACCAAGACATCTTCTCTCTGCCCTTTAATTAGGATGTTGTTAGCATAACTTTCTCATCCTGTTGTGTTTGAGCATCTGGGATGCACATTGCCGACGCAGGAATGCAATTTAATTAACAGACAACTAAGAGCACTGCCTGCTAGAGAGATGGTGTTTACTCTGCCCTCTAATTTGTTGATAAAATAAAAAATGATGTCTGTTACCTTGTGTTACATTAAAAGAAAAAAGGAATAATCTGGGAAAGACATTAATCTTAGAAGACAATATTAATTAACATGTATGCATTAGAGGAGCTTATTTGGCATCATTGCTCAAAATAAATAAATTTTCATGCCTTATTATGTTTCAACATCTTAAAAAAAACAAAAATCAACATGAACAAACATATATTTTGTGTTTTATTGCAGGGTTAACACCAAGCTCTTTCTCCATCCACTTGTTGCCTGGCAACTGCTCAGAGAACAGAAATAGTTTAGCACATAAACCCACATGTTGCCAAAATGTCTGTTTAGATTTGTCATTTAAACAGACCAGGTTGAAGACATTAGGAGTTTTTTTTTAATGCTGGTAGAAAAGCCAGACATACCTGTGGCATCAGTGTATCTCCTCCATTTCTTGTCTGTTCTAAATTATCAATTTAATCTCATATCGTATTAATCACATAAGCAACTGATGTCTCTGCCAAGAGGGAAAACAAACATGTTTTCTAAATGCTACGTGTTTATTTCGTGTTTAAAAATGTGAGAAAAGAAATGGATTAAGAGGTCGTTGAAGATTTTAAGCATCTTTTATATCTCCAGGCTTTTTGCAAGAAGTATCACACATATTCCACTTCCTGTTTTCCAGAAATCCTGTTTTTTTCTGCGACAATGCAGTGCCACAGAAGGCTGTAGAACTAACAAAGAGAATCTTTATGAGATTCATGCCATTCCTGTGACTGAGTAGAGACATAAACATTCATTACACTGACAGATTGTCCCTCCCAAAAGCCCTCAGCAGATAGCTCTGCTAAAAAAAATTCCAGCTATCTCTAACAGAGCAGATAAGAATTTTGGGCATGGACATCAGAGGATGCGCGTGCAGTGGTTATAAATGTGTTATGGAAGTTGTTTGATATGTTTTGTTGATAAAAATGTACTTTGTGAATCCAAATGCAGGAGTCAATTTAACATATAAAACCACTGTTAAGCTTTATCTGTTTTTTTAAATAAAAACTTTATCTAATATCAAATTTCGGATTTATTTTCTTAACATTAACACTAAGAATCATCTTGCAATGATAAACAGACATTGCATGAAAGCGTGCCATTATCAAACTATACTAACTATACTGTAGATACTGTATAATTCGAACAGCATGATGTGTAAAATATTCTAACTTTTTTTCCATATATTTAATAAAACACATGCTTCTTTCATGAGCTCCCTCCAAGGTGGTCGTATCACTTAATAAGAACATTGTACCTCTCCTGCACACTGTATTACTGTACAGCACATTGCTTCAGACATCATGGTTTGGTCTCTTCTGGCACTCATTACTGTTTATACAAGTCTGAATCTACGCTCTGTGCTTCTAGAGACAGAGAGAGGCGTTCAAAACGGTCGGGCCTCAGACACACTGTAGTGAGGAAGGGCTGAGTTTTCCCACATTGTCACTGATCAAACACTTAGTATTGAGAGCAGAGGATGTATCTGTGTTTGGATGTATAGCAGAGCACGTGAGGCTGTTGTTGTCGTCGCCTTAAGTTTGTGTAGATGACTTACCTTCCCCTGTTTTGGAGGCACCCACCTCCAAGTCGTCCCGTGTTCCACTGTGGGAGTTAAGATAGGTAGCAGGAACCCAACCCTGCTCTTCTGCTGTGCTGACAAACCACCAACCTGTTAAAAAAACAAAACTGCTGAGAACACATGCTGACATTAAACAATCCATTATATAGCTGGATGTAGCAGCTTTAGTCTAAACCTTAAGATTAAGTGAACAGTGTTTTCTGGGGTCAAAGTTAGAATTAAAAAAAAAAAGATCTTTACCGATGAGAGTATAGATTTTCTAATCATCCCTAAAGCTTAATGAAATTGCTTCATCCACTGGCAATGGTTCGATTCATGACAAAGTACTCCTTAAACCTGCATTTCATCAGGATCAGTCACGGCTTTCACTGAGCAGAACGCGGCTGAAGCGCTTTAGCCAAACTCTCAATTTGCTGTGTTGACAACAGTTTGATTTGGTTTCTCTGAGTAAGACAGCTTTCATCAGTTATTTCAGCTGGGGATGGAAACGTAATGTTTCACCTTAAAGTTGGAGCCTAATAAAATGAATGAACAAGTATAAGTTCTATATGTGCTAATTACAAATGTAGACAGTTCCAGATGGATTATGAGTCATGTGGTAATATATTTGGTCATCAATCTAAAAGTATGGCATAAAAATTGACTGTTAGGGAGAATCATGGAAACAAAAGTTTAAATGTAGCTACCAGCAAAATTCAATGCTGAATTATTTATTTTATTACACTTGGTTAAAAAAAAAAAAAAGATTTTTTGCTTTGCTGCATTTCTATGAATGTCTGTTTTATACATAATAATAAAACAATATCAACCCTGATGCTTCATTAATGCAAATAAGATTATGATTCATCATTTGAGGGATTATTAACATTGTATTAGTTTAAGACAAAGATAGAATTCTCTCAGCATTTTCTCACATTTTTAAGGAATTCAGACTCTCCTTTAAATGTGGTCATGAACCATAAATAAATAAATGATGTAGCAAGTTTGACATCACATACTGGTACGTAGATTCCTCCTTTTTTACAAGATTTATGTTTAATAGTTTGACTGTCTTTTGGTCTGTTTTAAAATATATAAATATAAAAACTAAATTACTAAAAACAAACTTTTAAAACAGGATGCTGAATCACAGACTGAGAACTTCATTTCACTACAACTACAAGTGGAAATCAGAGTTAGTTTCTAAATCCTTCTTCATATTGATTAGAAGCCTGGCAACTTCCACTACCATTATTTTTGTGTGTGCATTAGGAAAGTATGTAATTGGCCATCAATCCCCTGAAAATGCCTCTGTAGCAGTTTAGCAGCTGCAGCTCTGATCATTTTCAAAGCTGTTAAACTGAAAAAAGACTAGCTTGATACCAGCACACTTGCGGTGTAAAAATGTGCAATTTAATTAAAATGTTGTAACTTTTTTTAAAGTAGCATCGCCCCATTTGAAAAGGCACATTTAAAGGATTTCCACATTAGCTTTGCCATTAAGACAGAATTTGTTTTCAGTCAATAAACATATACATCAAGCACGATGTCATGTAGGATCCATGTGGCAACATGTGGCTTTTTAAATAAATAGGTTCAATTTATAACATTGCATAAATGTTATCATTTTAAAACTTATCTGACATTTGCGTTAGCTCCATGCATGAGACCTTAGAGACAAAGCTGGCAGAAAAACTGTTCACTATATGATTTGCCACACACACACTGTTTGTTATGGCAACTGGAATACAATATGGCTGACAGCTGTGAGGACGACCCATAAAGAGAATAGGATTGTTCCATGACACTTTCACAGCTGGTCCAAACCTCCGGCGTACACTTTTCTATGAAAATGTTGTTTTATGAGGCAGTGTGGTTGGATGTCATTAATAAAAAGAATTATGACAAGAACAGATGGAAGGTATAAAAATTAATGATATGTCAAAAAAAATCTAAATTAATGAATGTTAAAGTGGAAATACACAACCGGAGATGTGTTGCTGCCATTCATCACAGCCTCTGTAGGATAGTGACGGTAATTCTGTTATAATGGAGTGCTTCGAAGGACTAGTCTTGGGACACATTAAAGCCAGCCTTCCACTTATTCTGGACCCATAACTACAGTTTGCAGATGATGCAAACACATGTGGCCTCTACAACGTCTTATGTCAGCAGACTGTGGTAAAGCTCTAATGATTCAGATCGAAAATCTCACACCTTAACTAGATTTAAGACTTCCTGAAGGACAACAGATACTAAGTGTTGGCATGCATCCACTCCAAATGGAGCACAGGAGTCACTCAAGGATGTGTGCTCGGTTCTTTGTTCATTACTCCCCTGATGCATCGCCAATTTTAGCCCAAACCAGCTCATTAATGACAAAAAAGTTGTAGAAATAATCAGTAATGATGATAAAACATCTTGCAGACCAAAGGTGGATGTAAGGGACAATTCATTATTGATGTCAACAAAACAAAAGATGTGTGATCATAGACTTTAGAAAATAGGTTACTTATCCTCCCCTGAAACAACAACAATTCCCTTGTGAAGGTCACAAGCACAAACTGATGTTTGAGATAAACAGAGACGTACACAAGAATTATTTTTAAAGATTTTGTTAGGGCTAGGATTTTAATGCGTTAATTTAAATGAATTCATCACAAAGGATAAAAAAACATCTTAAAAAGACATATTTAATTGCATCTTTTGCAGTTTCTGTATTTCTAGCACACTGGATATAATAAACCTGAAGCCATGAAGAAGATGCACAACACTGCTTTGTCTTAAAGAACTCTTTTCTCCTTTAGCCTGTCTGTTATTCTATCAATCAAATTTAGAACTCATGATAACTCATTGATCTTAAGTCATGAGATGTATGTCATCTACAACCAATGAGAGGTGATAACCATCAGCATTGTTATGATACATCTACAGATTTCTGAAATACGTAGGTCTGACAAGCTCGCTCGCAAAAACAATGAAAACTGACAAAAATACTGAGGGGTTCATAAAAACTTACTGTATCTATAACAGAAAATTGACAAGGAAGAATATCTGTACTGTAAGTTGCTCTGTTGATACCAGGAGTTCATTTTTCAGGGAGAAATTTGTGATGTTAGTCAACACAAAGCAGAAAAAAGCAACAGGCAGAAGATAACAGAGAAGAAGCATGAGTCAGAACATCTCAACAACATGGTACATCAAATCTGTGTGAAAAAAAAAAAATATTTTTATGATTTATTTATTATTTATTTATCATTTATATTTTTCCACCTATGCTACATGGTAAATGTATTCAACTATTCAAACTATATAGGCTTACATGTTTGCATTTAAGTGACAGAATATTTATCATACAAATGACAAGAATACAACAAAGTCAGGCAACTTCTACAACATCATGTAAACAAAATGATATTTAATACTAATGAATGACTAATTTACTGGTATTTGAAGTGTCCTCTGTGATTTCAATGAGAGTTTTTTGTATTTATTTATTTTTTTTAGCAAAAGTTGTTTATTTCTTCTTTTTATTTCACCTTGGGCAGCAAAATTACATATTCAGAAATAACATTTGGTAATTATGTTCTAAATCCCACAAGTCTTTATCAACCAAAAATCCAGTACAAGTGACTCTATGTCTGACAACAAACTCTCTTGCGAAATGGATTTCAGTGGAGTATAAACCATTCAGTAGTGTTGGTTAAGAGGTTAGAATAGTTGTTAGTAACATGTGAGTAACTGTGAGTAAGTAACTACAAAAGCTTTAAATAAATTAAATTATTTTTATCACATCCCACCACGTGTTGTATGATTGCTTCAGATGGTAAATTTGCTTTGTAAAACTAAAGTTATTTAAAAAAATAAAAGCGCTGCACAAAACCTCACACTAGAAACAAAATACAGTTTCTATAATTGTTTCAATAAAAAAAATCTCATGTGTCTTCCTTGTAATGATTCCTCAAACAGTTTCATCCAGTTATGAGTGCAAATTAAAAAAAAAAAAAAACTTCAAGTCCTTCCAAGTGCTGATGACTAAGATAACTGATTTGAAAAGACTTCATGCATCTAAGCCCGTCGGCCAAATTAAAGTGGAGAATGGAGGAATAACAGATATCCTGTTGACAGACTAATACATGTGTTTCTCTATGGGAGCAATAACAAAGAAAACTGTTCCCTGCTTTTTTGAAGCTTCCATATGCAGCCTGTTTGATTTACGTGGCAGTTTACTTATTTAAATGATTAACTTGTTAAGTTTCAGTACATAAAGTCATGATCGACTGTACAGTGGAGCTATTTAGCGAAGAGCTCAGCGGGTTCAGAGAGGACAGTGTTGTTTGGCTCTGAACATTGCTGGCTGGTGGTCGGAGATGTAACAAGCTTTGCAATGAATTCAGTCTTTGAACCAAAGTTTTAGCTTGAATAAAATTCCACGCCAATAAATCAGACTGAAGGCTGTGAGCCACAAAAAATACAAAATGCTGTCTACAGCAATCAAAACAAAACAACTTCAAATACTGATTTTGTCTTTCCACAGTGGAGTTGAAAGCTTCTGGGAAGATTGGTCTTATCATTAATGTGATTTTAATCACAGTGACATCATATTGTTTTAATATTTTTCACTTAATGATATGAAAATGTTTGAAACAGCTCATTAGATCAATGTTAGTTAAAACTGATGTGATGAACCGCTAATAAATACAACTTTGCTCATGCTAAATCAGCTCAGTGAGATATAAAACAGCTGGGTTTTTACATCTGCAGCTTGGCAGATTACATCACCATTTTTACACTTACATTTTTAACCACAAGGAAACGTCATGTTCACTTTAGCAAAATGAAATTTGAGTAAAAAATTAACTATTTGTATTCATTTTACATGTTCTATGTTTATTTAAATGGATATAAAGTCTAAATAAAAATCATTGTCATGGTATAAATTTAAAAATCCTGAGTAAATATCAGCAGTTACTTATTTAACGTGCTTTTACTTTTGTTTTTGCAGCCATCTCTCCATATGGTAAGCACATAGACTGAGTTCACCGAACCTCAAAGGAAGCAATAAAACCGCTCTCAAAATGCACGCATATTACGCAAGTGCTGGTTTATATCAAACAGGTTGAAATTGTATAAATTTTAGGGAAAGAAAACATTACATCACATCTTTGATTGCATGTGTTCATTCACAAAAGGACAGTTCTGCAGTAAAATGAAGCAGAAAATGATACTTTTTACAAACATTTTGTGGTGGATATGATTTTAATCAGTCTATGAGTAAAGATTAAGGCTTCATATTTCTAATTAAACACAGTTCCATACATCTTGCCTCATGTTATGCCAATTTTCTGGAATATTTCTCCTTAATGTCGGGGAGGAAAATGTGATTCTCATCTTTTGGATGCCTAATAAGAGTTACACATTTTGAGGGTGTTTTTTTACAGTGACACAAAACCTCAGCTGAGGTCATCGCAAAAGAAACAGCTGTTTTGTGGGTCTCCTGTTGCCAAGATAGCAGTTTTGCAGAATTACACAATCCAAACATTTTGATGAAATCACACTCTTCAGTCAGCACAGATATCTGGGATTTGTTAACCTTCACGTAAATGGGCTGTACAACCCAGAGAGGTTGGGTATTAATGTCTAAGTCTAGAGAGGGTTTTAATACTCCTCAGATTTAAAATATGTCAAGTCTGTTATTACAAAAAGGAATGTCCCAAATGTAATATCATACATGTGTAAAATGACCTCACCTTAATGAAATCAATCCCAGAAACGGACAATGGTAAAAATCTAAGATGATTAGACAGACTGCTGAAAGCTGAAACAGCTGATGATGAGAGTTAGATTAATTGAGCAATGTGCTGAATCCTCCTGACTTCTGATAATCTAAACAAATGTGAAAACAGAAGCATACCTAATGTCTAGAAGCATATTAAACATGTGTTTGCACTTGTATGTCTATAAATGCAAGTATTTTATTCTGATCAAAGGAGTGTACTGGTTTTAAGAACCAAGAAAAAAGGCCACACCCTTTTTTGTATCAGGTCTGGTGTATATTAAATGTCGTGTTTACTTTGTTCCACATTTCCACAGTAAAAACTTAAATATCTTGAGAAACTGCTGCAGATTTAGCCTAAAAATGGAAAAAAGGGGAATATTTTGGAGTATATTAATTGTAACTTCAAATGAAAATAAAGCATTTCAGAAAAACTTTCTTTTGTAATCAACGAATTTGGTGTCAGTATTTAAACAAGAATGTGGCTGAACCCACATTCACTGAAGTGAAGAATGTGACCAGGATCACACTCAAATATCACAACCTCTAAGAAGGAAACCAAATAGTCTCGACAGCTTTGTTGCACTGCACTTATAAGAACAATAAGGAAAATTAAATGTTTAAAGAAAAGACAAAACATAATTAAGTTTATACTCCATCTTTCTTCATACATGCTTGAGACCAATCATTTTCTAATTAGAGAAGAGAGTCTGCCATATTCAGACAACAGGAAACAAAAACATTCTTTAAAGTTTGACATTTAGGAATTTCTCAATGAAATATAACTCTTTTAATCCTTTCCATTGCAGAAAGCCAGACCAAGCAGCTGGCTGGGTTTGTCTAGAACAAGTTTTGGAATGAGTGGAAAAAGTCAGCCTGTTCTGGGCAGAAATAAAGGCTGAAACTCTATCCATGCATCTATTTTCTATATCCACTTGTTCCTGTGCAGGGTCATGGAAGGCTGGTATCTATTGTGGCTCAGTGGTTAGAGCGGTTGTCCTCCAATTTGAAGGTTATTGGATCTATCCCGACTTCCACCACCACATGTCAAAGTGTCCTTGGGCAAGACACTGAACCCCATGTAGCCCCCCGATCTGTGTATTGGGTTGTATTAATGTTGTGTGAATGGGTAAATGTAAAAACTTATAATGTGAAAGTGCTTTAGTGGTCTGAATGACTAGAAAAGTGCTATACAAATACGCTAACTTTGCTAACTACAAACCCCATTAATCAAACATGCATGTTTTTGGTCTGCAGCATGAAAACTGAGCTTCTGGAAAAAACCTACACATCACAAATAGAACATGCAAATTACTATATAGAAATGCTTCTGCTAGGAAATAAACCTGAATTAACTAAATATGAATTTATACATCGTAACTGAAAACTGGTATTTCAGGAGCAGCACGTGTGTCAGCATACAAACCAATGGGTTGGTTGTAAAAGAATCTGATTATCAACTTAAATTAAAGTTGAAATTTAGAGGTTTGCGATTGTTTTTTTGTTTTTTTTGTTTTTGTTTTATTAAAAATGCCATTTCTATGGTGAAGTACTAAAAGCAGGTATGAGCACTGGCACCAGATTTCATTCATTCAAATATGATCAGCAGTCATAATTAGCACAATGTAGCTTCATACCAAACAAACAATAACATACTAACTAGCATAAGAACTCTCTCAGGTAATAACCCACAATAAAGAAATCTGCATAATTAAAAAGTCTCATTAAGTATGAGAAATATGTTGCTGCAACTTTCATGAGCTATACTTGAGCTATGGGTTATTGACTGATTATAGTGTGGGGGGAGGGCTGTTATTATATTCATGCAGGTGTAGAAGATCTTGGATTTAAAAAATAGAGAATTATGTTTCTGGATTATTTATGTAGAAACGAGCTTCTTCCAGACGTGGTCTCACTTTGGTACATATTCCAAACGCAGATCCAACAGACATAACTGTAAAAACACCATATTTTTCAGAACTATGTGTCTGCTACAGTTTCTACCAGCTGGATACTTTTTCATTTTTAAGACCCATACTTCATTCTTACTGTAATCAATAACAAATTCTCAGCTGCAATAGAGTAACTAGATTTATGCAACTTATTTTTTTCTCCTTTACACCAAGTAGGGAAAACATCAGTATATAAATATAATCAATCATGTTGGATACTTTTGCAATAGCTTGTGTTACTCCCTATGTTCTACTCATACAGTACCTACAAACAAACTGTAAAGAAGTATCCCCCTTTTAGCGTGAATATGAGAACCACAGATTTAGCAGAGTGAGGAAGTTTTTTTTTGTTTTTTTTTAAGACCTGAAATGATGAGGAATGCAGGGGCTCAGCAGTACGTAGATACCCAACACCACTGTTGAGCAGAGCAGGAGAAAACCTCATTCATTTCCAGTGTCTGTATTTATTAACAGTAGATTCTGTATCAAAGCACAGCTCAATACACACACCTCCAGTTTTTAGAAAACATTGGGTATCAGTTACCTGGGAGGCTCTGGCAAACGGAGGGGTGGTAGGAAGAAAAACAGCACAAAATGACTTTTAAGAGCTATGTTGACCTAAGGAACAGCCTTCACCTTCTCCAAGGCGCTGAAAGGATCCCCTCATGGTCTAAATGATGCTGTGGCCCACTGCACATGTGCTTTCTAGGCTCCACTGGTTTTAAGACACAGCAGTCCTTCAGCATTTTAAACTCTTCCGTTAAAACTGCAAGCTCAACTCAATGCTCTGTTCCTGTGTATTCTAACTTACGCCTGAAGACTATAATTATCTCTTTTACCACAACTTTAATACTTTTATCACTCCTGTTTTTCCATCTCATGTGTCTTAAAAAGTAGTGACTCCAAATAAAAAGTGGCAAACTCTGTAGTGCAAAACTCACATTTTCACTTTCAGGTCTAAAAAATGCAGTATAAGGTTATTTTCCTGAGGTGATCATTAGTGTTTCTTTTGTTAGTACAAAATAATGTGTAAGATGGAGAATACAGTGAATGGATAATGAGTCTTCCATCTGTTGTTGCAACCTCTGCTAACAGAAAAAAAAAGACATTTGACATTTGGCAAGCTTTTCATGTGTTTTTAGTCAATTGTTGACAGGAATTATAGTTTTTTTCCCTCCATTACACAAGAAAACATGGTTTTGCATAAACTGCACATACCAAACTGGTAAACTGAAGGTTCAAGCAAAAGCAGCATTTGAAACTTAATGTTGACATTGCCTTGATATTCCCACTTTTATTCCTGCTGCACATTAGATACAGAAAACGTAGCGTAAACATCATTATATTTAAACTTTGAAGTTTCACTAAAGAAAAAAACATTCTGCCCAGTAATTCAGCATTACTCATTAACCAAGTTTCACGACAGCACACAGTTTAGCACTAAAATAAAGCATCTGCCATTACGCTCTGCAGAAGTGCATCCCAGGGGAGACCATAAATACTGTAGGTTGCAAGCTTCTAAGAAAATAGAGAGAGGCCAAGTTTATTATCTTTACCAGCGTTGTGTACTTCATGTTGGGGGTTTTTTATGGGCATCATGACAAAAATGTGGAACTTTGAGCTAAATGTCAGCCAATAACATAAAATCAGATAAGTTTTGTAGATCTTTGGTTTCATTAAATGATGAACACTTGGGAGTATTAGGTGGCTATAAGGACATGACTCTTTTGCTTGGGTGGTTTTTTTTTAAATAAGTAGACAAAAAGTACAAACCACCTTGAAAAAAAGAAGCTAATTATTAACAAATGACACAAAATGTAGCCACAAACTTTAAAAAATAGTTTTTTCTTAAAAGAGTGAGATCATTTAAAAATTGAACATTTTTCTGCTTAAATGTACCTTTTTGGTTTGTATAATTTCACAGATTCCTAAAAAAAAAAAGCTTTAAATTCAAAGCCTAATAAAAAGGTTATACATTTGCTGAAAGATCTCAAATGCAGGTGAGACACCAGAAACACTAATGTGGAGATATCCAGATCTTTTTCAACACATAAAAGTTGCTAACACAGCAAGACTAAAGAAGAAGAAAACTCGAGCAGAATACACTTGTGGAACGATGAACTGGGAATGAATAATCACTAAACATAGGAACAAGTGTATTACCTGACAGATAAAATGACAAAGAAAACCTAACACAAGAGTTTGAGTCAATCATTTCAAAGGGCGGTTTTGCTTACCTGAGATGATACAATTTAACAAAATACAGAAATTTGACCCAAAGTCAGATTGTGCAGCAGCAAAGTTAAAACTCAGTGGGTGGAGTGGTGAAAACATACTGCTTGTAGATTAGGGGGTGTTGGAGGTTTTGGAAGAAGGAAGTTATGGTGTGACCTAGTCTGTCCAAACAGGCGGGAATTATTAGAGTTTATTTGAGAAACTTTAATTTATAGAAGCTGAATTAAACTCAAAGTATTGCCATTAAGTTCTTAATGTGTATACACAAGCATATACACAGGAAAAATAACAATAAACAGAAGACAAATAAAAACAAACATTTAATACCACCTTTGAGGGACTGCAATCATGGCAGCATTTTAAATATTACATGTATTTTTTTTTTACAGCCTCTTTTAAGAGCAAAGTTTAAACCACTAAATATGTAACATTTAAACTGATCAACAAAGCTGCTAGCTTAAGTTTGGTTAACATCTTTCCAACAGTGTGTAAACTGAGGAGGCATCCTGGAGGATCCATTAAGCCATTATAATGAACTAACCTCTCTGAACCACTAACTTTGGCAGCAAATTACTTTTTCCATTTTCTCCGAGTTTCTTTATGCACAAGTCACTGCTGAGCCAACAAATCCTGCTCATAAACAGACAAATGATATGGCTGCACAAAGAATAGGAACACAACTTTTAATTAATAAAATTCATTGTAGCACATAATTTGACAGAATAAACATTTCCATATGCTTCCATTAGATTACACCTATATTTTTTATAGAATTCAGGTAAATATTCTTTTTTTTAGCATACTGTTGATTATTTAGGACTCACTGATTTACCCTGTTGATTCACCACATCTGCTGTAAACCCATTAAACCAATGAGGTGCATGAAGTACTGTTCCAATTGAAAAAAAAGACCACAACACAAACTGTTTCGTCAAGCCTGTGCAATGGAAAATGCTTGCTTGGCTGGGGACAGCAGGCTGGAAAAGTAGAAAAAGCTGAGCTTGCTTGCAGCTCTGACCTAGATTTGCTGTCTTGTAAAACAAAAATCTAATACAGTAATAAAAAAAAAAAATCAGTAACTGTTACTGCACTATGTAGAGGTCAGCGCCATTGTATAGTTACAGTAGCACTGACAGAAAGACTTCATCAAAAGGTCTTAAATACAACATCTTTGCTTTATTTTCCTTAATCTGTCATACTGCTATACTCTTGCAACTCAAAGCAAGACACAATCCTTACACAGAGTAAAAGAATGAAATACAGCTGAGTGCATCCAAAAAGTTTTGCAGTGCAACTCGTACTGGTTCAGATCTGCGCAGCCTGGAAACCCAAACAGTCTTTTTATCAACTGAAGTAGACAAGTTTAGTGCCTCTAATTTACCATCTTTATTATGTAGCTGTGCAACACACCGATCAATCCGTCAGAAACCATTACAGGGTTTGTACGTGGCCTGCAAAGTGGAATGGATGCTAAATCAATTGAGCTCTGAAATCTTCTTTGCTCACACCTGGTTTTGTTAGTATTGGCAGTGAGATATGGAGTAATGTCACTGAGCCAAATGGAGCAGTTCCAGCTGACTTCCATAACAATAGGTTTAGAGATTTCATTTGAATGGTAGCTGTGCTACTAGATGTGCGACACAAGGCAAAATGTACTGAAGGATTGTATTTATTCACATAAAAACTCACTCTGTAATTAAACAATCAAAAAAACTTTGGGTGGATTTTTAACAAATCAAGTCAAATAACAGTCGAATGAACGGAGGATTGACAGTCTGAAGGAAACCAGCAACCAGGTTTTCATAAGATTCTTACAGATCCACTACTACAAGGTTGCACAGTGGTCACTTAAAACACAAAAGTCAAAGGGCCTCTACTTAAAAGCACAGGGTCGTGGAGTTCAAATTCATATAGAAAGAACTCATATTAGGTCCCTGATGAAAAAACTTCAAGGTGTTGGAATATCCACCTCACTGCGGCTCCCCATCGGGCTGAAATTCAGCTGAAGCAAAGAGGGAAAACAACTTCATGAACCCTCGGGCGAAACATGTGACACTTCAAAGTAATCTACCTTTTCCTTAAGGCCAGTGTGGGAGTCACATCCATCGTGAAACCCAAGTCAACCTGCCTTCCAAGTCACTGTTTCCTCCTTCATCACTTGTCCTCGTTCCTCTCTTTCTGAAGAACACATGACTTCCATTACAGTTTTACTGTCTCAGCACATCATTAAAACTAAACATCAGATCTCGTTATCGTGCCAGCGCATCTCTGCCGTCTCTCTTGTACTTCATTTGACAAATTAGTTTTAAGTAAAATAAGGCAAGAACATGATTATACCAAGTTGTTAGTGACTTTTTTTTTATTTTACCTAGTAACTAACTGTTAATGTTTTAATAATATAACTTACTTGTTGAATTACTCTCAGATGTGGGTTTTAATACCAAGTGTGCAAAGTATTACACATTTACAATTGTCAAACTGAATTACAGACACCCTAAAACTCCATCTCAGTTCTGTATCCAAGCTCTTTCCAGAGGTTAAACAGCTGACTAAGGGTTCTCTGCAGCTGGCATTTGTAAACCCAGCATGTCTTGCTGGCTTTCCATTAAAGTGAGGTTGAATAATTAACACGAGTTTGGAAGACATTCCTCTTGCTAGAGGCAATAATCTGGCTTGCAGCCCAAACCAACAGTGGGAAAAACAGGGCTGACTTCAGGCCAAAGTAAGCCTCCAGATGGGGCTAAGTAACAGCTAGCAAGTTTGTACAAAGGAGGTAAGAAGGTTGAGTTTGGGGGAAAAGACAAAGTGTTTGAGGAACTATGGACTGATTCGTGAACAAGTCTGTCTGTCCCTGACATGCACATAGAACACATGCTGCTCATTGTTTTGATTACTCACCACTCTCGCTCTTCTCAATGACGTCGACAAGCTCTCCTGCTTGGAGACTGATTTCTGCAGGCTCTTGTTTCTCATAATTGGCCACCACCACGTATTGTTCCAGGAGCATGGGGTCCGAACCATCTAGACCTGGAGTTGATGGAAAAAAACATGCTGTCAGCCAGCTGCCAGCCATAGGTCCACGAGAACGACTGCTTGGCATCCGTTGTGCCATAGGCCACTTTGTCTGTATAGCTCAGCCAATCACAAGATTCAGTGCATCTTCCCCACAGTCTAGCCATAGAGCTGCATCCCCATCTAGCTCAACATCAAGGGCAATGAAGAGGCTAAAAGTCTTGAAAAACAGAAGGATCAAGCTGTCAAGTAAAGGAAATCCATCCTGTTCAGCTGAAGAAACTTCATCTTTGTCCAATAAAGCTGTGCGTTGGTCAGTAGATGCATATGAACACAGTCGGAAGAGAAACAGCAGAGCAGAAGGAGTTGTAGCAGAGGCAAAAGAGTGACCTGGAGCCAGTTGAGGACAGGACAGGCGAGTCAGAGAAAGAAATAGTTTCCTTTGGAAAATAAACCATCTGCTAAAAAGCCTCCTTCTCCTCTGCTGGGGCTGGAGCTGGAGGGAGAGTGTGGGGGGGGGGAGGTTGTGTACGCCAATCATAAGAGTCAGCACTCAGGGCCTTAAATAGAACCAGATGAAGGGGCTGGAGTTTTGCTCAGAGGGCTGGACCCATGTCTCTGTGAAACACTAGAGCTCTGACTATAGCATGCAGCCCAGCGAATGAAACTCTTCCTCTCACTGCTTCACTAGATTAACCATGTAAGCACCAACGTTGACTTATTTTTTCTTTCAATTAGTGGATGCATTGTTAAAAAGGTCAACACTTACTTGCACACTAGATTTTGGTTCATAAACAGATGAACTGACCTTATAAGAAAAGTAATTTAAAGAACATTCAGTAACCAGGTTGTAACAGCATTTTCATCTATTTTAGAGTCAGAAAAATCTGTACAAACTGTCAAAACTCAAGTTAAAAAAGTCTAACAAATGTCGGTGGGAATCCAGACACAAATCAGCTGATGCTCAATCCACACGTCCTGAAGAAGTTCTGCTGTCCAGTGAGTTCAGAGCTGCAAAAAGAAGGAGCTACTGTTTGCACAATTTAGATGCTGTTTATACCAGTGCTGCAGCAGTAGCATGCCATTATGTTGTGCCGTTAAATATGTTGCAAAAAACAACGAATCATCTAAAGGAATTTCAGTTCCTGAGCAAAATGTAGATTATTTTCTGTTGAATCCACAAGCTTCTGACTCATATTGATCTAATATTTCTAGGTCTACTGACACTAAAAGAAGAATCTATAGCCATACTTTTAGGTGACAGTTTCTGGAAAAAATAACTATATTATTCTGAGATCAGTTTAATCCAAAATTTATGATTTTGAGCTTAAATTCAAACTGCCTTATAAGATTTTCTCCTAAAAAGAAGAGAAACCCAAGCCAGTCTGACAAACAAGGGATTAAAATCTCTCTAAACCTGGAAAATACTGTGCCTTTAAATACAAGGAATTCTATCTAAAATGTCAAGGAACTAATAACTCACATAGATGAACTCAGTACCATCAGCATCTCAGATGCTAAACCTGCCAAAGTGTCTAGCACTGGATTACTGTGGCGAGGCTGTAGTTCATGAGGGCTTATTTGTGCAAGATGTTTTGACAAACCACATAGTGGACTACAGAAACAATAACAAGACCCATTATGTGCATTTGTGTCTTGATCTCCAGTAAATAAAATGTCTTACTCTCATTGTAATTGAGTTTGTCAGTATAAATATGGAGTGATTCTGATGCTATGACCCTATGTATTCCATATAAATGTAAACGTATTAATAAATATCTTGAAACTTGACTTGATTTTCATTAAAACACGTAGCAACCGTGTCATTTTAAGACAGACAGAAATATCTACCGGTATATCGAGTAATAAAACTGTTTTCTTATACAGGTATACAGCTGTAAGCAGAAGTAACATGTGAGTTCGGAGTCAAGTGAGTAAAGACTTTGTCAGAAAAATCAGCAGATCTGCAAACAAAAGCTCATATTTAGACTTTATTCAGGAAATGAAATGTTTTGCAACAGCGTAAAGACAGAACAAGAAGAATGTGGGAGAAAAATGAGGTGAAACACCCTTGGATAGGATACAGGTCTAATTTCAAATGTCAGCCAAGCACAAAATGAGAATTTGAAAAAATAGAAACTGGAAAACAACTTGAAGCGACCAAATTTTGACAATTATCTAAAAAAAAAATGCATCTATTGGCCAGCAGTAGATATTTCAATATTATGGGAAACATCTATGTTATAAATGCTTTGAACCGATTTGTTAACTTTGCATGGATGCAAGATCATGTAAAGATGAAACGAATATATTAGTTCTGAACAGTCGTTTCATCCTGGTTTCCATCAAGTATTGCTAAGAGCCACTTTCTGTCTTTATCTGTCCTCACTCAGATTTATACATGTGCTTCCTGCTTCCACCCATGCACTCCCAGACGTCCTAATTCCATCCAACCCCCACCCCTATGCACTCTCACCCATCATCAGCTCCAACCAGACACGATGACTGTTGAGAACTTTGCAATAATTCATCACCAAGAGAGAAGAAAAAATAACAGGAAGAGCAGTCTGCAAACTTATACCAAAGCTGTTTTCTTTTGTGAAACTTTTTTTTTCTGTCTCGTGCTTAGTAGCATATCGCTGTTTGTAGTTCTTATAGTTTTCCACAACATTGTGAGCCCTGGGGTATCTTCATCAGAGCAGATCTTAGATGAGAGGAGTACAATTTGGCTAAGTGTAATGCCTTTGTTTAGCTCATCAGCAGCAGATGTGCAGCTGGATTAGAAGTGGACGCAGAACTTTTGTTCAATGTAGCGCAGATGTATTCATGTCACTGAATCAGTATGTGACCCAGTGGGAGAAGAGGAAGACCACAAGTAAACAGAACCAAAATCATCCTGAATGTCTCAACACACCACTTAAAAACAATTAAATACATTTGTTATCTTCATGCTAATCTTCTGCTAATCGTCTCATACATCAAAGGACTATTGAGACATGTAAATCTTACTAAATTAAGGGTGCATTAGATGGATAAATTAGCATTCAGATGTATGTTTTCCAAACAATGTTGGCAGAGCTGATGTTTGGCTTTATTAGCTCGGTGCAACATTATCTGTAAATCAAAGCCAACTGTTTCCCAGCAAAATATATGGAAACAAAACAGGACTGCGAATCTTTTAAGAGACTCATTTGTCCGACCCCGCCTTCATCCATTAGGCCTTCTGCCTGGAAGATCATTCTATGTAACCAACTCAAAACAAACTACAAAAATGTGCAAATGTTTTTCGTTGAAATCTCACTTCAGTAACGCTGAGATGTCACCCACAACAACTTCACACGTCTCATTATGTAACAATACCACACTTCAAGTTTAAGAATCTAGATGTGTGACACTTTTGTCTTGGGTATAAAAGCTTCAAACAAAGATGGACAGGACAGGAAAGAGTCAGACTTCCAAGCAAGAGATTTGGCACTGATTATGCAACAACGCTTTCAGTCCTCTGCTTCTCTCTCACCTTCACTAACAAACAGTCAGCTCACTGAGCTGAAATTACAGCATCAAGATTACAACCAATATAAATGATTTAGGTGTTAACATAAACAAAGCTACAAGTTAGACATATTATTATTCAGGAATGTGGTTCCCCTCGTGACCTGCATACAGAAAACAACAGTCAAGTTATCAATTACTATTTCACAATATCTAACATGGATTGCAACATGACGGTGTTTTGGTTTTCTGGTATTAATAGTTATAAAAATAGATGTTGTCTTCCTGAACATTTGAACTGTTTTCATTCTTCAACATTAAATATTCAGGCCTTATCCCAAATGTTATTAACCACTATTACAATATTTTTCATTTGTTTTCATATCATTTGATTTTTTTTTACTTTAAACATTGTTATTGTCTGTAGGGAAAAAAAAACTAAGAAAAATTCCTTGTATGTTTGTTCTGACTGAGTCTGTATGTCTGATTCAAGAAAATTAAAAGGAGAAAAATTAAGATTTTAAAGTACCAAATCAGCATAAGGCCTTTCAAGTCAGTTGAAATCAATTATCACTTAATTATAAATAAAAAAGATGACAAGAAATCTAATTTTTCCAAAACAGAATCCAAAATAAATTAAGAAAAATGAAGCAGTTTTTGTTCTTATCGCTGTTTCAAGCAAGATCCTTCAGTTTTCCACCAAGATGAGAGTTTATTGTGACAAACGGTCTCTTATCAGAAACAGTGCAGCCTAGACTGGGTCTGCTCTTGGCTGCAGGGTGGTGGAGTTTAAACACAATCAGAGTTCAAAGGTAACACAGCAGTAAAATTAACTTTTTGCCTTATAGCTCAGTACTAAATGTACTTTTATTGTTGCAGAAACAAAGAAGACATTTTTCTACTTCTCTGTCCGGAAGTGAAGGAAAACTAGAGTCTAGAATATTTTACGTGTCACATGTTGTGTTTTTATCACATCTCCACACTTCCAGTTTCCTTCATCACCATCACTGGTTTGGTCTCGTCTTTAGATGACCAGGGATCATGAGGTCATTAATAAGTAAAAAAAAAAAAACCTTTTTAGAATGATTGTCTGTCATAAAAGAGGCTTTAAAAACACGTTATTACAGAAAAACATTATCCAAACCGATGTGGGCTGAAGAATAAAACATTAAACATGGATCCTTAAAAAGAATCCACCCTTCAGTGAGAAAGAAGCTACTAAAACATCCTTCGGATGTCTAAGTGTTTCAGAATAGCCAATTGGCCTTAATGATTTCCTGCTTCACATTAAATTGTCTCCATCTGCAAATACAAACAAACACAGAGACCTTTTGACCCACCCTCTGACTCATTATAAAATGACTCCCCTTCCCCCTTTTAATAAACATTAAGAACTCATATACACATCAGCCTGCACACATATTGCGTTACATTGTATTGTACTGTATACACACTGCACCCATCAGAGTCCTGCAGCTCTAATAAGGACAGCACACATTAACACACTCCTTCAGCCTGTGCATTGACATGGTTTCCACTTGCCACGTAAACCTCCTCTTCACTCCAGCTGTTTTTCACATGCACTGCACCCCCGAGCACTCCACTTCTCTCTGCTCTCCTACTCACTTCCCAAATGTCTTCTGCACATCTAACTTCCCTTTTGACATAAAGATAAGAGATAAAAAAACAAAAGTTTTTGAAGATTATGTGACATTTCTGAACTTTAGGTTCTGCAGCTGATCTTGTTTACATTCGGGTTGGTTATGACAACGTGTCTCTTCATCTGTCCGTGTCATCTGACAGATATCTGTGCTTACATGCAGATGATCAGAAGTCAGTCCTGACAGCCTATTTATAAACTGCAGAAGAGATTTTTTTGATGAAACATTGCACACAGAGTGGCTCTGATGCACAGCTACTGGACAGTTTCAACCACAAGGGAATCAACTTTGACCCTCTTCAACCAGTTCTTCGAAAAAGTTATGTCACCACAATCTTAGTGGTGACAAACAGGGTGACAGCGGTGCAATAAAAACAAAAGTTACAACAAATCCAAAACCAAGTGATTAGCAGTGAGTGTGTAATCCTGTGATGTTCATCTGATTTTATCCGTTTGCCAGGTAAACATAGCTGAACCTCTAACCACTCGCAGTTTTGTGGTGGAAAGCTACATTCTCCTTTTTGGCACAGATGCTCAGGAAACTCTTATGGTAGACCTGCACCATGTAATTATGAAACCCATAAGCTGCAAGTACAGCACAAATTTACCACAGAGCATAGCACTCTTTTTTTTTCATCTACTGTCCTGCATTAAAAGAGCAACATCAGTCTTAAACCACTAATGTCCAGGATGGGGACTACAGCGAAGAGGCCAGAACAAAATGTGCTGCACATGAACGTGAAATGATTATGTTTTACAAGCAATGAGAGTATCTTGATTGTTTTTGTTAATAGCTTAGATAGAAGAGATTACATTCCACAGTTGAAAAGATATTTAAATCAAATAATAATCAGTCTGCTGGTGCCGTGTGTGCAAACAACTGAAACTATACAACAAAATGTTTAAACATAAGTGGAAACTTCTAATATGTTGCAGAGGCTAAATGTTGGAAACACACGTGTAGTTGAAATTAGACAAATTTTCCATTTGACTATGTGGATGGAATTCCCTGTTACATAAAGCTCCAATACCAAGGGATAAATACAGAAATAAGAGATGGATCTTGTTTCATTTGTTGGCAACTCTAGTAAAACTTCACCTCAGAGCATATCACCCACCAAAGACTAAAAAAAAGAGTCATATTTGTCATATTCGGAGCCAGTTTTAACGTAAGTCTTTGCAACTGTGGCAAATTACAGAAAGAGTGGCCAAAGCCACTACATCTGATTGCAGGACTGGCGTGTAATTTAGTAATGCAAGTGGGTATTCGGAGACTTTGCAGACATGCACATACAAATACACCGAAAAACTGCACAGCTGTTCACTGAGCCCCTCTCATACATTTCATTCTGCCTCCTACGCTCCTGTCCCCGTAGTCAGCTGAGTCATTCTGTCCTTCCCAAACTCTCACACTTACACACGGATCTACTGTTGGCAGTGTAAACGCAGAGGCACAAACAGGTGTTCTTGTTTCTCTATGTTTCATCATAATGCTTGAAGTATTTGGGCAAGTTGTGCCTAGAAATGCCGACATGAAGTAAATAACAATTGGGCATCATGTTACATGGTATAAAAACCACCTTAATTTCCAGTTAACATGCTGAGTGTTCTTGATCAATAAATTGTTTAATAGATGAAAGCAAATGTTAAATTGTTTTGTTTGTCACAGATCTAACAGAATCGAGGGATATTATGAGCAAAATACTTTGATACTTTCTCTTTGAATATGATACTTAGCTCAATAATTAATCTATTATATAATTAATACATTATCAGAATATTAGAAAACTCTTCTCTTCTCATGATTTTTTTTTATTTCACTGAAAATGTTGTTTCAAAGTATTCTTCTACAGTCTTTACCCACAATGCAACTCAATACAGAATGTAAAACAGTAGTGGCTGAAGGTAAAAGGAGTTCTTACCTGATTTGCGTTTACTCGAGCCCCCACAGTCCCTGAATAAGAAACAACAGCAGAGCAGCATGATCAGTGTGACTGTACATTAATGTAACTGGTAACTTATTACAGCTGAATCGCTTCCTGAGACCTTCCAAATGTATTTGGCACATGACTACCAAACCCTCTTTGAGAATGTGTGCAGAACTTGACCCACAACCAAAGGGAGGGAGACCGGGTGGGACACATGCTGATGAGTCCTGCAGCAAGTACGTCAAGAACAGTAATAAAGCTGAGAATCAGCTGTGTTAGCCAACATGCTGCCATATTTGTAATGTGTGGACAGTTTTGGATTCTGAACATGAATGTGATGCAGCTGTTTTTCTTTACGTCAACTATTTACTTAACGACAGCATCATATCTCCCCATGAAGACCCCAATTTGTGTCAAAGAACTTAACTAACATTAAGTGATAAAACAGTCATTTTCAGCGTCTGAAAGCGCTGACCTTCATCAGCAGACCGAAGCTATTCAGACTTTTTTTTTTCCTTCACTAAATGACAAAAAGTGAAGAAAAACAGGGACAAATACCCAAATCACAACCAAATGCTAAATAAAACTGAAATAGCTAGCAAAGATGACAGAGGAAAACATTTCAAGATGTGCATTCTGTTTTGTTTTTATTCCCTTATTTATTTATTTTGATGTGTCATGAAGTTGCTGGAGTTCTGTTTTAAATTTAGAGTGGCAAAGATTTTGCAGAGATCTTGCTTATAATTGGTTATTTTCTCATGATACTTCTCTATCAGGGCCACATTCCATCCACTGTTGCACTACTGAGCCCCAGTATTACCCTGATGAAACAAAGAATGAATCTCACCAGTTTCATGAGGAAAAGTGAAAAAATACATAATTTAAAGTTTACCTACAACACTGTAGAAGTGATCATTTTACACACTAAAGTGTTTGCTCTTGTTGCGTTCTGCAAAAGAAATTATGAAGCAGTTTTAAAGTGACTAAGTTTGTCAATATGAATACATGATAAATTCATCATTAGCTGCTCATTAAGATGTTGTCAGTTTAATACGAGGGATCACGCTTCATTATCCATCCTGCGGATGCATAAATGAGGATACTTCCCAAGGAGGAAATGTGTAAATATTTCAAAGCGCGAGCCCGTTTTAGGAAGCGTGGGTTGACTGCTTGTCCTCATTTAGGTAAGTGAGCAGCAGACGAGGAAGACTGATGAGAAGCAGCGGTTTGACACAGATGGAAACAGACACCTGGCTCTGCAGAGGCCAGCAGCAGAACTGGAGCCACGGCTAGTCGTGGATTCAAGCCCATGGTTGGATAAATCTTGTCCAACATTTGCCAACTCGCAGTCTGTTCATCAACAAGAAAACTTCTGACAACTGTTTTGCAATTTTTGACACGGATTATTTTACACCAGAGTGCAAAGATGCTGTTTTATATTTGGGTTTTCTAGTGGCGCCATAAAAACATGATCATAGTGAGAAAAACTGAAGTTTATCTTATTTGTTCAGGGTTTCTTAATCTAACTCGCACCTTTGGGATAATAGATACACAAGAGTCTAGACATTAACCTGATTTTTTACTTATCTAAATGTACGAATTAATCATTAAATGTCAAGCTGAGATTTAAGTAAAACCATTTTATAAATAAATGCTATCATATGGGACTTTTTTTGGAGGTCATTTTTGGAACAAGGATTCTTTTTTCCAGATGTTTGAGTGGAGGTGATACAGCTGCATTTAAGGCATAAATAAACATATAATTTTTTTTGAAGCAAAACAACCACAAGCAAAATAATAAATGAGTCCATGTAGGAACAATGTTTATACTGGAGCAACATTTTTATCAATAATGTAAAAAAGAAACTGCAGCCAAGCCTTAAAACTCAAATTTTTAAAATCATGAATTTTATGCAAATCTGGTTAAACTGATGCAAATGTAATTTTTCAAAAATCTGTTTAATGATAAGCAATGACTTGAGGCGCATTTAGATGAAATGCTGACGTTGTGTGATGTTAAGCGTCGAGATGTGACAAAAACAATATGGCTTGTGAGTTTGTTGGCTGATATCTGACTGGGTGGGGATGAAACTGAGGCTCGGGGGGAAATGATGAGGATAAAGGAAATGCTTGACCTGCCATGTTTGGTCATGACCCTCAGCACAAACAGAGAGGTGAAGTTATATTCCCCCCAGGGGGGAGACTGAACGCACAGCACTGGCTCTGTGCACTTCCCTCCTGTCACCAGTAAAAATCGGATTTTGAAGACACTGCGTCTGTGCTTTTTAGGAGTAAATCTCAACCATGTGTAGAAGTCCATATTACGAGATGCATGTGCGCCGCATAAACCTGAGCTGAATAACCCACCAATTGTTCATAACTGCAGCTAAACTATTTCCATGTCGGTCTGTTAGCAAAGGAATGTGTGAGATATTAGTCCTCCTCTCACATTTTTTATCCAAGTCAGAAGATTGCAGTATCTGTCCTGCTTCATGTCTACATTACACAGACACTCCTGCATGACCTCAGATTTACCTCTGCAGGATTAACCTCTTGCTCTCTGGTCACTGGGTCGACATCAAATCACTGTTATAAAGCAGAGATCCAGCATGCAATGGGAGTTTGTGTCTGTGTGTGTGCGTGTGTGAAAGGTAATATGCATAAACAACCTCAATAAACTTCATGCTTGCCCAAATTTGCAGCAAAACTTGGCTGTGATTGGCTACTGATGTCAACGTAAAAGAATGTTTCTTTGACCACGTATCAACCACTAATCACTCCCATTGTGCTGAGATCACGTTAAATGAGAAAGACTTGCAGCCAAAAACACTGCCACGTTTACAATTTTTTTTTAAATTAATGTGTAATTGTTTTATAAGAGTTACCTTGTTATTCTGACATATTATGGAGGCTTATTTATGGGGTAAGATTTGAGAATAATACTTTGTTAAAGCTGCGGTAAAATTCAGTTTAGAGACTCAGCCATCCGGTTAAAATATCATTTTAAGGTAAAACAAGATCAACTGTGTGATTAATAGTATTTGGAAGGAGTTCAACATGTCTGAAGAAGCATTCAAATAATCAGTAAAGACTTTCATTATAACATTAACTGTAATATGCTCATCAAATTCTTCAGATGGCCACTGGGTTTACAATCCAGTTATTTTACTAGGAGAACGTGACAATAATAATCTGCAGCCTGTTAAAAGGCGCCCTCTACCGGTGGAGTAGCGCTACATCAAGCACACCACACTTCTTTTAATATCTGTGTTGAACATTAGATGGCAGTGTTGGATGAACTTTTTCTCCTAAGATACAGAATCTTATCATAATCTCTATAAAATGATCAGTTTCATTTAAGAGTAGAAGTCAACTGTAAATTAACACAATACAAGGTAAGATGATTTTTGCAACTTGTTTTTCTATTATCCATTGTCCCAGTAATTCCTATTTTCACCAGTATGCACAATATTAAATAATGTTTTACTATTTTTACTAAGTGTCATTTAACAGAATAGCAAAAACACCTTCTTCTTTCCTCTGAGATCGAAATGTCCAGGTGATATTCAAGGAGTCGTCTGAAACTATCCAGATCCAGTGAACAGGACTGCATGGCCTGTTTTTTCAGACTTAATCAGTCTCTAAAATATCAGGGGGCTCTCACTTTGAAGTGGGATTAACATACATGAGTGTCGAGGGTTAGAGATGGTGGGCCTTACGGTAGCTGAGACACAGCTTTCTTAATAAAAGCCAGATGCTGTTTTCTTAATTTGTATTTGTATTTGTAGGGCCAAAAACAAAACAAAAATATAAAACAGTAATCTTTCAGGCTGTCTCTGATGTAATTACTCCCACCCCCGGGTTGAACTGAATGACATTTTCTGCCATGAGACTTGAACTCAGCCGCATCTTTTAACACCACTGATCCCTCCTCGTTTGCTCTGGCACCAGATGTCACCTCGCTGAAATCATTATTAATAAAACGCAGCGCCTCTGAAGCAGAATCCATCAATCATCTCAGACATAATAAAAGCCTCAAATGAAAGGTCCCAGCTGCTGAACCACACAACCACACACACAGTGTTTACAACTCACCAGAGGGCAATGTTTGGTATCTAACAGCTCAAGTGACACGGGGCAAACTAATTCTTGAAAGTATCTTTGGATTCTGTCTCATAGTTACAGATACTCACTCTGTGGGAGGGTTCAGGTCCTCTGACTTTGTTTCAAAGAAGTTCAAAACCTCTTCACTTTGGGATATGTGGGGGGGGAGTTTCATAAGCGCCTGTGGGAGAGAAGATGCAGACATGCTACTGGTTGCACTGAAATACATATTCAACAAATTGCAAGGGATTTTAGAGGCATTCCTGTTTGACTTGAATGGCAGAGAGAACAGTTAATTACACTTAATGCCTTTCTACAGATCAGAAGACTGGTTTGTGATGTTGAAGGTGTGAACAGGAAGGAAGATGGCCTTTGCCCCAGAGATGAAGCAAAAACAAAAGCAAACACCCAGAAGAGAGATAAAGACATTAAAACAGCCCATTTCACCTAAATGTTTAAAGCTATCTAATTCCATAAATGAAAAATATATTTCCATACCTGTTAACACAACTGCCCTGCACACCTTTCCAGCTAAAAGCAGCTTGTCAGTGGTCATAATTGTGCTTCACATCTGCTGATTCATTCTTATTCCTGCTTGCCCCAGTTCCCTTGTTTCCTTTATAGGCTGCCTATTTGCATCATTGACAGGATATGACCATTGCAGAAAGAACATTGGCTTTCCTGTTGAGGCTGCTGGAAGGTGATAAACGCAGAGGCATGCCTTGAACTTACAGTGGGACATGTTTGGCAAAAAGAGGGCTCATCCAACCAAGAGGCTGTTAGTTCAGAAGAAAAAGGCGGATCTTTTCTTACTTTGCAGTAATTATCCAAGTGCTTCAGTCTTCTGACAGCTACGTCTCTGATGTGACTGCGACGAAACAAGACTTTACCTGAAAAGAACAAAGCATTGTCACGGTCAATAAACTGAAAAAAAACATGGTATTTCCCTAGTTGAGATGATTTAGATAATATCAATAATGGGGTGTAAATTTATAAAAATAACTTACAACTAATCACTGATCAGTTTACAATTATACAAAGACTTACAGGAACAAAAAGCTTGAATCACTCCGTGCTGTTTCTTTAAACACTGTTTGGACGTGTCTTACATAACTCACCGACAGGTTTACAACAAGATCAGAACAGCACAGACCAGACTCGAGCCACAAGTCATGTCTAACAAAGGATCTCTTATTTCCTCTCCTCTATTCCACAATGAGTTGATCAGATTAGACAAATCCTGCACTGCTAACCTCCTACTCACATGACTGACCACAAACTGATTTGTCTTGGGTGGAGTTTGGAAGATAATAAAACAATCCAGCATGGTAGGCCATGCTGGAGCTAGAAAACAGCAGCTTTAAAATGAAAAACTCTTGCTGGAGATTTAAACACTGCAGCATTTTGTGAAACGTGTGGCGTTACTGATAGTCAGACCTGAGTGTTTGTGAATTGTTGATGTTTCTCACCTGGTAAAAAAGGAATGATTCTTTTTTTGGGATCCTTTTGTCCTCCCTCAATTGGGAATTTGTCCAAGATTCGCATCTGTAACAATGAAACAAAAAAGTGTTACTAAGAGCAAAACTTTAAAAAAAAAAATCTCCCTAATTACTTATTTTTTAATATAAAGGTCTGAGATTTCATTTAGATATCACACGTTTATCAGTAATATCAGTAAGAGCTTTTATATCAGTTACATGAACAAAAGAGGTAAAATGAATAAAAAACTTAAAATACATTTTCATAAGAAGGCTAAAAACTATTAAGGTAGATAAAAAAAACACTTAACACAGCACATATGTCTGAGTATTAGATTCATATCTTGAGAGATTAAATACATCCATCTTTTGGGTATAAGCACACATGCTGAAAATAATATACACATGCACAATGTGTCAAGTAAGGATCTGTATCCCAGTTTCAGGTTTCCTTTTACAATAAATCACATCCATCTCAAAAATACACACGAGAGCATCAAATAAGACCAGATGTTGCCCCGCCTTTTATATGTTATGCCTTGTTTTGTTCCAGATGTTCACTGTCAAACAGCAAAGAGTGAGAGCATTCAGCTAAAAGGCATTTTAACAATTAGAAGGGGACCATGAGACTAATCAGTGCACACTGAGCCAAAAAGAACCAGGTGCACAAACAGAATCAGGCTTAGCGGGTAAAGCTGGATCCAGTCTGTCTGAGTCTGTAGGAGTTGTTTGGAGAACTTCTCCTGTAAGAGGTGGTTTGGTTTCATCATGTGGTTCTTTTTTTATTTTCAAACTGCTCCTCTAGTTTTACTAAATCTTAACATTTTTCTCAGAGCACGGCCTTTCCTCCTCGTCTGAACTCTGAGCGTCCAACAAAAAGTGGGTTTCTTTAAAAAAATACAGTCAGCATTGTGTTTTGGGACTGAGCAGAAAAAATAGTGTTGGTTAACCCAACTTGGACACACACATTGTAACAATCTCACCAACAGTGTTTTTCCTATAAAATTTAGGGAAAGAAAATTAAAAAATGCATATAAACCAGATTGTTTCCCTTTTAGATACTATGGGAATCGTCAGGCAAAGCATTGAAATCTCAAAAAATCCCTTTATTTATCAATAAACCTGCAACAGTGTTGTTTAAATGACATAAAAGTGCACACTCAGCGTTATAGTTGAAAGTAGCCACACACACTCTAACATGGGAAAGCTCATATGACGCAGACAGAAATTCTTCTCATCCAAAACCAAGCATGAAATAATCCCCCCGGACCTTTCTGGATGTAATCACAGACCCACAGGACAGGTGTGGAAGTGGTTTCTATGGCAACAGCTGGATAACTTGGAACAAAAGTCAGAAGGGAAACATTTCTCATAATTTATACATCTTTTGTTTGGCGGATTCAGTAATGGGATTCTGTAATCCTTCATTATTTTTCAGTAAAATTCTGTGTATTAATCTACAAGTAGAAGCAAACTTCTGCAGTAGCTAGTATTATTTCATAAACATCATAATAAGTCATCAGATAAAATTCAGGAGGAAAATCTGATCACTTTCTAAATAAGGGAACAGAAAACCCTGTGCAGCTTCTGTAAACAACAGCAGTCCCAACTGTTTAACTGAACTGACCTCACATGGGGAACAAAGAGAGATCACAAACGCCCGTCGACAAAGAAACTGTTCGGAAAGGAATCTGAGACAGGAGGAGTGAAGAGGAATGTCTGAGTGGGAAAATAATCAGATTCCATCTTTCCCTCGTTATTCGACACCTACTTGATAGCTGTTTACTGCAGAGAGATCATGCTGCAACAGCTTTTAAAGAACTGACTCATATTTATTTAGAGAGAATTTTATTAATGTTGCATAAAAGAAAAGTCGCATTTAGTTTTGAGCAGTTTTCACATTTTAGTGCAAGAGTATAAACAGTTTTGCTGCATGCTGTTTAACACCTGTTGAGAAGGAATCAGTTGTGCAACATGTTAACAGCAGATCCTTTCAAAATAAACCCACATTTCTGCCTTAGCATTCGGAGGTTGACTTGCATTGTGGGTAATGTCAATTTGCTGGATCAGCTGTAGACATTTAACAGCTTTTGAGAAGTATCACCCTTTCAAGGTCCCAACTTGCATGAAGAATGTAGGTCAGACAAATATTAACACAGACAATCTGACCCTGGTCCATTTCTACAACCTCAAAATAATGTCGACTAAGGGATTTTAGAAGTCTGTGTCCTAAAGGAGGCCAGCCTGCTCACACTACAGTCACTCTTTTTATTGCTGTGCTGTCCCCAATGTGACTCAAACATGCTCAACCTGTCCAAACATGTACAGGTGAAAAACATTTTCTATACATGCCAAGAACACAGCTAAAGTCAAAACTCAGCATTCCTGAAAAGACTCTACATAAGAGCTAACTTTGTTTAGAAAAGACAGTAAGTAAAAGAAAACAAATTATTAAGCTAAATTATTTAAACAGCTTCATTGAAGTGTCGTTATATATCATGCTCCAGCCATGGAGGGAAAAAAAAAATCTCCTTTAAAAGGCAAGCAATTAATCTCCATATATATGAATTTAAAAATCAAGGTGGTGCTGTGTTTTCTATGATGCAGGAAGCTGGAGTCAAACCATCAACTGCCATTTTTTTAATTTAGCTTAAAATATATAGACAAAATTATCATTATTAATTTTAAACACAGTCATAAATCAATCAGGGTAGAAAGCTAATTGCTTGTCTTTATCATTATAAAAGCAAAAATAGAAATTAGTCTCAAATAACTAGCCCATAAAACTATTTGGTAACCAAACATCCAATATTTACTGTGGCTCAAATTCATAATATATGGAAGCCAAGCACGGCCATATAAATATTTTTTTTCTAACTCAAAAATAAATGAATATATACATTTTTTATCTTGGGAAAACAAGATCTTTCTCATTTTCTTGAGATTAATAAGTCATTTTCTCAAGAAAGTGTCATGAAAAAAAACTTCTAAGCATGTCCACTCTAGGTTCCTGTAATTATGTGATGTTTTGCCTCCAAAAATCACTTTTAGACAATGATTTAATGATAAAGCTGTTTGTGATATAATGTGACTGAAAGTTAGTCAACCTTATCAAGGTGTGCATGCACATGCACTTACAGGTCAAATGAGACAGTTTCCTCTACTAGAGAATCTACAAGTGATGCGGTTCATGTAAGAGGAAATAAAACAACTATTTTGTATGAACAGCTGCATGTTGTTGTTCTTCAGGGATTAGTAATGCTTGACAAACCCACCTCAGCAGTAGCAAACCTTGGAGATGACTAATGTTTACATAGGCAGACCAGGGTTGAATTTTCCTGGCTATTAGCAAGAGACCAGAGAACAAAGAGTTTCCTGCAACCAGCCCATCAGAGCCACAGTGCAGCAGAATGCAGTCTGGGAGAAAGGTTATCAGACGCAAGCCAGCGGTGGAATATGTTATGAAAAAAAAAAAAACTTGATGTTAAAGTTTAGATTTACTTTTATAATGTATCAGCATTGTTTGTATACATTTAAAGTGAAAATGTTGCCCATTCTGCACAACAAGGTCATGTTTTTTCCTGCATCTGCTGACTGGATTTCCCCTTTTTTTCCTATTTTCTAAGCAGCCATCATAAGACAGCCCAGTGCCTACAGCAGCTGAGCTGAGAGAAAAGACCAAAAGGTCAGACTGACCTCATCAAGAGGACACATAACAGATAACGTCAACATGTATGGCGACTTGTTGTGACTCAAAGCTAAATTTTGTATATGTAACATACCTGTAGATCAAAGAATTTGCTGTATCTTCGGTAGATGACATGGGAAGTCGAGTCTGAGTATGTGACGTTGATAAGATACACCTAATGTGGGGAAACAAAAGAAAAAAGAGCTGGTTAGAAACTGTCACTCAGTCAGAGACAATATGGCACCACTTTAAACCCTTGTGACTTCAAAGGTTTCTCTAGGTCAAGTAATCTCATCTGGTTCCTCTGGGCTTTAGTCACACACTGGAAAACCATCAAGGGATCAATGAAGGGTCAATAGATTTTAAGTATTATGTCACTGAAAATATTGAGAATGAATTATACTAGGGTCTAAGTGTAGTGTGAGTGACTTTCACATTTAAAAATCCTTGCAATGTCTTCCGTTTTACTGTAATCAGATTAGATGTTAGATTAGACTCAAATAGCGAAACCTTTTCTCAGTAAGTGTGCTGCACCTCAACACGGTTCGTTTAAATCCAGTGTTCAAGGAAATGAAAGTCTCTGTTGTACCAACACCATTCCAACATATTTCATAAAACAAAATGCAAATGGTGTAAATTTTTCCAAAACAAATGCCTTTTTTTTCTGCCAAAACACATTATCGATACAAGCTATAATTAGCACTAAAAAAATCTAACTGTCTGGATCCATGCAACCATGACGACCATGAAGCAGCGCCATATATCTGTACGTAGTAGAGGTAAAAGAGATGAAACCCTAAAATCATTGACCACGAAGAAAAAAGAAAATATCTAACAATTATTTTGACACATGCTGACTATGACTTTTATGTCTAAGAGTCGCGTCATTGTGTAAATAATGTAAGTAACTACAAGATTGCAACGATAACATTATAACACTGAAAGAAACCTAAAACATTTTCTTGCATTTTACTCAGCTGCTGTATTTTTTTAGCCTTGATTTTACCACTGAGATAAATGATCTCTTTTTCAAAGGAGTCCTGAGGGTGGTGGAGGAAGCCGGAATCAAACGAGCAACCCTCCAGCTGGCAGTCAGTCACTCTCCCCCTAGGCCACAGTAACCCTGTTTGTGTGGGTGTAATTAATTTGCATGCATGGAACAGAGTGTTTTAAGTGCTTTATGAATTCCGCTACACATGGTGACAAGCTATGAAGCCATGAATTTGAAAAATTCACTTTGAGTTCAGCAAGTGATTTATGAGAGAGTGACAAAAAAAAATTCTCACTTAGACGCTAATGAGAAACAGACAGCCTGTTTAAGCGACAGCCATGACTCGCTCTGGTGGTGAATGAAAATACTTACAAAAAGTAGTTTGATTTTTAGCCGCAGATTCGTAACAACAGCAAATCAATGCACATTTAAAAACTCGTTGAACATGTGACCAAGATGTGTCATTATAAGACTGATATTTGAGAACAGGAATTTATACACATTGCTACATTTATACTTGTGACAAGTCTCTTGGAGGAAGTGACACTTAAACAGTGGGAGTTAAAAACAAAGGGCTGCTTCTTTCCTCTGTAAAACCGGACACACATTTTCAGTTGCTTACATCACAGTTAATGAGATTTATCTTTTTTTTTTTTTTTCCTCTTTCCTCATGGGGATTTCCCAGTCAAATGTTTCAGCTTCCATCCCAAGAGGAAAACTGGACCCTGTTTTTTAGAGGCTCTCCTTCAGCAGGGAATGGATGATGAGATTGATTTTAGGTTTCTGGTTAATTATTTCAGTCAAAACTAACAAATGAATTAAATTTACCAATCTGTATGAGAACGGTCTTGTGATTAATTGTTTTTCATTACTTTGGCAATGCAGTCAAACCAGTCAAAAGATGACGTGGTTACAATGTTATTCCATGTTAAATGATGTGGAAATACTAGTTAATCCATAAGACCTTAAGTGATTTTATTTAAACCCTTCAACATAAACAGAAGGTCTTTTAATAATCCACATCAAATACACACTTTCTTCAAACTTTTGACTGGTTTGGTACAACTCACAAGAACAAGAATTTTTATTTCCTCAACTGAACACTTGATCATTAACATGAATGTCAATCTCAAGTATAAAATGAATTGCATCTATTTTCAAGGTGTTTCACAGTTTAAAAAAAAGTTACGCTACACAGACATTATAACATAATTGTTAAGATTCTTTAAAGTGGGCAAACCGATGTCTAAAAAAACAAAGAACAAAGCTCGAAGGACTGTTCTTCAAAAGATTTTGAAGGATAAAGTTCAGCTACTCGGAAACACAAAATCTAAAAAAAAAAAAAAAAGAGACAAACTCTTTACGTTTACTCTTGTTTATTAGATCAAACAACACGTATTATTGCTTCACATGATTTTAGTGGCATTAGTTTTTGACAGTCATGTTCACACGGAAAAAATAAAAGAGTTTTGGTTTGTTTGTTTTTTGCCACTATTGCCTGTAAGCAGGGCCGGTTCTGGGCATAGGCAGACTAGGCAATTGCCTAGGGGCCCTCTGCTGGAATGGACGCCAAATTTCCTTTTTTTTTTGGACAAACTGTTGAACACACCATTCATCTCATGTAAAGAGCAAAATAAATATCTATCTATATCTATCTATCATCTCTACTGTTCATTTTAGTATGAATACATTTTTTTTACAATGTAATCCAGTTATTGAGTTACGTTGTTTCTGTTCTGGGCAATAGGGGGCACTGAAATCCCTTTTTGCCTAGAGCACCATGCAGCTCAGGGCCGGTCCTGCCTGTAAGACTTGTGACACAAATAGGACACACATCAAAAGTGTGTCATCAACTTTTTAAAATATATTTATACATTATAACGACAATCATTGGTGAAAGCATAACATGACAATTATGGAAATGTTGATTTTTTTATTTGGGACTAATAAATACTCTTCTTCTACTGTAACATTAACAGATGCTTTCAGCTGTTTCCAAACATGTCACAAACAGACCAATATAAAGCCAATTTTTACCATTTTTAGCTTGTGTAATTACAATAAAATGAGACAGTTATAATTTTAAAATACAATGTTTAGGTTTTGGAATAAGTTTTTTTATTTGATTTGATGCAACAAAAGACATTTAATACTCACTGCATTTTTGTAATGAAACTCAAAAAGTGACTCAGCTAGGAGTTCACGTGGGTGTGACACTGTCATCGCATATTTGAGATACTAGATTGATGGGAAAAACCACATGATATGGGTGTTTTGTTGGTTGTCACGGTGTTTAAATGGTTGTTTCTAAATGATCACAATCAAAAATGCAATTTAAACAAATATAGTCAGTAAAAATGAATGGAAGGTACGTACATACGTATACGGAAATTTTACATGTAGTGAGTTTATGTTAAGTATCCATCAATTAGAGAGGCATCTCGATTGGTAAAGAGTACTGACACAGATAAAATAAAAGAATGTGACCAGGCTGACTCAGCTGTTCCTGCTTTACCTGTTTCGTGTTAGGATCCAAAATAAAGGAAACTGGATGGATGAGGGCTGCCACAGTTTAAAAAGTCTCCTGTCTGTGTCATTACTGTTCTTTAACAGGACCTCAGCATTATCCCTGGTACATTCGCCAAACCTCGCTAACAACATGAGAAGGTAATAATTACAAATAAAATTATTTTATTAGTTTAGGTGAGCTTTAATTTATCTAAAATCTGAACATTGATGTTTTGTATTTATTTATGTTGGTTCAATTTCTGTCATTGTCTTTATGTCTCATATCAGATTGTTTTGTTTTAGATTATGAAGAGGGTTTTTTTATTTAACCATAAGACTTCTACTGTCGGTCAACTTTAAAGGTACTTTAGTAGGAAATTATGGTTGCATGTTCTATGGGATCAAGGAAGTAGCTGCAACTGTAATTCTTTTTTTTGTTTGTTTGTTTAAAGGCACAAAAGTCTGTATTTACCATCTAGTCCTTTGACTTCTAATGAACAAGACTTTTGTATATTTGTATTTTTTATTTATTTTGACAGTTGATTTTAATGAATAATTCTCCTGGTTTTGTGTTACTTTTTTTTTTTTTTTGTTTTTCTTTGGAAATGATTTGCTATATAATTTATTTTGAGATCAGCTGGGCTCAGGACCTGAGGCCACAACATATTCTAAAAGACAGCTGGCAATGTTTGCATAATAACACAGAAATGCATAAAACTGTACAAGAGAATTGCATAAATAAATATCCTGCTTTCAGATGCTGATAAGATGATATATTTATTTATTTATTTTATATTTTGTCCCAGATTTTTGCAGGTGAAACAAATCTGTGCCTCTGCTTCCTTACTGCTAGGAATCCTTCTGATGATTGCTTATATGAAGGAACCTGCAGTCATCTATGACCAACAACTTGACAACAATCTCTCTCAAGAAACTCTTGATTACACTGTGCGGGACGATGACAACGTCACACACAATGAAATCTTGATACCGAAATGTGAACAAAACACGGATGCTGCAAAAATCATTAAGTCAGCGAAAATCCCCCTATCGGGTCAAATTCAGGATTTTCTCTCCTATAGTCACTGTCGTAATTTCCCCATGTTACAAGACCTTCCTGGTAAATGTGGACGGGCTGGTCATCCAGACGATATCTTTCTTTTGCTGGTTATTAAGACCCACCCCAAGAACTTTGAGCACAGAGAAGTGCTACGCAAGACCTGGGCTAAAGAGAGGATCCACAAGGGGAAGTTAATTCGAAGGATCTTCATTTCAGGAACTGAAGGTTCTGGATTTGAGAAGGAGCGAATGAACAAACTCCTCTCACTGGAGAATCAACACCACAAAGACATCCTTCAATGGGACTTCAATGACACATTTTTTAACCTCACTTTAAAGCAGACTCTCTTCTTGGAGTGGATGAACAAGCACTGCCGCCATGCTCGTTTCCTTCTAAATGGTGACGATGATGTCCTAGCACTCACAGACAATATGGTTGAGTATCTTCAAAGCCTCAAGAACAACGACGAAAGTCAACACCTCTTTACTGGACATATGATCAAAAATGCATCTCCCATTAGAAGGCCAGACAGCAAATATTTCATTCCAGTTGAGGTGTATTCAAAAAGGGTTTACCCACCCTACTGTGGTGGGGGGGGTTACCTTCTGTCAGGCTACACTGCATTAGTCATTTACAACATGTCAAAAACCATTCCACTTAATCCTATTGATGATGTTTATATGGGAATGTGTTTAGCTGCAGCACATCTTGAACCTGAAGCCCATAGAGGCGTAAAAACACTTGGATGGTACATTCCTTCCAAAAGAATAGACAAGTATAACCCGTGTTTCATGAAAGAATTGCTTCTGATTCACAAATTTCCCCCAGCTGACATATATATTATGTGGCATGAAGTGCACGATCCCAGACTGAAGTGTGGAATCCAATCACAAAGAGAATAAGTCGAATCCTCCTTTTTTTTCTTTTTAGTCTTTAGGTGGTAAACAGTTGGACAAAACAAGCATTGAGACTGAGAGATATTAAGGGAATACATGACTTGAAAAATACATTATCTGATCACTTAACGATTTTGGGGGGGAAAAAATTGTTATTAGTGTCAGTGTTGGAATGAAAACTGTTATTACCGTATATCAAAAAAGTTTGCCCAAGGCAACTGGAATTTTTTTTTCTATTGTTGGCGAATGTTTCACCTTTGATCTAAAAGGCTTCTTCAGTTCTCAGAAATGATAAGCAGCAAGTATAATCTGTTTAACTTCTTCAACTGAAAAAAAAAACCTTTTGGATGAAAGATGAAGCATTCTAGGAACTGAAGAAGCCTCTTCTGCAAATTGAGCTCAGACGGCTGCATTCTTGAAAATTTACAGTTTACTGACAACACAAATGGACTTCAAAACTAACAATGCTTCATAAAATGGAACAAAGTGTTCTTAGCATGTTTTCTTGTGCAGGTGACACCCCCAAAAACTATGAACGATAAGAAGAGAAAAGTTTGCAGCAAAACAGTGCAGAGATTTGAAGTGTGAAAAGATGTCCACCAAATCCTTCAGATCACAGAGTCAGGTTTTTAGGTTACACTCATATTCTGTCTTTTTATAGTTATCTCCTGAACCCTGCTTTTGTGTTTATTTTTTCTTAGTACGGTATTGTTTAACAGTTTGGATTGGATTATTATTAGATTATTTAACAAATTAAAGCTTAAAGATGCCATTGTGCATCTTATGACACTAACAGATAAATGTGCACTGGCAGCAAGTGTCTACGTGTGCTTCCTTATTCATGCCAAAGAGCTTTTTTCCTTGCGGTTTCCTTAAGTTCTAAAGGAACTTGTGGTTGATAGTTTAGTCTCTTTATAGTGTGGTATTTGCACAAGTTTTTTTCTAAACACTGCACGGCAGAAAGAAAAGATGAAGTAAACTGACAGTTAGCCAGCTGGATACCTATTACTATAATGTATAAACATGAAAAATTATCATAATATATGTTAATTTATTAAGGAAACAGTGGGAATGTTGAAGTGAATTTGCACAAGTTAGATCGAATACAGTAGCTTGTCATATTAATATTCATCAAGTATAACATAGTTTTTTTGTTTGTTTTTAAATACATTTTAAAATATGTCTTTTTGTTTTTATTTTGTTTATGTTAAAACATTCATCGTGCATAAAGAGATCATTGTAGGAAGATTTTACAAGATTAATCTACTGCAATAAAAGTTAAAAGATCACACAACTTGGGTACATGTGACATTTACTCAGAAGCCACAACTTTAAGGTGGAGTCAGAGGAAAAACGTGCAAATTGCAAGAAGTAACCGACCGATCAGCCTTAAATTCTGCGCAAAAAGTGGAGGACCGACACATAATAGTCAATATTTACAAACATTAGCAGATATCGACTCATATTAAGTGAATTAAAGTAGATATGACGTAAACAATGAAGAATCCACACTGATAAAAAAAAACTCAGAGAGCATGCGGACGACTTACATAGTGTTTGGAGGGATTTCTTCTCTTCTGAACGTCCACAACATTCACGTCAAGAACAGTGCGGAACTGCATTTTTGATAGATCGAACTGCTCTTTAATCTGATCCCAGAGCAATGCTACAAAAGATTTTTACCCAAGAAAACTTAAATATGGCTTTTAAAAAGATCTTTCACGTGTCAGATAAATGAAGCGGATTGTAGAAAAACTCTCCGCAGTCAGGCTTTGGTTGCATCCATGAACAGATGGTGTCGGACCGTCTCGGAGCTTCTGTGAAACATGACAATAAAACGGGTTTAATCAGATTTCTCCACCCTGAAGAGGGGCTGCGACACTGCTGTCCACAACAAGGGGGGAGTCAGTGCGCAATACAGGGGCGGTCCCTCCTCAGCTGGCTGGACACGCTTCACAGGACCCTTCAAGAAGAAGTGAGGTCAGACTGAGTCTAAGTATTGTTTTTCCTGTGTAGCTTTGACCTATAAACAGAGATGGAGATTTAAACCTGCTGCACTTTTACCAGAGGCCATAATTACTAAATATGTCTCTAGGTCAGAAGAAGTAGCGCACATCAGATAGTACAAGATTCACAACAAAAGCTGAGCGTCAGAGTCAAAAGCCAAATCTCTCGTTTAGGATTATTGTAGGCTACATCAAACAATTTCCTCATACTGGGATTATGATGTAATCCCTGAAAGGATCATATGATTTGCTTAAACAATGGGCTGTCTGACATGGGCAACTTTCTTGCAGCTCAGGTATGACAGGAAAATGTAACTTAAGAAAAGATGAGTCAAAAATTGATTAGTATATTTTTTTTTCCAGATCAAGTTTGACAGAAAAAAGAAAAAAAAACAAATACTTTTCTCAGGGCAAGCCCAATTTTTAAGAATATAATCACAAACCAACATGTTTTTTCTGATCAATACAAAATGTTGACAATAAAGTTTGATACAAATCAGGAGTGAAGTCAGCAGAAAAGTTACAGATTTTTGATAAAATTCCTCTAAGAGAAATTTTTAGATTATTTAAGATGTAAAAAATAAACTAGATGAGATTTCTGGTATAAAGTTCAGTAACTCAGTCATGTGATCCAGATGAAATTTAATATCAGAACTCTCACAGCTGTTGCACCATAACATTAAAATGGATATTTTTTGTTTAGGAAAAAAAAATCCAGTCTTTACACAGATGTCACCTGTTGTATACGAGGGTAAGATAAGATAGGAAAGTTAGAAAATTGTAAACGATTCTCTTCTTTGGATTCTCAGTCATCCAGTGCCCTTTAATCCAAAAAGCTTGAGCTTAAGACTTTCTTAAATCCCAATGCTTCACTTCTTCTCTGATAAGACCTTTGCAGACCCTTTTTGCTTTACATTATAAAAATTTTAATCGCAATGCATTTGCTTAAAAGCTGACATTTTAAACTAAGTTGCAATGAAGGATAAAGCATGCTGGTAAATTTCCAGAAGAATGTGTGTTCTGGTAAAACTCATTTCCTGCTCAACCTGTTTTGTGTTTTACAGTTCAAGTTCAAGTCAGAGTCTTTTTATTTTAAAGAGGACATTTCATACACATTTCAGGACTTTGTGGTTATTACTTAAGTATTAACCAGTAATATCAAAACATTTTATATCTAAAAAACGTCAGGAAACACTTATTAACAGACCTTCCAATCTGTCTGCATTAAAATTCGGGTGGTTCCGGTTCGTTCCGTCAGGCTGCTTTGACTGCTTCGGCAGCAGCTCGTTCATATTCATTGTTCGAATTTGCTGAACTCTGATTGGCTAACAAACTAGCCTATGAGAGCAAAGAATACTGTTTCCTGCCCCGCTGTGCATGGCAACGTCAGACGTCGTGTCTTCCTGTTTGCTACGTCTTGTGCTACAGCTTTTAGCCAGCAGCATGCTAGGCGTGGTTTCAACTGTGGGAGCTGCCAAAAACTAACGAACAAAGGAGTTGTGACGAAACAGATACAGGCCGTTCGGACTCGGGAGAACTCAGGTTTTATCACCACCTGCGTAGTTTGAGAGATTAAAACTTAAAGAGAAGTTGTTGACCTGTTTTTACACCCACTATGAAGGTAAGAAGACCTGTGGAGCTAAAATATTCACAGAAACCTCAGAAAAACCGTTTTTAATGGAAGGGCCTCTTTAACATATGTCTAAAAGTTTAAGATCATACATGAACTGTGGCCAAATTCCTTGTGTGTGTCAAATACTTGGCTAAAGCTCCTGTTTTCCATATACAAACTGTTTCCACTTGCAGAACCAGAACAGTCAGTTTTCAGCTTTGTAATTGTCTTAATTAAAAGTGGAATTATTTTAAATTGTTTTGTGACAGTTACACCCAACCACCTTTAATCTCCCTGTGATTCCTTCCTAATTATATTCTCATCACAAATATTTAACATAAAGTAGACTATTATGTATTTCTTCTTTTGTAATTTTGTTTTCTCCAAAAGTCTGTTTTTTTTCTGACCTGACTTCCCAGGTTCACCAGGTATCAGGCTACTGGGATCAGATGATGTTCATAGTGAACAGGTTCAATCCACACTGATCCCACCCCACAACCCACAGAGCCTGTCAGTATCTAATGTGACAGAACTGAAAACTGCAGGACACATCTGGATCTTTTTCAGACAAACGCTGACAAGGTCCGAGTTGATGTGGCTGCTAAAGGAGAACAAATGAAAGTCATTTGTATTGTCAAGTTTATTAAAATGTATAATTGAAATCTTGGTTTACCAAGTGAAACTTGGATGAACAACAAACAGTTTGGCAGCTTTATGACATTCTGATCATTGATTGAAATTCTATTGTCAATCATTGTTAATTTAAAAAGTTTACAGCAATAGTAAGTACTATTATTTAAAAAGTTGGCTGAGAGAACACAGACCTCTGCCAAAACTGTTTCCTTCATAATCTGATCTTGCAGTGATGCGGAATCTTTCAAACATTTCCGGAAAAGATTATCGTGTCGGTAAATCAAGGCCCTGACCAAGAGCAAGAGGGTAGTGAATATAATTGAATTAATGTTTTTGTTTTTTGGTTTCATTTAGAAACCTGATGACAGAGACCTGAACTGGGAAATTGTTCTGTTTTGTACTTGAGAACTCAAGTTGTGTTACTGAAAGTTCCCACTGCAACCAAATTCTCTGACATGTCTTACAGGTATGTCGCCACACATGACTGGCATGTCTTTCATCTGTGCATACAGTGATGACATGTCATTTCACTAAATCATGTTAATGGCTCATTAAAGAAACACTGAATAAACAAGTAGTTCAGGTTTATGTTTTCCAAGCTGAAACTCATGTGATGTGAGTAGTAAATTTTTTTCAGTTTTTCAAAAAAATCAAGATAAAACAAAACATGCTAACAACAATTTTGTTTTGGTTTTTAAACAAAGATCTATATGTTTCCTAGAACCGTATCTGATGGGAATTCTATAAAAATACAAAATGTTCCGCATGTGTAATGTTTAAGTTAACATTCAATTTCAGTTTTACAAAAACAAATGACCACATTATATTTATATGTTGATCCTCAAGTTTCTAAACTTGATTTTATGTTATTTGTCATTGCTGTTAAAAGACAAACTTCTTATCTAAGCCCTTTTTAAAAACAGCTCGCTAATTCTACCACAATTGTTTATATTACAAAACTTTATCATTTAACAAGTTTTTAGTCATAGAGCTTAAGAAAAATTATACAAATCATTGTTTATCTTTTGGACATTAAGTCCATAAACTTTTACGAACTATCAGTATCCAGACTGTCTGGGTACATTTATTATTTTTTATGAATAACAGTAAACAGTATAGCTGTAGATAAAAAACATGTTTCTGTCTTTAATGATCTCTTATTTCCCAAATAAATTATTTAAGACATTTTTACATACTTATTTACTAAGTCCTTGTCACCAGAGTGCAGAAAAGGATTTTTGCTGCACCCTGGTGGATGATGAGGGCTAAGCATTTTCACTTTGAATTTCATCCCATTTTGCTCAATTTTCTGTTTAGGGTGTATACAGTAAGTAGCAAATATTAACCTACACCTGGCCCGCGTGTGCAAAGTTAGGCATCAAATGCATGAACCTGAGATGAGAATTGTAATAGATTTATTCTCAGCTATTAAAGTAAAGCAAATTGAAAAGTCTATCCTGCAAAGACTTTGCAGAGAAATGGATGATGTTTGTCATATTAACAATTGAATCAAAAATGTTTGTCTCTGTGTTGCCCTGTGATGGACTGGTGACCTGTTTAGAGTGTCCCCCACCAGGTTCAGAAAATGGATGGATGGATGGATTGGAAACATAGTCTGGCTGTAAATGTAAATGTAAAGCCTCATATTGATTTCACTGTTAAGCCTTTCAGAACTCAGCAGTTATAAAGCTGTTACATTTTTGCATAAAACAGCTGTAAAACTGGAATTAACAAAAGACTGATGTTAAGAAACTTCTTCCTCTTCATGATGACTGTAACACAAGCAGATTGTCTGTTCTAGATAAAAGGACAGAGCTGTATGGCAAGCTGATTTACCATATAACAGTCCTCAGATATCCAAAATTTACTCATGATATAAAATAAATTAAAAGGAACATTCAAGTTTTCCAGAACTCCTCTGATCCTAAACACAATACTCATTTCTGATATGTTCTTCTTCCATAGACAAAGTGCTTCAACTGAGGATGTTTGTAATGGAATTTGTATTAGAACTTTGTTCAAGTGAAAAATAATAGATATCTGCATATTCTAACATCTAGGAAAACTTGACTGAATCCAGTTAACCTCAAAACTGATAAGAATAACATTCTGAGAAGCAAAAACTCAGTATATATGGGATGTGAACGTGTCTCCTATAACAACTTTGCTTCAGATATTCACATTGTTCATTTTAGAAAAGAATTCTGACTCTCTCGAGCTGAAATTGTGTGTTCTGGGAGCAGTTTCAAAAATATTTATGATGGATTGCTAAAAAAAAAAGCATGTCTGCATATCTGAAATTCTCTGGAATGCTTGTCCAGGCCAACCATTTACAACCACTTGGATTATTTAAAAGATTTTCAGATGTGTAATATATTTGAAATATGTTTTTAAATTTTATTTTAACAAGTAGGAATGTTATTTTGAATATTTTAAGTTTTAATTCAGTCTAGCAGTCTAACATAATCTTGAAAAGAGAAAGAATGCTTTATTGTTGTCTAAAAGTAGAGATAAAAGTATGATTCAACGGATTTCCATAATCAGCGCGCCTTCCTGAAGAGAAGATCCAGGAAACAGATGCGCAAAACTACTGCGTCAAGCTCAAAAAGAAAACAGCAGCTGACTGCGGAAATGGATCTGTTACTTTTTGAAATAATAGCTCCAAGCCACTAGTTTTAGCAGCATAACACAAGTTTTGAAGTATCAAATTGTATTTCATCAATGTGGATTTATAGCCAAAAAAGTTTTAGAGTTACTGTTTTTTCTGCAACACATATTTAAAACAATTAAAACTCAAATATCAGACCCAACACCTCTATCTAAACTTTCACTAAATAACGATTACAATATCTAATACTAGTAGACATATGTAATATATATCTGTATTTAAAATTTGATGCCAAAACGTTCTGGGACTTTTATTTTGAAAAGATAACGGAAATATTTATCTCTTCGTTTTCCGCCTTGATGGCGCTCCGTTAACTTATGTGTGGTCAGCCAACCAAAGCATGAGGTCTCCGTATTTTGTGTTTTGCCTCGGTGACATTAAATGGTTAAAAATCTCGTCTCGAGTGGGATAATATGGTTAGTATTTTCGATCTGATATGATTCCAGCTCTGAAACGGACAAGCTAGCTTTGGTATCCTTCCCCTCCTCCTCCGCCGCGTCCTGTAACGGCTTCTAGTTGATGTGATTGTGAATTACTGCCTTCGAAGGAAGTTATAATTAGCATTATCGTATCTGAATGGCTTCAGCATCGATCTGTCAGTATTTATTTAACACCCGGTTGCTCTTATTCCGATAGCCATTTGACTTCTTCGTCGGGAGGAACCGCTACATTTTTTCGCCTACATCCACAGCCCTGAAGTAGTTCGCATTTGGGGTGGGTGGGAAATATGTCTTTCTTTAATTTTCGCAAGATATTCAAGTTGGGCCCCGATAAAAAGAAGAAGCAGTATGAACATGTACACAGAGATGTCAACCCCGAGGAGATTTGGGAGATAATTGGGGAGCTAGGAGATGGCGCTTTTGGCAAAGTGTTCAAGGTAAGTTCATGTGTTACGTTATATCCGCCTGATAGTTTTCACTCCTATTTGTGAAGAAACTCTCGTATATTGTTTAGAAATTGAATAATTACACTTTATGTTAAAATGACAGCCAGAATTGCTCAATATTTGCTCAGGCCACAGTGTCTAAAGCCAAGGCCTGTAGCTTCAAATTTCTTCTTCTTTTGTTTTAAATTGTTGACTAACAACATCTTCCGGTGAGGAAATGTAAAAAAAAAAAATGCTGATTGGAAGACGGCTGAAACCTGAACAAAATCTGTGTTTAAAAAGCATTTTTATGTATTTATTTATTAATGGGTTTAAAGAACCTTCTGTTTTATTTATTGCGAAGTTAAAGCTTGACTTTGCTCTTGGTGAAAACAGTTGAAGGCGTGGTTCCACAGAACAAACGTGGCCTCAATAATGTGAAAGTGTTTTGTTAAATATTGCAGAGAGACAGAAAGCAAATCAAGAAAGCAATGACAGGTGTTGCAAGTAAAGTTACACCCAGTGAAAATGGCTCCAAACTTTGCTTACAAATTGCTTGTTTGCATAGTTTTTAATGGAGCTAAATCAGGACCATAACTTTTGTTTGAAATATTTGAGGATTTAAAAAAAATATATATTAAAATTAAAGATTGAAACTTGAACAGGAAACAGTCCTGTTGCCTTTTGTAAATAAAACATTTTTTGATTATAGATTGATAATCTCCATCAGTTTGTATTTTGCTTTCATGTTGCATTCAGGAATTGTGGGAACTTTAAGATTTTGCTTGACATTCTAAACATTTTATTTATGACTTGGTAAAATAACTGACAGGCCTTTGCTGTCTAAGCCTGTCTCACCCTGGATACTTGGCGCAAATTAAAGTGACAGAGTAAAAAGCTCTTTCCAAGTTCAAGATCAAAATCTGGAATTCATTTTAATATTAATAAAATCTTTCTTGTGTTTAGGTACATTTAGAGTGTTAATCACTTCTGATACACTGTATATATTTGTTTTATTGAAATAGAGGTCTTTCATATAATAAGAGAAGAAACTCAAAAATATTTAACTTGGTGCCAGTAGTTTCCTTTTCAGTTTGAATTAAAAAAACAGCGAGTTCCAGTTTTGCCATATTTAGCTGGATGTTAATAGTTTTTGTCCACCATCTTCAATCTCTGGCAGATTTTGAGACATGGTTTTCCAGATAATCTTTTTGGTTTTTGACTGAGAACATTCCTTGAAAGATGTTGATGCGATAATGATACATTTATATCATTTTTAAGATAATACTTACATTTCAAAATGGCTTTCAAGAAATAAAATGATTGAAATGTTATAGGATTGTTTTAGAAGTTGGAAAAACAGTTTTTAGAAATTATAAATGACAGAATGATTTTCGATTTTAGTCCGTGTTAAACAGCTTGTCTATTCTGATAGACTTCCTTTCTATCCTGGAGCTCCTGGGATCAAATAGTACAGTTAAAAGCATATTTAAATCTTAATTTGCCTTCATTTGTTTTATCTTGTTAGTCTATTGGCTAACTGTAGAGGGAAATCAGAAGGCTCTTGTTTTTGCATCTCAAGCTGAAACAAAATGAACAGCATACCTGTCATTATACAGACTTAACAATTGTAATTATAAGTCAGTCCTTTTTCTTAAAGCAGATATTTCACAGATGTTTAGTGGGTGCCTCATTTAGAGGTGGTGAAACTGACTGCCTCCCAAGTGTGAATCAGCTGTTTTTAAAAAAGAAAAGCCTCCTTAAGTCCGACGTGCATGGAGCCCCGGGTGTATACGTTAAAAATTGAAGAGGTGTGTTATTCTTACTACACAGAAAACTCTGTGTGCATAGTGAGTAATAGATATTTACAAGTGGAATTGTTAGAAATTTCTAAATTACCTTTTTAAAAAATATACAACTTGTGTCAGATTCACTCTTTTTTACATTAAAACATTCAAGGTCATTCAGTTGTTTTGAAATGCTGCTTTTATGCTGACAAAACTGGATCCTGGCTGACAGACGCATCACCACATTGTGAAATTAATGCTGATTCTGCATATGTAACAGGGATGTTCCACCACACAGAGGTCAGCCTGTACAAAAAGGAAGAAACAGTGAGTGTGTCAGAACAGAACTAGTAAATATAAGGTGTGACAAAGCCGCAAGTTATTAGGAAAAAGATGATGATATCAGATTCAATAAATCTACATTTTGCTCATCTCATATTTTTGGTGCTTTCAAGACCCAGCATACACTCGAGTCACCAAGCAAAGAATGGATATCTCAGGCAACGAGAGTCCATTCGATTGGCTGAATATATAATTGGGATATAGAGCGTGAATTGATGGTGATTAAATAATAATATTTACCTATGATTTATCTTGGTCCAAACAGTTCTTTGTGATTTTGATATCACACGCAGTGATAATGTGAATACAAACATTATAAAATGTATCATGCAGCCCTGGTCTGACACACACTGCCTACTGTTCTGTTTGTGTCCATAAACATTAAGTCCAAAACTAAACTGAACATAAAATCCTTTGTTTTTAAAAGGAGTTTGGATGTTGTTCAACTCCAAATCTTGAGAGAATGTGAGATTTAGCCATTTAATGTAGGTGTAACAAAAACGGGCTTCTCAAACAATAACAGGAAGTGAGCATCCTATCTTGTCAGTTGTCTTGCCTCTTTCCTGTCTTCTACTTTTTGTGTTACAGATTGCGCTCCTGTTTTCACAGTTTTGTTTATGCTGATTTTCAGGCGCAGAACAAACAAAATGGGACCCTTGCGGCTGCTAAGGTCATTGACACAAAGACAGAGGATGAATTGGAGGATTATATGGTGGAGATTGACATTCTGGCCTCCTGCAACCACCATCACATTGTCAAACTACTGGATGCCTTTTATTTTGATGGCAAACTGTGGGTAAGTAACCAGGTGCCTGACTGAAAAAACTATTCATTTTCCTCATTTCCTGATTAGTGCTTAGTAGTTTGATCCTGTCAAAGGAAATGTTAGATTGTTATTAGTTAGATTATCTTTTCTCTTTCACCTCTGTTTTCTAACCTAACTATTTATTTGTGAACAGAGTGTCCAGTTTTAAAACATGGTCTCATTCTGAGAGCTCTTAGAGGCCCCAGGGCAATTACGTCCTGTCAGGTGGTGTCATGTGACCGTCCCTTGTGGACAGGCCACAACTATAGGAAGATAATGGAGAGGCTTTGGTGGCTGGAGAAAGTGCCTGTGAATAATTCATACCTGCAAGCAGATCATACGTCTGGCTACTTATCTTTTAGCAGCGTGATAAATGTGTAACTGCCTCTGCTTTGCAAGTCCTGGTTGTTTTGTTAATGTGTGTTGTGAATTTTTTGGAAGGCAGACACGTAATTTTTTAAATTTAATTTAAATGAGCTAATTGTGGAGAACAGGAATAACATGTTCTGTGTTGGAGTTTAATAGCTTCATTGTAGAACAGGTTTGTTTGTTTGCTTACATTTATAATTACATGGTTTGATGCCTGATCAGTTTATTTGATTCACCCATTTGATGCCAGGAACCGACTCATACAACATGCAGACAGAGCCAAGAGGAAGAAGTGGTGGCTGTTTATTTCAAATTCAAAAAAGCTCCTGCAGCTGAGTAAAAACAACACTGACAATGGGGTGGAATTTACTGCAGGCAGGGAAATGGACAGAAATGGGTCCTTACTGAGACAAAGAAATTTGTGCTGCCAAGGAAAAAATAAATAACATAGACTGGATCTGATTACTGATTGAGATCCTCTTCACATGCTCAGATTCACATGATTTTAAGAGTTACAAACACAGAAACAGATTTGCAGTGACTGTGTGTAAGACTGAGTAATTATTATCCTTCTGTTATTGTGTTGAAATCTTTCAAACACAATGTTCCCTGTGTCTGTTTTACACTGTGGACAATAATAATACAAGGCTGTTTTGTCATTTTTTTAAAAACCTTCTTTGTTGCAAACAGATTTATTTTTACATATTCAGGGGAAAGTACCAAGATCTGATTCCAGAGGGTAATACTAAAATATGTGCATAAAAACATGATCTTTAAAGTCAATAATCTGGGTCTCTGCATACAAAAACATATTAGATGCCCACAGTGTATTTGCATGTTTTAATGCTGGAAATGCTCCTCACACCTGTCTCCAGTTTGCTAATGTTTAAATGGTATGAGAGCTGATGTAGATCATATTAAATGGAAAGCATGTTTGTAGTGGAGGTTCAGAATGGGTGTTTATTCTCTTGGATTGTCTCTACAGTGTGATCAATAACAGAATGGAATGTCTTTTCTCTTTGTAATGAAGGTCATGCTCCTTATTTACCTCAGACAGCACAAGACTGTGTTCTCAGACAGATAAAGTGGGTCTCTTTATTTTTCAGATTCTGATCGAGTTTTGTGCTGGTGGTGCAGTTGACGCCATCATGCTGGGTAAGTAACTCATAAACTGAAAGAAACAGAAAATTCCATGATGTTCTAGGGGCTTTTCTTTACTCCATCCTGAAGTGCCAACTCTTTTTATTCCATCCCAAATCCTCCACAGTGGGAATTTTCCCTCTCCCTGGTTTGAGAGGCCATAGCTACTGTGTAATTATTGCTGCTCAGATTTCAAGGCGTGGTTATTCCAGTCCTTTGGCCTTCACTTTCTGCCTGCTGTTTAACCCTGAAGAGAGAAAAAAAAACATGACAAGTAATTTGCTTAAGTATTAGATGTATTTTCATTTTCCTCTGTGGTTGGATTCAGGTAGATTTATTGAGTAACACTGAATATGATAAGGGTGTAGTTTGTGCTCCAGATGGTTTTAGAGGCTATCAGGGTTAGGGTTAATCACATTTGATGCTAATTTGTCCAGATGGCACCACCTGAGTTTACTGTGTTCATGTTTACCTTCAGAACTGGAGAGACCCCTGACTGAGCCTCAGATTCGAGTGGTTTGCAAGCAGACGTTAGAAGCCTTGACTTACCTCCATGAGAACAAGGTCATCCACAGAGACTTGAAAGCTGGAAACATTCTCCTCTCCCTGGACGGAGATGTAAAATTAGGTAAACATTCTTTTCTTTTGCTGTGGAAAAAAAACAACTGAACTAAGAATGAATGAAACAATAAGGAAATTCAAATGTTTCCAAGAGAAACAAAGCAACACTATCTCTGTACCATATTTTTAATATACCTTCTGCAGTTGATGATACATCAGATTGGTTACGTAACTTTCCACAAGTAAAGTATTCATGTTGCTGCTGTAGCATCCATAGCTGCTTTCCTCCTGATGATTCATGCTTTGTAGGCAGAGGGTCACGACTGAGCCTGGCAAACAATAATTATCATGCTAGTCACCAGGGACTTGATGATTAATCTTTTTTTTTATCTCTGTAATATGTAGATATTGTGAATATGTGAGGAAAAATACAGCTGAAATACTGCACAGGTACCATTTTGTATAGTTTATTCACTGATAAATAATTACTGTACGTTCTTACTTTCAGCTGACTTTGGAGTGTCGGCTAAAAATACAAACACATTTCAGAGAAGAGATTCTTTCATCGGCACGCCATATTGGTGAGTTGTAAATAGAGGAAGCTATGCCTCTTTCTACACTGGAATAATGTCTCAATATATTTTGCAATTTTAAAACTTCCTATATTTCAAATTCCAGACTGAAATACATTCACATACTATTTATCAGCCCTTTACTACATAGAGTCTTGACCTTGTTAGAATCAGAAAGTTTAGTTCTTTAAACATGTTTTAATGCCATGACACATCCACTTCAGTTGAGTGTGTTTTGCAGGATGGCACCAGAGGTGGTGATGTGCGAAACCTCCAAAGACCGTCCGTATGACTACAAGGCTGACATCTGGTCCCTCGGGGTTACACTCATCGAGCTGGCACAGATTGAGCCTCCCAACCACGAGATGAATCCCATGAGAGTGTTACTGAAAATAGCCAAGTCCGAGCCGCCCACACTGATGCACGCCTCTCGCTGGTGAGGTGGTGTGCTAATGATAACAAGACATGGCCGTGGAATGTTAATGGATTTAAAATAAGGATATTGTTCAATGTGGAAATGTTTATTGATTATTTTTTTTTCACTGAACCTTCCAGTAAACAGGATCTACAGACTCTCCCTGTTTTACAGCCACAACACTTGTTTTGTTTATTTGTTTCTCCTTGAAAGGTCTCTGGAGTTTAAAGACTTTCTGAGGAAAGCTTTGGACAAGAATGTGGACAACAGGTGGAGTGCAGTACAACTTCTACAGGTGAGCTGCCCTTCTATTCACTCACTAGTGTTGCCTCACAACACAGAGGCATAAATGGAATCCACACTACAGTAATTTTATTCAGTCTGCTGAAAATATTACTATATACATTGTTTTTGTCTTATAGAAAGGAAAAACATCACTCGTTCTTTCTTTTTGTCCCTGCAGCATCCTTTTGTCACCAGTGTTACTGATAGCAGACCTCTCAGAGAACTTATAGCTGAGGCTAAAGCTGAAGTCACAGAAGAGCTTGAAGATAGCAAAGAGGAAGAGGAGGAGGAAGAGCCTGATACACCTGTGGTGGGTGTTTCATGGACTTTTTTTAAGCTGTAGGATTGGGTGCAGGCTGCATCGGTTTTTGGAGAAAAGCCTCTGCATTCTGATGCTGATGATGAGAGTAAGATGAACACCAGTAAAGATGGTTTAAAATGCCTAATGTCGGCAGAACCTTTAAATGAATAGCTCTGAAAGTTCTGCAGAAATCATTTTTATGACTCTTTCTATAACTTCCTGATGACATATTGCTGTTTTTATGCTTTCCTTTCCAGACGGCTCCTGGGCACAAGCGAGCACCATCAGATATCAGCATGGCCAGCTCAGAAGAGGACAAAGTCCCACCTACTCCTGCCAACCTCGAATCTGTTACAGAAAAGACAGAAAGTGAGCCTGTTGAGGACAGGACCAGTGATAAGCTCTCGGATGAAGGACTCGGAACAAGTGAAATAGATAAGAATGAAGAGGAGAAACTGAACGAGGTGTCTGATGCCAGTAACGAAGACTTGGCCCCTGGACTAACAGAGACTAGCAAGGACTCCTCCAATGCTAAACCAGGAGATCAAACTGAAGAGATTTCTGTTGAACCTGTAGTGGCTGAGCCAAAAGAACCCAAAGAACCAGTTCTTGAAGATTCAGTAGATTCTCAAGAACCTGTCGTAGGTGTTAAAGAACCAGAGGAAGAACTGAAGGAGGTGGAAATCACCCCAGTAACAGAAGAAGAAAAAGAACCCGAACAGGTTAAAGAAGATGAATGTGTGGAAGAATCTGTAGAAGCACAAGACAAACCTGAAGATACATCAACACAAACTGAAACAAAATCAGAAGAAGTCACTGAGGCCAAAGCAGAAAATGAAGAATCAAATGAGAAAATGTCTCCACACAAAGTAACAGAGGATGACAGAATAGATGGGATTGACAAGGACACCGCTGAAAGTGTTGAAACAGATCATATGGACTCTAATTTAGAAAACACAAATAGAAATGGAATTATAGACACCATGACGAGTGTGGAGGAGTCATCTGCTGAAGCTGAAATGGAAGAGAAGACTGTGGAGAATCAGTCAGAGGAGAAGATGAAGGAAGAGGTTTCTGAGGAACCTTCACAGAATGATCAACCAAAAGAGAAGGGAGAACTGCAAGAACAAGCACTGAGTGACACCAACACCATCAGTGATGTTTCTGAAGTTGCCGAGCATGCAGTTGCATCCAAAATTGATTCAGTGAAGCAAGATGAAGAGAACGCAGCTCGTCCTGATAAGATCACCTCCCAAGATTCTGTCCAAGAGAGTGAAGCGGATTCAGAAACCAAGACGGAGCACGGAAGTCCCGCTACGATCAAGTCTGACGTGGAGAAGGATTCTGACTCGGGAAGCAGCTCTGCTGCTGACAGCAACAGCCTTGACCTCAATCTGTCCATCTCCAGCTTCCTGTCCAAAAGCAAAGATGGGGGCTCCATATCGATGCAGGTAAACAAAACATCTGTGACCACATTATCAACCTTGTCTCAGTCATTTCAGCCTTGAAATTAACCTGTTTTTTTTTTGTAGGAGTCAAAACGTCAGAAAAAGACTCTGAAGAAGACACGAAAGTTCATGGTGGATGGCGTGGAGGTCAGCGTGACAACATCAAAGATAGTGACAGATAACGACACCAAAAGTGAGGAGATGAGGTTTCTGAGGTACGTCCGTATTCACTCTGCTTGACATTCTGTTGGTCTAGAAATGGAACGTGACCTGTTTAACACGCCTGCCTTAAATAGTTTGTGTTCATTTCACACGTCCCACGGCTTTTCACAAACGCCAGATGGGTTATCTGCCATGATGAATTCTGCATAAAGTTACTGTCATCTCCAATGTTTCTTTTTAAAGACGTGAGCGATGATGCCCTTTCTGTTAGGTTCACGACTGTATATCAGAAATATACGAGGTAAATGTGTCGATTTAACAAGAATAATCTAAAAACTGAAACAGGAAAAGGATATTCTCATTTTTAATATGGAAAAAATGGTAATTTGGTCATTTCCAAAGTGACAAAATTCCAAGAGGTAAAGTATGACATTATATAAAAGTAAATTAGTGTTTCTCTGACAAACCAACTGTTTTTATTTTTTAGGCGGCAGGAGTTAAGAGAGCTGCGTCTCCTTCAAAAAGAGGAGCAGAGGGCCCAACAGCAGCTGAGCAACAAGCTGCAGCAGCAGAAAGAGCAGATCTACCGGCGCTTTGAACAGGAAACTACTGTGAGTCACTTTCTACCGCTATGGTGATGATATTTTTCTTCTTTTTTTTTTTTTTTGCTCTTGTTCTTGGCCGACTCCTCGGAAATGAGACACTTCACCCCTGAACTGATCTAAATTTAATAAAAGGCTTAAAATGAAACACTCAGTCAAGCAGTTTTTCTGTTTCCTTCAACATGTTATTACCACCAGAAGCTTTTAATAGAAGATTTCATGTTTCATAAACCTTCAAAGTTAAAGGCCTTTAAAAACACTCAGTTTGGACTCTGTTGGTTGATTCATCCACAGCGATCTCATATCTCTTGATTCTGCAGGCTAAGAAACGTCAGTATGACCAAGAAGTGGAGAATCTTGAGAAGAAGCAGAAGCAGACAATCGAGCGCCTGGAACAGGATCATACCAGCCGTCTCCGCGACGAAGCCAAACGCATCAAAACAGATCAAGACAAAGAACTGTCCAAGTTCCAGAACATGCTGAAGAACAGGAAGAAGGAGGTACGGTTTTGCATGGCAGTTCTGAAATGGCCGTGTCTTTTGTTGGCTCTTTCATAGGGAACTGTTTAACAGTGCATGTGTTCCAAAACCTAATCATGGCTTAATTTGTTTAGTCATACTAATCCTGTGGGAGCTCTTCATTGTTCAGTATGTGTATAAATGATGGCTACAGACAGACTTTCTGCTGTTTAATCCATTATTTATCTGCACAAAGCTTCTGCTTCTCTTCACTCCAGTTGCTTTTTAAATCATAGTTTGCCTCTGGGTTCTTTTCTTGTGTTGAATGGACGTTGGTTCTCGGGCTGAGCACGATGATGTGCTGTCTCCATGGTTTTTTTTTTTTTCCCTTTCTCTTCTTTTTTTATTTATATTTTCTGCCTTGTTGCCTCTTTTCAGCAGCGTCTGTGATGCTTCGCTGGGCGCTTTAGTCTATAAGATTTGATATATGCAGCTTTTGTCTTGGGCATTTGACTTGGTCAGCATTGTATTAGCTTTACAACTACTTTCTCAATGTTTGAGTGCTTTTCTGTCTTGGCCAGGTAATTATATTTGCAATCTACAGTAAAATGTTATTGCAATATAAACTGATTTGTGTGTTTAGTTTAGACCTGAGCCATTTATTCTATCACTGTTAAGACACTAACTGAAGATGTTAGTATTTATCAGTGTTTGTTTATTTGTCTATGAAATGTTTATTATTGTTGAAAATGTGTATTAAACTAATCCTGTCTTTTTTATGAGTGAGTGAGTTTGCGTTGGTCATGGGAAGCCTGTGTTCTCTTCTGAAGAGGTGTTGGGTTTCTTTGGGTGAATATTACAACCCTTGTGTCAGAGTAACTGATGTTAAAGTGGATATGGAACAGGGAAATTAATGAACTAGTTAAATTTTGTAATATTTCATTCAAAATATGCATTAAAGGTATTTGGGAACGCCCTGATCAGCTGTTTGTGCTTTGTGTTCATTCTTTTTGGGTTTGAACACCAAACAATAAATCACTTAACCCTTTAGGCGCCGGAGTTGCTTTTATATAGACAAAATCTTTTATTAACATATTTCATTAGGCTGTTGCTTCAAAACCAAACAAAACAGTCCAAGTTACAATAAAGCCATTAAAATGTCTAAATATATGTACATAAAGTGTTAATATTCATTCACACAATATAAACAAAACTATATGTGATGTGATCAGGAATTATTTATATTGTATTTAAAACAGTAGGAATCTCAATAAACTGCATTTCACAATAATTCTGAACAAAACTTTTTATATGTAAGTGTTTCATTCTGTCCCTGAATGTCCAGGTGACACAGATTATACTATACAGTACTTTATGCATTACTACCATCTAGTAATGGTGGGTAGAAACAACGTTCTATTTATAGGTTCAGATGTGTCGCAATTCTGTAACATTGGTGCCTAAAGGGTTAAAGGAGGAAAAAAAAAATCAGTTAATCAGTAAAAACCAACTGACACAACATTGATTCCCAAGTTAAGAATTCATTATTTAACATTCCAACTCAGTTACTCTGTTTCCCAAGTTCAAAGGTGTCAATCATTACACTGGTGACTGCAGGACTCAATCGACCCTGAACTTTTAAAGCTATTTTGAGACTAACACCTTCTGGCATGCGTCAGTCAAACCTTTGTCTGAATCTAATCCATTCTGTTCAAAGTTAAAAACTGAAAGAAATTAATCAAAAGGGAAAATCCGAGAAGGGCTGAGCATGCTGAGGTCAAGTCTTTTGGTGGCTGGATGCTGTTTCTGTCCTCTCGACGTGAGCTGTGCATGTCTCCTGTTCCCTGCTGTTTGCCAGTATTGTTAGAGTTTCAGAAAGAACAGCATCAAGTAGTTTCTGCGTGCACTGTAGGCCTTTGAGGAAGTCGGACAGTCACCCAAACACATGAGAAAAGAGCTCATGAAACGGTTAAAAGAGGACCTGTTGCTCCTCCAGACTGCTGAGGTAAAGCGTCTCCATCTGAGACACGACTTTCTCACTCAAACAGCCTCTGTTTTCTCTCATTATGTCTTTTTCATTTCTAAATTTACAGTTTAGTTTGTATATTTACCACTTTAAATTTCCCTTGAAAAAATTATTGATCATCCAGTTTTTCTATAGAAATGTTTTTTGTTTGTATGAAATCTTAAAGTCGTGTTTTACAGGGTCTGAAACGTTTGTTGTTCCAGTAAATTAAACTGAGTATTTAGCCGATCATGTAATAATGGAACAATGAAGATAATAACATTTTAATGTTCCCTGTTTTCCAAAATGTTCCCGTCTTTGACCTCCTTCACTGGGTTTTTGGTAGATTCTGGGTCACCTGTTAGAGATCATGTGTCCACTCTTAACCTGAAATCTCTTTCCAAACTTCTATTTGTCTTTTCTAAATTAATCATGTTGACAAAGTGCTTTTTTCCACCCTGAACAGCTTTTATTTATTTATAGTATTAATACTCAGTCAGCCGGTCGTCTTGTATAAAGCTTCTTTGCATGCTGCGTTTATAGAAACATTAGAATTATGGGCTGCTTTCGTGACAAGAAGCTGTTAAATAACTAATTATTGGCTTCGTCCTAACATTTAGCGTGAACAGAGCTGTGCGCCTTAAACTCGCTGACAGACCCAAAGTGGAAAACCCAAGTCTTACATAACTTCGGAGGTGGTGCAGTGAGTGCTGGTGTGTGTTGTTGTGTGTGTGTTTGTGTGAGTTCTGACCCTGATCAGGGCGAGTGCGCTGTGTGCTCTCCTCCGCAGGCAGTGGCCCAGGTTATGATACAGTCTTTTCAGTTGTCCTCATGTGCACTCTTCAACGCTCAGATGCAGGATGTAAGTGCCCCCCCCCCCCCCGCCCCGTTTCTCTTCTTCTCCAGCCCATACTTAGATGTGTGTGAAGTTAAGTGACAGGCTGGTTTGTGATAGTTCACTTACACATGTAAGCATGGGCGCGTTGAGCTTTGTTTTTATTTCTCTTGTATTATTTGAGTGTTGTTATGACTGTATTTGTGAAGTGGCTCTTTCCTCTTCTACCTGCTCAGTACTTTTCTTCCACCAGTCCACAACTGTTGTACATCTGGTCTGTGTAATGAACATGGTATTAGTTGCATTGAACTGGTTTGTAGTGCGCTTGTTTATCCCATCTGTCTGGACACGTGTTTGTTCCCAGCATCCTTCAGGATGCCTGAAAGTCTCATTTGTGTAAATTCAGTTGGATAAACTTGTTCTATTGGAATTTAAAGGGGTGAAAGAAAATCCTGTAAATGACAGTGAAGTTGTATTTGAGGGCAAAGAGGTGCAGAAACAGGTGGGCGGAGTTTAAATACACGGTATTGTAAACAAACCACTGTGATCAACTGCACAATCATTATATCTTGATACAGATAAATAATACATGTACAACCAGATATTAAACAATCGAAATATTTGTTAAATAATCATAATTCATCAGGAAAGTTATTCTAACTCCTGATTTAAACCCACAATTTGGTTTGAAACGAATGTTTTATGACTTTTTTGTTGTTGTTTTTAGGTGGATCTGCTCAAATTAAAATAGATATGAATATTTTGTACATATTTTGGATGTAGTTTGTAGCATGAGACAGTGGAGAGATGGAATTCAGGTTCTGTCAAATGTCTTTCATTACTTCCATTGTGGATCATCTGTAGTCTGAGTGTCTCTTGGATGGTGTGACACCCCCAGTGCTTGGTGTTGTATTGAGTTTGAAGTGGGTGACTGTATTTTTTCTCCCTTTTTGGCATTTTGATTTCAGACAGATGTTATACGTGTTCGATTTTTCCTTTCTTGGCTCTTTGCTGTGCGTCTTTCTGACTTTCATTGCACTGCTCCTCACTGGTGGTTCCTGTTTTGGCTCCACAGGAGCAGGAGTTCCTACAGAAGCAGCAGCAGGAGCTGGACGGCGCTCTGAAGAAAATTATCCAACAACATAAATTAGAGATAGCCACAATTGAGAGAGACTGTCTCAACCACAAGCAGCAGTTACTGAGAGGTAAGAGCATAAACATTGTCTTGACACTTCAACAGGAGGAAACAAACCGTTTGTTTTTTATTTATTTGTTATCTGTAGAGGAAGCGTGTGTGTAATTACAGACATGACATCCAGAGAGCTGAAACATGTTACAGCCTGTCCTGTTTGCTGCCTGTTTTTGTTTTTATTCTTGAATAACTACGTCAGCAGCTGACGTGCATGCACATGCATGTTTTTTGTCCATGTGTCCTGCAGCCCGAGAGGCAGCGATGTGGGAGCTGGAGGAGCGCCACCTGCAGGAGAAGCACCAGCAGCTAAAGCAGCAGCTGAAAGACCAGTACTTCATGCAGAGACACCAGCTGCTAAAACGACATGAAAAAGTGAGAGAGCAGGAAAACGTACAAAGTTTTGAATTAAATGAGTCCAAGTTGCAAAATTGTCTGTGTGTTTTTGTTTTGTAGGAGATGGAGCAGATGCAGCGCTACAACCAGCGTTTGATAGAGGAGCTGAAGAACAAACAAACTCAGGAGAGGGTCCGTCTCCCCAAGATCCAACGCAGTGATGCCAAAACTCGCATGGCCATGTTTAAGAAGAGCCTCCGCATCACAGCCACGGGCGCGATCCCTCCGGATCAGGAGAGGGAACGGATCAAACAGGTGCCCACACAGCGCCGAATCACCTTTACATAACACAACAGTTTGTTCTCCAAGTACTTTAAATAAACATGTAACTGGATTTAAACTGTTCATGTTTCTGTGGAGTTCCAGACCACTTCATATTTAATTTGTCAGCAGGAGCGTGTTGTCACAGCTGTTTGTGTTTTCTCTGCTTGGTTGCAGTTTGCTGCTCAGGAGGAAAAGAGGCAGAAGAACGAGCGGCTTCATCAACATCAGAAACACGAGAACCAGATGAGAGATCTGCAGCTGCAGTGTGACTCCAACGTCAGGGAGCTGCATCAGCTGCAGGTCTGGAGGAAACACACTCACCAGATAGAAAACTTTTACAAACTATACTAAACTCTGCTTGACAAAGTGATTTCATTTTACAGATGTTGCAGATGTTGATAAACTGTAGATGTTTTTCAGTCCTGTAAGGCTCAGTGTTTGGGTACTAGCTGATTGTTTTAAAGTTGATTTTAGCTTCTTTCTGTTGGTGCTTTTAGACTCAGAATCCTGTTTGAGTCTCATTTGGTGTGTAACTTTTAGGTGATTCACCATGAAACCCTCCTGGGATATTTTTTTGTAGTCACAAATCTGATTTATTACCAAAACTTAAATCCAGTTAATGACTCATTCATTCTGTTACTTACTTCTACTCTGCTCTACAACAAGTAACATGGTAGTTACAGATGATGTCATAATTAAACTAGAAAATGACTCGTGGAGCTCAGACCTCTAACCAGCACCTCAGTTCCTCCATGTTAAGATTTACACTAAAAATAACAGTCTCCTCTTTGGATTTTTGTAACGATCTAGATGGATCTTTGATCCAGATCAGTCCTTGTTATCATGTAGAACCTGTTGGGAACTTACCCTGTATTTAATTTAACTTAACCGAGCACCTGGACAATTTATTGTGGAGTTACATGCAGGTGTTAAAAACAGCTCTATCTCACTATGATGAAGAATCCTTTAAAAGTTCCTGGATCCATAGAGTGATCCAGATCCTTGGACCAGATCCTGATCTTTCCTGAAAATCTCCTGATCTTTCCTGAAAATCTCCTGAACATTCTGAGTTATCTCGCTAACAGACAGATAAACAAACTAACTCTGGTGAAAACAACTTCCTGATAGAGATGATGATAATTTACCCACTTTTAGAGATTTAAGATCGGACTAATAAAAAGTAAAGTTTAATTATATCACAGTAAAAGTGAAAGATGTAACAAACTGAATTCCTTCATTTTGAGACAGTTTTCTTGCTTCTTATGTCAGAATGAGAAATGCCACCTTCTAGTGGAACATGAAACACAGAAGCTGAAGGAGCTGGATGAAGAGCACAGCCAGGAGATCAAGGACTGGAGAGAAAAGCTCAGACCCAGGAAGAAGGTACATTTAATGACACATTATTTCTCCTCTAAATTGTCTCAGCAGCATTTCTTGTCTTGAAGCTTCAGTGTTTGACCTGGTTGTCCTGTGCTGCATCCTGCAGGCGTTAGAGGAAGAGTTCACACGGAAGCTGCAGGAGCAGGAAGTCTTCTTTAGGATGAGCGGTGAATCCGAATGCCTTAACCCCACCACCCAGAGTCGAGTGTCCAAATTCTACCCCATCCCCAACCTGCAGAACTCCGGTTTATAACCTCGGATGTTCATCTTCTCCAAAAACAAACCGCTGTGACACTCGTCTGAGCTCATGGCGTCTTCCTGGTGGAACAACTTTAGTTCTTTCTTTAACGTTGCTGATAAACATAAAACTGTAATTTCTGCTTTGATTTTGCCGTCAGTAAGCATGATGTGCCTACACACCCTTCTCTCTCACATGATGAGGCTTTCTCAGCTTACCGGGAATTATCTCATCATTTGCACTTTTTAAGCATGTTCAGATAAAAAAAAAAAACTCCTAAGAATGGAAGTTAAAGGCAGCCATGTCTGTCAGGTTGTTATTGTTAAGCACAACCTGCAACAGTCTGAATAATCTCCAGTGCCTCGTTTGTTTCCTTTTCACCATTTTGGCCCTTTATTATGTTTTCTACCACATGCCGTTAAAAAAAAAAACACACACACAAGAGCCCCCTGAATGTTTTGCACTTAAATAACTGGTCATCATTTCTGTTTATGAACACAAGAAGGTGAAAGATTGTTTATCATTTCACACAAGCTGGTGATTAAAACCAGCTGAGAATCAGTTTGGCTGCATGTAAAGTAAATCTTGATGAAGGAAGACGAATAGAAAAGAAACCTGTAGACCAAAAACCATGTTATGGATGTGTAGCTGTGTTTAATGTCGTTATGAGAGTCCAAAAAAAACATCATGTAAAGTTCAAACAAACTAGAATGTATTGAGTTTTCTGCTGTGCACATATGAAGACTGATTAAAAACAGCTCGTCGAAAGCTTCTTACTGTCATGAGATGAAATAATGAATATTTATTTACATCATTGAAGTCCTACTGTTCAGAGAAATACAAGCTGAGTCATTTACTTCAAGAATATTATGAAAAACTGCATTTTATTCCGAACAACGCTCGAGAACATGATTTAGGTTTGAACTCTGAAGGAATGTACATGTTGATTTGCACTTTTTTTTTTGGCCACGTGAGCTAAAGAATAAATATGCAGCAGTAAATTTCACCCGTTTGAATCGAAACGGTTCCACTCATTTTACTTTATTCAAATAAGTTCTTTTAGTCGGACCTAATTTTTGTTCTAAACGTTTATTCCAGATGTAACAATGCTGTAATTGTAATTCACAGTGAGCTGGAGTCCAGTGCTGTTACTGTAGGAATGTCAGTGTTTAAAGAGGGGAAGCCCCCAGCTGTAGTTCGGGTTTATTTACTGCCACATATCATCAGTGCATGTTTAAGTTTTATATACTAACATCAAAATCTTTGGGATTTTTTTTTTTCATTAATGCTGGATTTTATTAAATAAATTAGACACCATTAAGTCTGTTTTTTTTTGTTATTAACTATTTGATTTGTCATCCTACCATCATGAATATTATTATATTACATTTTTTATGTCAGATCAAATGTATTTAATGCATCTTTATAAATTTACATTTTTCTTGTAAATAAAATATGAACCGTTTAAATTTGGGGGTTGTTTTGTATGTTTTTTTTAAATTAGTCAGAGAAATGTCAAGACTCACAAGTTCAAAAATAGATTTATTTTTGTCTTTCAAATATATCAATAAAAAGTTCAATCATGTTTATAATTTATTCAAATCCAGAATTCAAAGGCATAAAGAAAATATATCAAATTCAGTGCTCGTACACAAAAATATACAGTTGAATCAGTCACTGATCATATGAGTCTCTGTCTCTCATTAACACATTTTGTTTTTTTTAACCAACAAACCTTTCAAGTAAATCATATTTAACCTTCAAATGACCCTCACTGACTGAGACTGAGTCAAGTTTAAAAAAATAATGTTTAATGTGATTAAAATGTGAATTGTTTTTGATTTAGTACTGGGTGAACGCAGGATGGATATTTGATTAAGTATTTTTTTTATAGTCCTCAATACAGTTTATTCCTCATCTCAGCAAATATATAAAAAAAATCTGCAACAACAATAAAAACGAAAAGCAACTGCTACCTATTGCTCGATGATACGTAGTCTCTTGATGAAAGCTGCCCCCGGCAACGTGAACGCAAGCTTCTAACCAAGCGAAGTAAACATTGTACACCCACATGTCAAAAACAGGCCGACACCTCGAAAATAAAACCGGTTTTAAAGCAACAAAATGCATTTTTATTTCCTCAAATCAACTTTTTTTTATTAAAAAAAAGGCTAAAATAAAGAGCATGTCTAACCAGTTTGATACAGTTGAACACCTAAGAGAAATAAATGAAATAAGACTCCGCCCAGTCGCCTCAGCCGCCGCTGGCTGGCTCGTGATGCTGCTTATGACGACTCAGTTTATTACCTGCAGAAGATCAACAACATGGTAAATGGAAATGTAATGAGTTCATAATACAAAAGATGGATTTGATGTCTGATTGTGTAATTTGAGGTTACCTGCTGCCCTCTTCTGCACTCTGCGTGGAAGCTGGACCGTTAATGGCCCTGGTATTCCAGGTAAACCTGGGGGTCCAGGATCACCTGTAACCACACAAAGTTATCATCATTCATTCTGAAATAAGCTATTCTTAAAAAAAATTGTTTTCAATTGTTTTTTTTTAAATGTACCCTTATCTCCTTTGGGTCCTGGGTACCCCCTGTCTCCCTTTGGTCCCTGGATTCCTGGAGGGCCAGGTATGGTTCCATAAGCTGCAGGAAAGCAAAAAAAAAAAAACATGGAGTCAGCCAAGAATTTAGCAACACCTTCCAGCAAATCATGTTCAAATGTGTTGCTATAGTTGATGTAGATGGAAAAGGATAACTCCTCATCCTCACTCCTGAAGAAGTCCATAAGATCAGCTGTGATGTTGCCATAGGATCCGATGACACGGCTGTAACCAGGTGGTCCAGGCGGTCCAGGTGGTCCAGGAGGGCCTTGAATTGCTCGTACGTTTGACCTCCAAGAACCTTCACCAATATACTGCTGCAGGAGGCCTTGATCTGCAGGACCATTAGAACAAATTTGAAAGTTATGAGACCCCCTTCAGACCAAAATGGTTTCCGTGTCTGTTGACTGTGAGCCACTCACTCTTGATGTAGTCTGTAACTTTCCTGGCAACGTTGGAGTAGTCCAGTATCTCTGTTATCTTGCTGGCATCAACGTTTCCATGGTGAGAGCTGTAGCGAGAGTCACTCTGAGAGTAGCTCTGGCTTTGTGTGGAACTCTGGGAGTAACCAGGTTCTCCACGTTCTCCCTTTGGACCCATCGGTCCTGGAGGCCCAGGAGGGCCAATGATGGTACGTCTAACGCTGTCACCTGAAAGATCCAGTTTCATTCATGAAGTTTGGAATCCTACTGTTTCCTTAGATTTCGTGTTCAGATACTGAGAATTAACCAGAATATGGCTTCAAAATCAGCCCAAATCATCAGCCCTCCGCCACCGTGTCCGACAGTTAATATCAGCTGTTTGATCAGATCCATGATCATTTACAGAGTCTGTTACTTTAATGTGTCTTTGTTTGTGATATGTTGATGTTTGTACTTGTTTTATTAGATGGAAATTAGTCATTTTCCATAATCTGATTCATTTAATGTGACTTGTATCATCAGTGGGTATTGTCCCCTTAAAACAAACTCTAATATAGAAAAACTCTATCCATTATTTATTTTTATTAAATAAGTACTAATACTAAAAATTAATTTCAGGTTATCTTTACCATGTTTAATCCCTGGTGAGGACCAGATGATCTGTCTAACTTCCTGTTACCTGATGTTTGAACTATCATGAACATTTCAGTCTCTCAGTGAGACGTTAGCTTACTGTTCAGATACTCCTGAAGTTCATAACGGATCCTGTCCCGAGGGACGTTTCCACTGTAGGAGACTGATCCACTGACCGTGCTGGGTGGACCCTGTGGACCTGGAGGTCCAGGAGGACCCGGAAGGCCAGGTACACCCCTGAAACCTGAACCTAAGAGGGTAATGCAGAGTAACAATGAACCTGGTTTACATCCAACACATCAGCAGGACATTTAAATGATGGAGAAACTTCACTCTTCTACTTTTACTAAGAAACTAAGAGATAAAATAACTTGATCTGAGTAACTCTGTAAGACTCACTCTGCAGGTATCGCTGAATATCCTCCAGGCTGTAGCCACGACCTCCTGTCCCAAACACCGTGGCAGTGGAGACTCCTGGAGGACCCTGGGGACCTGGGGGACCAGGTTGCCCTGGGACACCTGGAGGACCAGGAAGGCCTTGTTGGACAGCAGAAGTGATCCAAGAGCGGACGTCTGAATCTGAGTTATTGAAGATACAATGAAAACGATGATTCTAAATAATCCGCTCAGGTTTGTGTCTGTAAACAGATGAAAGGTTCTTACTTTTGATCAGTTCTGAATAATCGATTGTAGTCAATGATAAACCAGAACCTCCCACACCAGGAGGCCCAGGAGGACCTGGTAGGCCTGGTGGACCTCTAGCAATCCCTCTGTCTGAAAATAATAAATAATCCAGTGATTAGCAGCACGTGTACGATTCAAATGTCCCTTTAACAATCTGGATTTACCATTCATGATATTAAAAACATATGTGGCGATCTCCTCTATTCTGTAGGAGCCTGAAAGTCCTCCTGGTGGTCCTGGGGGTCCTTGAGGCCCTGGTGGTCCAGCCAGATATCTTCTTACATCATCTCCTTGATATGACACAGCAGAGACAGACGATTAAGGGGGGGGTCTGTCTTCTGGTCCATCACAATCCAACACAATGAGAAGGGTAAATACTGGACTCACTCTGTAGCATGGCGATCAGAGCACTGACCGTCAGGGATCCAGAAGCTGGTCCAGGTGGACCAGGTGGTCCAGGAGGACCCTGAACACCAATGGTGAGTCCTGAATCCGAACCTGCATAAAAACACAGTTATTGGCTGCAACATTCTACTAATTAGAACCTTTTATGAATGTTGGTCCATACGTTGGAGATATGCGATGATACGAGCAGAGATGTCCTGTATAGACCCTGAGAAGGTTCCTGGGATTCCTGGAGGACCAGGTGGACCCGGGGGACCTTGTGTACCACTAATTCTGTATCTGCCTGTTTAGAACAAATAAAAACATCGTTAATCTGAACATGAATCTAAACGATCTGTTGGTTCTTTCAAAAGGTTCTTACTCAGATAATCTGTGATGTACTGCCGCATCTCACTAGAGGAAGCTAAAGAACCTGGCAGGCCAGGAGGACCTGGAGGACCAGGAGGACCAGCGACGACCGAGACTGAGCCTGGAAGGATTTTAGAATTAGGACCTTGAACTATTCAGTCTTTAACAGGAAGTAACAGACTCGGGGGGGATTTAACGGGACGGTTAGAGTGTTTTTACCTCGTGAAGGACTCGGAAGTCCAGGAGCTCCGGTGTCTCCTAACAGATAAAAAGCAACACATCATCATGTGACTCGTGGAAGCCACTCCCTAAACGGAAACACAGACAACAAGGTTTTACCTTTGACTCCAGGTGGTCCTGGATGTCCAGGAGGTCCTGGTGGACCCGGTGGTCCGGGGATCCGGCTTGTTGCATAAGCTGACCCTTGAAATTTATTCAGAATTTTAAATAAACCAATCACAATGTGTCTCAGTAACAATATTATAGTCTGTTGATTCAAAAAGTCTCACCTCTCTCAATAATCCCTGGAGTCCCAGGTACACCTGGTGGGCCTTGTTCACCTGTGACAGATGTGACAGGTGTTGGAAAACTTGTGAAATCAGCTGTAGGTATTAGAGAAGTGTTTTTTTTTTTAAAGAAAACCCAGATGATAATAATCTACCTTGGAATCCACGCAGTCCAGGAGAACCTACAGAACCGAGACGCCGTTATCAGGTGTGAACAATCAAAATAAGGCATGACGGAAAATCACTTAACACCTGACTACCTGTTGATCCTTTAGGCCCAGGCAGTCCAGGAGGTCCTGGTGGTCCAGTATAAAACGTTCCTATAAAAAAAGAAAATAAACTTGTTGCACTCGTTTCCGTCATCGTGTTTCGATGTGGAATAAAAAAGTTTACATTTGAAAAAAAGTACCAGAACTGGATGAAAAGCCTGCGTCTCCTTTGTCTCCCTTTGGTCCAGGTAGTCCATAACCTAAAGACCAAAACCTCTATGGATGATCCTGACTGAGTAACATCTAGACTGGGTTTGAAACAGATACTCACCTGGCTGTCCTGGAGCACCGGGTGGTCCTGGAGGTCCTTGTCTGGAATCACCTGATGAATGAGCGACACAAGTTTAAATTCATCTGAAAACGTTGGATGAGTGAGTGATTTTCAAAATAATCAACTTCTTCCACAAACAAAAGGTTCTGTCTGCTTTACCTGGACGTCCAGGAGGACCGGGTGGACCTGGAGGACCAGGTGGGCCAAACAGTCCCGAGGCTCCAGCCGTGCTGTGGTGCCCTAAAAACCAAAACATTAACTTCTGTTGAAACCAGATAATTATTCTGATGCATTAGAGCGAGTTTAATGAGTTTTAGAACCACGTTAAAACTTGTTTATTGGAACTTTTGAATTGTTTTGATCAAAAATGATCTAATTTCTAATCAAACATGAATTCAGCTCAAGATTTCGGCTGATTTTAAATCAGATATTTACAGAAAACTGAAGGAACTTCACACAAACAGTGTGTTTGTCAGTAAATAAAAATAAACCTTTACTGTTATTTTGTACGTCAGTGATTCAAACAGAACCAGAAAGTGATTCTGCAGGATATTTTGGTTCGAGACTCAATGCTGGTTCCACAGAACTCACGGTCTGATGTGGACAAGAGACTTTCACTGGTTCTCACTATCACGCCAGCGTCTCCCGGGTCTCCCTTAAAGCCTCGGTCTCCTTTAGGACCTGTAAAGTAACAAAACAGCAACAATCAAACTTCCATCACTCAGATCAGAAGCTTTGAAAGACCGTTTAGGGGGTAAACCTGGACCCACCAGGTTGTCCAGGCAGACCAGCAGGACCAATCGGACCTAAAGAGACACAATAATAAAAATATAACTTAGAATTTGTTAAATATGTAAAAGATCAAGAATTTTTCAGAAAACCCAGTAAAAAGTAAGACCTGATAATCCTGCAGGTCCAGCAGGGCCAGGTGGACCAGCAGGTCCAGGTGGTCCTGGGATGCCAACAGAGGTGGCGCCAGCTGGAGAAGATAATGGATGATGGGATGTTCTAATAGTGGGTTCTAAAACACATCGTTTTATAACGTTCTCTTACCTGCATTGATGATTCTTCCTGGTGAACCAGATTCACCTTGAAAACAAAAAGACCCAGTAAGAACCGGAACCGCATAGAAAACAAAAAGACCACATGCTATCAGCACCTTTACCTTTGGCTCCAGATGGACCCGGGTATCCTAATGAGATAAAACACCATCCGAGTGGAAAACATTAAAATAGAGACCTGAATCAGTATCAGAACCAGAACCAATGAGAGATCAATAATAGAAACCTACCTCGTGGTCCCTGAACCCCAGGTGGTCCTACAGAGACGGGAAATATATTTATTAATCATATTATAATTAAATAAAGTCAAAAGTTGTATAAAAGTTGATTTACCTTGAGGGCCAACTTCACCAGGAGGCCCAGCAGGACCTCTGAGTCCAGGAAATCCAGAAGGTCCCTGATCACCTACAGGTGTGAGACAAAAACAAACAAATTAAGAAAAAAAAACTGAATTCAGATCAGAGATTTTTTTAATTGAATTTTAAACTATTAAAGTGAATTTGGTTTTAGATTCCAAATAAAACAGTTTTTAAACTGAATGATCAGGATTCATCAGATTTAATTACCTTTTGAACCTTTTTCACCATCTTGTCCAGAAAGACCTGATGAGAAAGAAAAGCGAGTCTATAAGATTAACTCGCTTGCACATTTAATTTATTTTTATTAACATTTCTCGCTCTATGGGCGATGGGCGGGACGTAAACAGTGCGTGTGAGCAGGCAGCCACGGTCACGTGAGCGAAGTCTTTTCCAGTGTCCTCGTTAGCAAGACGCCTCCTCTACCAAGGCAGTGCCTCGGTAGGCAAGGTGCACTCGTTGCACAGAGAGATTCCTCCTGATTATCTGAATCTTTTGATGTAATTATTCACTGTAGATGGTGGATTCTTCAAATTCTTTACTTTTCACTCAAAGGAAAACTTTGTATCTAATTGTTCCACAATTTTTAGGCACAGGTTTTGGGTTGTACTTAAACGTACACTCACCGGCCACTTTATTAGGTACACCTGTCCAACTGCTCGTTAACACTTAATTTCTAATCAGCCAATCACATGGCGGCAACTCAGTGCATTTAGGCATGTACACATGGTCAAGACAATCTCCTACAGTTCAAACCGAGCATCAGTTTGGGGAAGAAAGGTGATTTAAGTGACTTTGAACGTGGCATGGTTGTTGGTGCCAGAATGGCTGGTCTGAGTATTTCAGAAACTGCTGATCTACTGGGATTTTCACGCACAACCATCTCTAGGGTTTACAGAGAATGGTCCGAAAAAGAAAAAATATCCAGTGAGCGGCAGTTCTGTGGGCGGAAATGCCTCGTTGATGCCAGCGGTCAGAGGAGAATAGCCAGACTGGTTCGAGCTGATAGAAAGGCAACAGTGACTCAAATAACCACTCGTTACAACCAAGGTAGGCAGAAGAGCATCTCTGAACGCACAGTACGTCGAACTTTGAGGCAGATGGGCTACAGCAGCAGAAGATCAAGCCGGGTGCCACTCCTTTCAGCTAAGAACAGGAAACTGAGGCTACAATTTGCACAAGCTCATCGAAATTGGACAATAGAAGATTGGAAAAACGTTGCCTGGTCTGATGAGTCTCGATTTCTGCTGCGACATTCGGATGGTAGGGTCAGAATTTGGCATCAACAACATGAAAGCATGGATCCATCCTGCCTTGTATCAACGGTTCAGTATGGTGGTGGTGGTGTAATGGTGTGGGGAATATTTTCTTGGCACTCTTTGGGCCCCTTGGTACCGATTGAACATCGTTACAACGCCACAGCCTACCTGAGTATTGTTGCTGACCATGTCCATCCCTTTATGACCACAATGTACCCAACTTCTGATGGCTACTTTCAGCAGGATAATGCGCCATGTCATAAAGCTGGAATCATCTCGGACTGGTTTCTTGAACATGACAATGAGTTCACTGTACTCAAATGGCCTCCACAATCACCAGATCTCAATCCAATAGAGCATCTTTGGGATGTGGTGGAACGGGAGATTCGCATCATGGATGTGCAGCAGACAAATCTGCGCCAACTGTGTGATGCCATCATGTCAATATGGACCAAACTCTCTGAGGAATGCTTCCAGCACCTTGTTGAATCTATGCCACGAAGAATTGAGGCAGTTCTGAAGGCAAAAGGGGGTCCAACCCGTTACTAGCATGGTGTACCTAATAAAGTGGCCGGTGAGTGTAGATGTTTCATTAAACATGTGGTCCCAATGAGATGAATACACATGTAATTTTAAATCTGTCATGGGACTCACCCATGGATCCCTTTGAGCCTTTCTCTCCTGGTGCTCCTGGCAGACCCCGTGAACCAGTTTCACCTAAAATAAACAAACAATGAAACTGTTGAAGGGAAAAACTTGCAAGTCTTGCAAGAAATGGACGAGGTTACCACAAACCTTTGAGTCCTTGAAATCCAGCGAGTCCCCTGTCACCTGCAGGATGATGTTAAATAATATTAAAAACTGATGAATTTACTTTTCTTTGTAGTTCTGAGTGAAACCTACCTTTAACCCCAGGCAGTCCTGCCTCACCACGGAAACCCTGCAGACCGGGCTGACCTGTAATAAAATGGGAATGAAGAACAAATGGTAACATTTTCAGTTCTATAAAAACGAGCACGATGCAGTTGTTGTACATAAAACTAACCTGGTGGTCCAGAAGGCCCGGGACTTCCTTGTGCACCTAAAACCAAATTAAATAATTTAAAAATAATCTAAATGTTTTATATATGGTTCTGATATAGTATTTAATGTATATGACGTGTAAACAAGAGTATCTGCAAATACATGGTATGTTGTACCAAAAAACATTGTTTAAAATAGATCAACCTGATTTTAAATTAGCTGTAATTCTTTATTTCTCTTTATTTTTTAAAGAGGGAAAACATCCTGTGCTACAGAATGAATAATAAAAGGATCCCGTGGGACCTTCCTGGTCTGTTTCTGTAAATGTTTGTTTGTGTTCATCAGAAACAAAGAGATGTAGAAGCATCTCGTCTCAGCCCAGATTCATAAAATGTTACTGCGCTTTCACCATATGTTTCCTTTTGTTTAAGCATCGCACAGTTATGAACTGTTAGTTATTGATTTGAGATTTACTCCTGCTGATCTCACCTTTTGGTCCAGGCGCACCAGCAAGTCCTACAGGTCCTGGAGGCCCAGGTTCTCCATGAGAACCTACACAGACCAGACACATCAGATTCAGAGGTTACATACAGTACGTGTCCTCTAAGATAAGATGAACATTAGACTTGTGTTGCTAAAAGCACTGCATCATACCTCTCTCTCCTTTAAGACCAAAACCTGGAGGTCCTGGATCCCCTCTGGGCCCAGTTGGACCCTCATGGCCTCTGATGCCTTTTGGACCCTCTTGACCGTGTTCACCTGATCAGACAGTTTAAATGCTGACCTTCACTAATCATTCATTAAATGAAATGTAGCACCACAGAATCTGAACGAAAGCACCATGTACCTTGACTTCCTTTCTGTCCTTTAGGACCCTCAGGGCCAGGATATCCTATCTGACCTGGTGGACCTGAGGTCAAAGGTTAAAGTCAGAACATAAAGATTAACAATAATAAAAGTAAACAGAATTTGTCTGGTGACTGGAGGACAGTAACCACTTACCTGGAGTTCCAGGGAAACCCGGTTCTCCTGTGACGAGTAAAACACAAACTTTATTATGACAAGAATAAATATCAGAATCCCACTGAAGAAAAAAAACTCAGTTTGTCTCCTGACCTTTAGATCCAGGGTCTCCTGTAATAAGAAACAAACATATTAAATGTATTTCATTCCCTTTTTAAATAATGTTTTTACTTTAGTTGAAAAGCAGAATGTTCTGTGTACCTTTGGGTCCAGGCAGTCCTCTCTCTATCTGCACTGTAGATGTCAGAACATCTGAAACACAAGATAAGGATTTCAATCAACCCGAACTTAGTAAATGTGTGTGTTTAAATCTGCTCTTGTGGTACCTCTGAAGTTCTGTGTCTTCATTTCATGTCTTAAAATGTCATAAATGGCCATCTGAAGAGAACGATCAATGACGTATCTTCCTCTTGAATCAATCCCGAAGCCAAGACCAGAGCTGTCACTGGTACCACCAGAACTGGTAATGACTCGGAAACTGGTACTGCCACTGCTGGTACCTCCACCTATACTTGTATCAGTTCCCGTGGCTCTGCTGGATCCATTGACGTGAACATATCCATAATCAACACTGTTTCCACCACCAGCAGCACCGCCAGCAAAACCGCCAGCAGAACCGCCAGCAGCAGAACCAGCAGAACCGCCAGCAGCAGAACCAGCAGAACCGCCAGCAAAACCGCCAGCAGAACCGCCAGCAGCAGAACCAGCAGAACCGCCAGCAAAACCGCCAGCAGCAGAACCAGCAGAACCGCCAGCAAAACCGCCAGCAGAACCGCCAGCAGCAGAACCAGCAGCACCACCAGCAGCAGAACCAGCAGCACCACCAGCAGCAGAACCACCAGCGCCGCCACCACCAGCGATGCCGATGTGTGTTTTGGTGCTCGAGCCTCCTCCGCCACCAACTCCCAGGTTGAGTGTGTTGTCCGTTTCACCGCCGCCGCCGCCTACATGAGCGTTGATGTCATTGATTAGATCTGTACGCCGTTCGGTGTGAGCAAACGCCACCGAGGCTTGAGCCTCCAACTTCGACACGCGGTCCCTCAGCTTCCTCATGTCCTCAGCTGGAAAATGTATTGAAAACATATTTTCACTGTAACTTTTGAATGTTCAACAACCAAGAATAAAACAAAAATACATCTTTATGTGAATAAATGACCAAAAAATATAAAATATTGATTGATTGATTGATTGATTGATTGATTGATTGATTGATTGATTGATTGATTGATTGATTGATTGATTGATTGGTTGGTTGGTTGGTTGGATGGGTG